>QLOC01000033.1:0-380429 GCA_003413675.1 Phytopythium vexans
CCATCTCAAATGCCTTCTCTTCCTGCAGCTGCAACTAGCAGCAAGGTGTGGTTGACTGTCAACGAAGCAGCTCGACCGGATTTTGGCTATGGGTTGCAACAGTAAAAAAAAATCGGGATGAGTTGTGAAATGAAAGACAGACCGCTTGTGGTCCTCAAGCTCGAGCGCACTGCTTCCAGCTGTTGTTCAGCTCTCGCGTCAGAAACATCATTTGATCGGTGTGCCACATTGCGCCGGCAGCGCGCTATTTACAAGTGATGATATCGGCGTTCTAGAGACTCAAGCAGACCCGGACGGGTCCGCATATCCTGAGCGAGTGTCAATATGCGAGTCGCCGCGCGGGTAACACCACCGCCGCTCCACCACCTATCGTCGGTCCTCGTCGTCGCAGGCCAGATCTTGGGTAATGTTCGGCACAGGGAACAACGAGCAAAAGACACACTCGGACCCCTCGACTCCTCGTGCATCGACGCCAAGAGAGCACGCCAAGTTGGCGCTGCACTGCGACTTTGTCGCATTGCTGGCGGCGCTAGTCAACGACGTGGTCACTTTCGCGTTTGTGAACGAGGTCCAGTCGTGCAACATGGCCTTCGACCAGCGGTACGCGCGCCTGTAGCTCACGCTCGTGGCGTCCAAGTGCACGCTCGTGGCAGCGGATCGTGAGGGACCCATACGACCTGTTGCAGTTCACTCACAGTCGCAGTCGCGACAGCGACCGCTGGATTCGCCACCGCAGCCGCGAAGACGCCAGCGACAGGTCGCGGGCTCAATGCTGGGGTTGGACGAGCTCAAGGACGCGAAGCGGCGGGAAGCGGACGCGCTGCTGCGCTACAAGTGTCTATCCCCGCCTCTTCCCGTCACGACCGCCGGTCGACAGCGTCCACGCACAGCACCGTGTCGGCACGGTCGAAGCACTGCCACACCTTTGTCGCGAGCGAGTGGAACGAGCCTGAGCCGCTGCGCTGTTCCGACGTCAGGCGGAGCAAAAGGAGTGGCGATCGACGCAGCGACAGCCCAAGCAGCCGCCCGTCGACGAGCACTCGCACGAGCAGCACGAGCGACTGGGACCAGCCGACGCCCAGCCCAATGTCCTCGCGAGGCGACCCGGGACGACCGCGAGCGGGAAGACCCGGTGCCGCGCTCGGCGTTCCGGTCCGCGGGCCATGCGCGGCCGAACGCCCCCAAGACGCAGTACGACGACGCCGTCGAGGAGGACTTTGACCGCGAGTTCTACCTGAACGACGAGGCCGGCGGCGTCGAGATGCACGAGGAGCACGTCTTCCTCGGCAACGCCGACAAGTTCCGCGAAATGGAGGACAAGCTCGCGCAGACGCGCGCGCGAGGTGAGACCAAGCTGCGCGGCATGTCGGCGCGCGCGTCGGCGCTCAACCAGGACCAGGAGGCGTGGGAGACGAACCGGTTGCTGACCAGCGGCGTCGTGGCGCAGTCGCGCGTCGACATCGAGTTCGACGACGAGCTGGACGCGCGCGTCCAGATCATGGTGCACAGCACCAATCCTCCGTTCCTCGACGGTCGCGTGGCCTTCACGACGCAGGTCGAAATGATCTCGACTGTCAAGGACCCGACGAGCGACATGGCCGTGTGCGCGCAAGGGCAGCGAGCTTGTCAAGCTCGTGCGCGAGCAGCGCGAGCGATCCAAGATGCGCCAGCGATTCTGGGAGGTTGGCGGCTCGCGTATGGGCAATGCGATCGGTGTCAAGGCTGCGGAGGCCTCAGACGACGAGGAAGACGCTGAGAAGGCCGCCCAGGAGGACGAAGGCGACATCAACTACAAGCAGGACTCACAGTTCTCGACGCACCTCAAGAAGCAGCAAGCAGTGAGCGAGTTCGCCAAGACGCGCTCCATCGCGCAGCAGCGGCGGTTCCTTCCCATCTTCCGGTGCCGCGACGAGCTGCTCCAAGTCATCCGCGAGAACCAGATCGTGGCCATCGTGGGTGAAATCGGATCGGGCAAGACGACGCAGCTTACACAGTACTTGGTCGAGAAGGTCTACGCGCAGTTCGGCCTCGTCGGGTGTACACAGCCGCGATGTGTGGCTGCCATGTCAGACGCGCAGCACGTGAGCGAGGAGATGGGTGTTGCACTCGGCAACGAGGTGGGGTTCGCGATGCGCTTCGAGGACCTCACGTCCGACAAGACGGTCGTCAAGTACATGACGGAGGGTGTTCTGCTGCGAGAGTCGCTGCGGGAAGCCGACCTCGACTCGTACTCGGCTGTTATCATGGACGAGGCTCACGAGCATGCGCTCAACACGGACGTTCTGTTCGGCATCGTTCGTGGCGTAGTGCAGTGCCGCAGGATTTCAAGCTGATCGTGGTCGGCGACGCTGGATGCCGACAAGTTCGCCTCGTTCTTCGGAGGAGTTCCCATGTTCACGATCCCTGGTCGCACCTTTCGACGTCGACACGTTCTACGCCAAGTCGTCCGCTGAGGACTACGTGGACGCGGCTGTGAAGCAGGTCATGCAGATCCACCTGTCGCATCCACCTGGCGACATTCTCGTTGTCATGACGGGTCAGGAGAATATCAAGGCTGCATGCTTCGTGCTCGCCGAGCGCGTAGGCAATATGGACGGCACTCTGCCACTGTTCATTCCCATGTACTCTCAGCTGCCTGCTGACCTGCAAACCAAGATCTTCGACGCCGCCGACGTGCGCAAGTGCATCGTGTCGACCAACATTGCCGAGACGTCGCTTACTGTCGACGGCATCAAGTACGTCATCGACGCGGGCTTCTGCAAGGTGAAAGTGCACAACCCCAAGATCGGCATGGACGCGCTACAGCTTAGCCCCATCAGCCAGCAGAATGCCAACCAACGTGCAGGTCGCGCCGGCCGTACTGGCCCAGGCGTGAGCTACCGGCTGTACACGGAGCGTCAGTTTGTCCACGAGCTGCTGGAGGCGCAGATCCCCGAGATCCAGCGCACCAACCTCGGCGCCGTCGTGCTGCTGCTCAAGTCGCTCGGCGTGCGCAACCTGCTCGAGTTCGACTTATGGACCCGCCGCAGGACAATATCACCAACTCCATGTACCAGCTGTGGATGTTCGGTGCGCTCGACAACCGGGCGAGCTGACGGAGCTGGGTCGCAAGATGGTCGTCTACCCGCTCGACCCGCCGCTCGCCAAGATGCTGCTCTTCTCGGACAAGCTGTGCCAAGGAGACCGAGGAGGCAGCTGCGATGGAGAGCGAGATGGCTGCGGCTCTGGTAGCACAGACTCCCGCGTGCGACGACGGCGGCAGCAAGAGCAAGAAGCAGCGCATGAGCATGGCCACACCCGTCTGGCAGAGTCTTGGTGGCGCCACTCCACTACGCACACCCAAGCACTGTTTAGCTTTTAGACGCTGGCAAATACAGAGAGAACAATCCTATCCACTCGCCTGTCCACTCGCAACATTGAGACAGCTTCACATATCAGCCGTGGACGCGAGAGCTACCGACTTGAAGCGTAGAGACTGGACGGTGTCGAGCTCGTTGAACAGTAGCGTTTGGACCGACCCGAACGAAACCCGCTGCGTAGTGGATCGCTTGCTCTTTGGTTCATCCACGCATGATCGAGGCTGATTTTCGGCGACGACGAGATCAGTGCGACACACGTGCGGCCATGCACTCGAGTTCGTCGCCTACCATCGACCCGTCGGCTGCCGAACGCGCCGGACCACACCCTTGACGACCCACTCGGCTGTCTGCGTCAGCGCTTCGCGACTGCAGTGCGACTCGGGATCGTGCTTGCGACGCTGCAGACGACGCAGCAGCTTCATTATCTTGTCCCTGGAGCCAGGCTTCGATCTCCAGAATGGCGCACTGGCCGTGACATGGAGCAACACTTCGAGGCCCGTGGCGGTCTCACCGCCTTGAACGACGACCCACTCGAGCAGTAAATGATGCACCATCGACAGCCCGTCCGCTTTGACGAATCGCGCAAGCGTCTCATTCGTCTACCTCAACACACGCCATCAGCTTTCACTCGTCACGTCCCGAGTTGTTCCGGACCATCACAAACGTACTCGAGCTCGACTATTGCCTAACATGTGACGCATCGCGCGGCAGCTGTTGCCGACGGTGGTGCCGTCAGTGGTGCTGTCGTAGTTGCTGAGCAGCGCGTAGAGCGGGCCCGTAGCAATCGCAGCGCCAGACTGTCGCTGGTCTGAAGCGCGGCGCTCACGGGATGTGATCGTAGGCAGCTCTTCTCGTCTCTGTCTGCTTCTTCTGCTTTCTTCTGTTTCTGCTTCCTGCGCTTCGCTAGCTCGGCCTCGATCTGTGGCTTGAGCTGTCACAGGTCGTTCGCTTCGTCCGCAGTCAGCAAAACGCAGCGGCCGTCGGCGAGCTCAGCCGTGAATCAACCTCTCGCGGCGTCAAACAGCGTGACATGACACCACAGCGGGGCCAGGACGTCCCGAATGCTCGCACAGCAGCTCTCATACCTAGGACCGTCCCGATCGCGCCGTGGCGCTCGCTGACATCTCGCTGTTGGGGACAATGCGGCCAACTGCTGCACTCAGGGGTCACATGTACAGCTTCGGCTGTGGCCCAGGCATCACGTCCAACGATGGTCGTGGCCACGCGCCGTCGTCGCTTTTCAGCGTTGGTCGGCCACGGCGCCATCATGCAGCTATGCCGCTTCGGGCTTGAGCGGCTGCGTGTCGTTGAGCATTTCGGCTCGGCGCTGCGTATTCTGGGACGCACATGGGGAGAGGGAGGGGGATGCTCTGCATCGTTTAAATTGGTTTGCACTGTAATCTTCGATATATTTCAGTGGATAAGGCACTGCAGTATTTGATTTTGCGCAACGGAATACGTGCGTTGCGCAACGGAATACGTGCAAATGTACTGTATTAAGTGAGGATTTGCGTAGCTGCGTACCATGGAATACGTGCGTATCCGCGGGATTCCTTATACAGGGCAAGTCAAACATAGTGTCAGGCACCGATTGCATCATGTTCACCGTGTAATGTTACATAGGAATCCATGTTTTCATACGGAACTATTCGTTACCGTGTTCATGTTGTTTTGTGTATAGTATAGTGAAGGCAAGTGATATTCAGAGTGTGGGGCCACTTGCATCGTGTTCCCCATGCAAAGTTACATAGGAACCCATGTTTTCATACAAAACCATTGAGTATTGTGATTGTGTTGGTTTCACTATAGTATAGTCAAGGCAAATGAACACTATAGTGTGGGACCACTCGCATCAAATTCCCCATACAAAATTACATAGGAATCCAAGTTTTTCATACAAAACGGTGTAATATTGAGTTTGTATTAGTTTCACTATAGTATACTCAAGGGAAGTGAATACCAAACTGTGGGACCACTTGCATCATGTTCCCCATACAAATTTACATAGGACCCCAAGTTTTCACGTCATGAATCGAAAGTGACGTTTTGACTTTGTTTTGGTATAGTATAGTGTAGTCAGGTGAACGTGCCATTGTCCATTCTATGCTAAACCTTGCTGGGGTGAAGTACCGTGATCGATCTGAGTAGTGGCCCGGGCCAGTAAAGCGGTCTCAGCATGCTTGCCACATTTCGATACAAACTCCAAGTCAAAAGTGGTCCTCCGGTGGCCACAGCTCGTTGGGGGTCCTCCTGCCATAATTCGATACAAACATCAAGTCAAAAGTGGTCCTCCAGGTCAATGCGCCTTGCATGGCAGCTTGACTTGACTTAAGTGCCGGAGGACCCCTGTTTAGGACCCCTAAACCCTACAAACACACACCTTTTGCACAAACAACACCGCGTCAAACTTTTATGGTGACTCCAAAATTCAACAAAAACTGTCATGACTTACTCCATCTTCACACATTTGAGACTCCAAATCCTTACTAACTGTCCCAATTCAAATCAATCCACATCACACAAATTCACTTATAGACCGACAACGAACATGCTCGCATCACATCATCAACTCATAATTCACGTCTTTTCACATATACATTATCATTCAGCTAAACCCCACCTCACTCGCCTACCACCCCAAACACCACCCCAAACACCACCTTACATAGCAAAAATTCTCTTGTCTCAAAGCCTCGCTGCGAGAACACTTCACACACACGCACTTATCACATACAAACACACACCTTTTGCACAAACAACACCGCGTCAAACTTTTATGGTGACTCCAAAATTCAACAAAAACTATCATGACTTACTCCATCTTTGCATAGTATAATATAGTGAGGGCAAGTCAAACATAGTGTCAGGCACCGATTGCATCATGTTCACCGTGTAATGTTACATAGGAATCCATGTTTTCATACGGAACTATTCGTTACCGTGTTCATGTTGTTTTGTGTATAGTAGTGAAGGCAAGTGATATTCAGAGTGTGGGGCCTTGCATCGTGTTCCCCATGCAAAGTTACATAGGAACCCATGTTTTCATACAAAACCATTGAGTATTGTGATTGTGTTGGTTTCACTATAGTATAGTCAAGGCAAATGAACACTATAGTGTGGGACCACTCGCATCAAATTCCCCATACAAAATTACATAGGAATCCAAGTTTTCATACAAAACGGTGTAATATTGAGTTTGTATTAGTTTCATATAGTATACTCAAGGGAAGTGAATACCAAACTGTGGGACCACTTGCATCATGTTCCCCATACAAATTTACATAGGACCCCAAGTTTTCACGTCATGAATCGAAAGTGACGTTTTGACTTTGTTTTGGTATAGTATAGTGTAGTCAGGTGAACGTGCCATTGTCCATTCTATGCTAAACCTTGCTGGGGTGAAGTACCGTGATCGATCTGAGTAGTGGCCCGGGCCAGTAAAGCGGTCTCAGCATGCTTGCCACATTTCGATACAAACTCCAAGTCAAAAGTGGTCCTCCGGTGGCCACAAGCTCGTTGGGGGTCCTCCTGCCATAATTCGATACAAACATCAAGTCAAAAGTGGTCCTCCAGGTCAATGCGGCCTTGCATGGCAGCTTGACTTGACTTAAGTATGCCGGAGGACCCCTGTTTAGGACCCCTAAACCCTACAAACACACCTTTTGCACAAACAACACCGCGTCAAACTTTTATGGTGACTCCAAAATTCAACAAAAACTGTCATGACTTACTCCATCTTCACACATTTGAGACTCCAAATCCTTACTAACTGTCCCAATTCAAATCAATCCACATCACACAAATTCACTTAGACCGACAACGAACATGCTCGCATCACATCATCAACTCATAATTCACGTCTTTTCACATATACATTATCATTCAGCTAAACCCCACCTCACTCGCCTACCACCAAACACCACCCCAAACACACACCTTACATAGCAAAAATTCTCTTGTCTCAAAGCCTCGCTGCGAGAACACTTCACACACACGCACTTATCACATACAACACACCTTTTGCACAAACAACAACCCGCGTCAAACTTTATGGTGACTCCAAAATTCAACAAAAACTATCATGACTTACTCCATCTTTGCATATAATATAGTGAGGGCAAGTCAAACATAGTGTCAGGCACCGATTGCATCATGTTCACCGTGTAATGTTACATGGAACCATGTTTTCATACGGAACTATTCGTTACCGTGTTCATGTTGTTTTGTGTATAGTATAGTGAAGGCAAGTGATATTCAGAGTGTGGGGCCACTTGCATCGTGTTCCCCATGCAAAGTTACATAGGAACCCATGTTTTCATACAAAACCATTGAGTATTGTGATTGTGTTGGTTTCACTATAGTATAGTCAAGGCAAATGAACACTATAGTGTGGACCACTCGCATCAAATTCCCCATACAAAATTACATAGGAATCCAAGTTTTCATACAAAACGGTTGTAATATTGAGTTTGTATTAGTTTCACTATAGTATACTCAAGGGAAGTGAATACCAAACTGTGGGACCACTTGCATCATGTTCCCCATACAAATTTACATAGGACCCCAAGTTTTCACGTCATGAATCGAAAGTGACGTTTTGACTTTGTTTTGGTATAGTATAGTGTAGTCAGGTGAACGTGCCATTGTCCATTCTATGCTAAACCTTGCTGGGGTGAAGTACCGTGATCGATCTGAGTAGTGGCCCGGGCCAGTAAAGCGGTCTCAGCATGCTTGCCACATTTCGATACAAACTCCAAGTCAAAAGTGGTCCTCCGGTGGCCACAGCTCGTTGGGGGTCCTCCTGCCATAATTCGATACAAACATCAAGTCAAAAGTGGTCCTCCAGGTCAATGCGGCCTTGCATGGCAGCTTGACTTGACTTAAGTATGCCGGAGGACCCCTGTTTAGGACCCCTAAACCCTACAAACACACACCTTTTGCACAAACAACACCGCGTCAAACTTTTATGGTGACTCCAAAATTCAACAAAAACTGTCATGACTTACTCCATCTTCACACATTTGAGACTCCAAATCCTTACTAACTGTCCCAATTCAAATCAATCCACATCACACAAATTCACTTATAGACGACAACGAACACTCGCATCACATCATCAACTCATAATTCACGTCTTTTCACATATACATTATCATTCAGCTAAACCCCACCTCACTCGCCTACCACCCCAAACACCACCCCAAACACCACCTTACATAGCAAAAATTCTCTTGTCTCAAAGCCTCGCTGCGAGAACACTTCACACACACGCACTTATCACATACAAACACACCTTTTGCACAAACAACACCGCGTCAAACTTTTATGGTGACTCCAAAATTCAACAAAAACTATCATGACTTACTCCATCTTTGCATAGTATAATATAGTGAGGGCAAGTCAAACATAGTGTCAGGCACCGATTGCATCATGTTCACCGTGTAATGTTACATAGGAATCCATGTTTTCATACGGAACTATTCGTACCGTGTTCATGTTGTTTTGTGTATAGTATAGTGAAGGCAAGTGATATTCAGAGTGTGGGGCCACTTGCATCGTGTTCCCCATGCAAAGTTACATAGGAACCCATGTTTTCATACAAAACCATTGAGTATTGTGATTGTGTTGGTTTCACTATAGTATAGTCAAGGCAAATGAACACTATAGTGGGACCACTCGCATCAAATTCCCCATACAAAATTACATAGGAATCCAAGTTTTCATACAAAACGGTGTAATATTGAGTTTGTATTAGTTTCACTATAGTATACTCAAGGGAAGTGAATACCAAACTGTGGGACCACTTGCATCATGTTCCCCATACAAATTTACATAGGACCCCAAGTTTTCACGTCATGAATCGAAAGTGACGTTTTGACTTTGTTTTGGTATAGTATAGTGTAGTCAGGTGAACGTGCCATTGTCCATTCTATGCTAAACCTTGCTGGGGTGAAGTACCGTGATCGATCTGAGTAGTGGCCCGGGCCAGTAAAGCGGTCTCAGCATGCTTGCCACATTTCGATACAAACTCCAAGTCAAAAGTGGTCCTCCGGTGGCCACAGCTCGTTGGGGGTCCTCCTGCCATAATTCGATACAAACATCAAGTCAAAAGTGGTCCTCCAGGTCAATGCGGCCTTGCATGGCAGCTTGACTTGACTTAAGTATGCCGGAGGACCCCTGTTTAGGACCCCTAAACCCTAAACCCTAAACCCATGTTCACCGTGTAATGTTACATAGGAATCCATGTTTTCATACGGAACTATTCGTTACCGTGTTCATGTTGTTTTGTGTATAGTATAGTGAAGGCAAGTGATATTCAGAGTGTGGGGCCACTTGCATCGTGTTCCCCATGCAAAGTTACATAGGAACCCATGTTTTCATACAAAACCATTGAGTATTGTGATTGTGTTGGTTTCACTATAGTATAGTCAAGGCAAATGAACACTATAATGTGGGACCACTCGCATCAAATTCCCCATACAAAATTACATAGGAACCAAGTTTTCATACAAAACGGTGTAATATTGAGTTAATGTTGGTTTCACTATAGTATAGTCAAGGGAAGTGGATATGAAAGTGTGGAACCACTTGTATCAAATTCCCCATACAAATTTACATAGGACCCAAGTTTTCACGTCATGAATCGAAAGTGACGTTTTGACTTTGTTTTGGTATAGTATAGTGTAGTCAGGTGAACGTGCCATTGTCCATTCTATGCTAAACCTTGCTGGGGTGAAGTACCGTGATCGATCTGAGTAGTGGCCCGGGCCAGTAAAGCGGTCTCAGCATGCTTGCCACATTTCGATACAAACTCCAAGTCAAAAGTGGTCCTCCGGTGGCCACAGCTCGTTGGGGGTCCTCCTGCCATAATTCGATACAAACATCAAGTCAAAAGTGGTCCTCCAGGTCAATGCGGCCTTGCATGGCAGCTTGACTTGACTTAAGTATGCCGGAGGACCCCTGTTTAGGACCCCTAAACCCTACAAACACACACCTTTTGCACAAACAACACCGCGTCAAACTTTTATGGTGACTCCAAAATTCAACAAAAACTGTCATGACTTACTCCATCTTCACACATTTGAGACTCCAAATCCTTACTAACTGTCCCAATTCAAATCAATCCACATCACACAAATTCACTTATAGACCGACAACGAACATGCTCGCATCACATCATCAACTCATAATTCACGTCTTTTCACATATACATTATCATTCAGCTAACCACCTCACTCGCCTACCACCCCAAACACCACCCCAAACACCACCTTACATAGCAAAAATTCTCTTGTCTCAAAGCCTCGCTGCGAGAACACTTCACACACACGCACTTATCACATACAAACACACACCTTTTGCACAAACAACACCGCGTCAAACTTTTATGGTGACTCCAAAATTCAACAAAAACTATCATGACTTACTCCATCTTTGCATAGTATAATATAGTGAGGGCAAGTCAAACATAGTGTCAGGCACCGATTGCATCATGTTCACCGTGTAATGTTACATAGGAATCCATGTTTTCATACGGAACTATTCGTTACCGTGTTCATGTTGTTTTGTGTATAGTATAGTGAAGGCAAGTGATATTCAGAGTGTGGGGCCACTTGCATCGTGTTCCCCATGCAAAGTTACATAGGAACCCATGTTTTCATACAAAACCATTGAGTATTGTGATTGTGTTGGTTTCACTATAGTATAGTCAAGGCAAATGAACACTATAGTGTGGGACCACTCGCATCAAATTCCCCATACAAAATTACATAGGAATCCAAGTTTTCATACAAAACGGTGTAATATTGAGTTTGTATTAGTTTCACTATAGTATACTCAAGGGAAGTGACTGCCAAAGTGTGGGACCACTTGCATCATGTTCCCCATACAAAGTTACATAGGACCCCAAGTTTTCATGTCATGAATCGAAACAGACGTTTTGACTTGATTGTGTATAGTATACTGTAGTCCTGTGAGTGCATTGTCCATTCTATGCTAAACCTTGCTGGGATAAAGTACCGTGATCGACCTGAGTAGTGGCTCGGGCCAGTAAAGCGGTCTCAATAGGCGCTGCCACATTTCGATACAAACTCCAAGTCAAATCTGCACCTCTTGGTCGCGGCTGCACCTCTTGCCATATTTGACTTGGAATTTGTATTGAAATCTGCACCTCTTTGTCAATGCGGCCGGGGGTTGGCACGGTGACTTGATTAAAGTATAGGGAGGTGCTCGTTTAGGGACCCTAAACCCTAAACCCTATAAACCCTATAAACCCTAATTTACGCATGCACAAAATATCAACATATCACTTTCATATACAAATACTACTACATATAAATTACATCTCACAACGGGTTCATCTTACGCTTCAATCTTTATCTATTAACAACAATCACATCGGGATTGTCCGTCATAGCGAACTGTCTACACTGTATCAATCAACATAATCTCATTATGTTCAGATTTCATTCATCAAAACATTCCTGCCTGGTATGTCCGCCCATCATACCACCGAGTTAATCGACACATCGCCACCCCCGGTCGACGAGCTGCCGTCCGAGATTGACGTGATGCGCCATGAAGCAGCCGACTCCGGCTCAATCATCAGCTCGCTCGTCTACTCGCACGTACGGCACGTGCTCAAACAGCGCATGATTGAAGTCACCTCGACTTGCAACAGGCCGGTCGAGTCGGTCGCGCGCCAAGCTGGCGCTCAGCAGCGATGTCGTATCGCTGGTGGCGGCGCTGGCCATCAACGTGGACAGTTATGTACGTAAATCAGTTACTGTGCCGCCACACGAGCTTCGACCAGCTGTGTGCGCTGCTACGGCTTACATTCGTGGATAATTACGCGCTGTCGAACAAGCATGTACTGGTGTATGGGGACGCTGTAGTGGGCGTCGAGATCCTATACCACCAAGTGATCCTGCGCCGCCACGGCAAGCCATCGCACCACTAGGTGGTCATCGACGAGACCGTACACTTGTAGCGTCCACGTTTACGTGCACACTAGAGACCCATCGGCTTGTGTTGCAGCCGCAGCCACAGTCGCAGCCGCAACAGGCGCCGCAACAGCACTGCCACCTGCGGAACGCGCGGCCGAGATAGCGATTGCCGGTGTTGCCACTGTAGCCACGACGACTGTCACGAAGACGCTAGCGACAGGTCACGGGCTCAATGCTGGGGTTAGACAAGCTCAAGGACGCGAAGCGGCGGGAGGCGGACGCGCCGCTGCGCTACAAGTGGCTATCCCCGGCCTCTTCCCGTCACGACCGCCGGTCGACAGCGTCCACGCACAGCACCGTGTCGGCACGGTCGAGGCACTACCACACCTTTGTCGCGAGCGAGTGGAACGAGCCTGAGCCGCTGCGCTGTTCCGACGTCAGGCGGAGCAAAAGGAGCTCCTCGATCTGATGGAAGTCTCCGGCGGCTACTGGACTGGCGAACACGGTTCCGACTACACCATTTACATGTCGTTATACATCGACATAACTACGACAGGCAATTTGCTGGCGGAGCTCAGTGTCTTTCGACGCAACCAGATAAGGGATTTCTACAGCTACATTATGAACAGTGTCGAGATTATCATCGGCGACGGTGTCGTCCGCTCGAGAGACGACAGCCCGGTGTTTATGACCTCCCAAGCGGATACTTCGACACTGTGAGTGGCAGCGGTTCGAGCGCGTTCGACCCGGTGGATGACACTCTCGATATCTCTATTAGTGGCTCGACGACGCTGTATCTCTTGTCGCCTTCGACAGCGCTCAACCTGTACGATTTCAAGGTTACTTTTGATGAATACGCCAGAATTTACTTGGAAGCCGACTCACTTGCCACCAGTCATTCGATCTTTTATTATTTCTCGTACGGGAGTAATTTTGTCGCCTTTATCAACTCGCTTCACTCCAGTGGATCTGATATTGACATGAACCTCGACGACGGGGGTGAGGCTTGCTTAACTGTGCGCGACACGTTTGAGGTGGCTCCTAACATGATTACAAAGCCACGGAAAGTCTCGTTGCCCCTGCAGACGGGTGGCATCGAAGTGTCTAGGACGTCGGAATGCGTTAAGCCGCAGATTCCACCGTTCGAACCGACGGTAGTCTCACTGGATACATCGCCGTTCACACCTTCAAACGTAACATCGTCGACAATTGGCAATTCATCATCAAGATCGACGAGCTCTTCTTCGTCTTCCCCATCATCGAGTGCAGCGACATCCCTCCGACCCATGTGACTACCTGTTGCTGCGTTGGTGTTAGGCTGGGGACTCGTTATGGTGTGGCAAAATTTGAGCAATAAACAGATCGATTGAACGCCCTGAACAAACACTTAGTCCAATGATATACTGACTAATTGCGTTTTGCATGGCCAACACGCTATTCGAAATGGATTCATTACACTCCAATCAATTCGAACTACCGATCATCATAGCTAGAGAAAGAGTACCGTGACGTTAATTAACCACGCTGCCATCACCGGTCATCATTAGAGCCGATAAGTGCGCTTGTCGAGTGACAAGGACGTTGGCTCTGTACATGGTGCTGAAGCTGGCTCGAACAATGCGTCGGTGTCGCCCGTATCGCAGCCAGATGTCAAGTTTGCCGTGTCTGCTCGCTCGAATCTGCTTGACGCTTTGCAAATGAGCGTGCGCTCCCGCGGCACAGTGCATCGCGACAAACTCGTGCATTCGATTGATGTTCGGCAGTCTAGGACCGTCGACGGAAAACTTCTTGAACTTTTTGCCGAACCTTGAGTCGGGTTGTGCGTGGTCCCAAACGCCTCAAGTTGACGTGCTATCTGTGGCGTTGCGCAGTGATACAGCACCGAGTCGAGATCTTTTGTGCTCCATTTGGCCACAAAGGCACGGTCGCTGGCCTCTTGCACCGACGCTTCTCGCCACATCGTTCTTGTCGAGCGCAGTTTGACCATACGACGCAGCTGAGTGGCGTCGGTCGACGCCGTGTGGACCAGCAGAAACCCCATCGAAATGATCACAGCCACGACCAGTCCACCGAATATTGCGTAGAGATAAGGGTCAGAGTGAAGTTCGGCATCCTGAAGCAGCAAGTCGGCACTGCCCTTGCATGCGAAGTAGATCACCAGCACTGCCGTCGCGTTGATCGACCAAAACCGGACGAATTCGTTCCGAGCAGCGTGTCTAAGACGCGTCGCGAACGATCGCGTCTGTAGTGTCACCCGGATCACCCAGTAGCTGCTGCTGAGCGTCGTGAAGATGAGGTTGAGGCTGTTTACTGGGATGGATGGCGTGCAGTAGATCACGATACTGCCGGCTGCGGTCGACAGCTGGGCCGTGCAGCCCAGCGAGAAGATGTTGCTGAGAGCGCCGATCGCGCCGAGGTACATCAATACCATTGTGCCCGGGTGTCCCAGAGCCCCGTCCGCAGGATCGCATTGCAGTAATTCAAAGATTCTGATTCGAACGAGCCGATTCGCTTCATCTTTGAACGAATCCAGGCTCCCAAGTCGCGACTGCGCCTCCTTGGCAGGGCAATACACACTGTTGCGGATGAACATCCACACGCTCTTGAGGATGAAAATGTACTCGAGAGCGTAGTACGAGGCGCCAATCAGATTGAGAATCAATAGGAAGGTGCGAATCTGCCGACTCGTGTTGTCTTGGATGCGAATCCGTCGCGTGAGCATCGTTGTGTCGATCATGAACCACTCGATCTGCCGCAAATTCTCTTGCTCCTGAGCCTGGACTGCCGCACTGGCATTGGCGGTGATCAGAGATGCGCAGATCGAGAGAGTGAAGATGTTGCCATTGAGATCCTGGAAGAACACTTCTTCTGCCGTCATGAACAGTCGACACAGCGTTTGTAAATCCGTTTCTTGCGAGTCTCGAAATGTGCAATTGCCGAGCCCGTCACCCATGTATGGCTGGTACTTTTGCACGTTGCGGCCACTCTGCTGCATCACCGAGTCGACAGTACCGCGACAGTCTGGAGTATACAGGTAGCCGTAAGGTGTCGTTGGCGGCTGGGATGTCGTAGTCGACGCGACTGTGACGTGAGATTTCGACCAACCAGTGCCGTCCATCGACAACAGAGCGGAACCGGTGAGCGTTTCAGGAATGGTCAGCAGAACATACCCACTGCTCAATTCACGCAGACATTCCAGTGTGGTGTACGAGGTGGCGTTGTCCGGCTTGGTATAGTCGCGCTCGTCCTTCTGGAAGAGGAACATCAGGTTCACAACAAAAGTCGGGATGATCATCGCAACATCATTTCTGCATTGCTTGATTGCGGCGGCATCCACGTCGGCTACGGTGATGGTCTTGTCCATCGTCGTGTGCTTGATCGCGCAGTTCCAGAATGGCGCCAAGTGCATCGTCGACACCAAGTGCATTCCCACAGTGTTGACCAAGAAGTCAGACGTGAAGAACGACGCTGCGGCATGCATCACTTCGGCTAAAATGACAGCTTCACCGTTCACATTGACCTCCATCGTGAGCTGTTGCGTGTCCAGATAATACGCCAAAATCGGAGATATGCCAAGCACATCGACGAGAGCGACGTGATTGGCATCGAAGGAACCTGGCAAAAGCGCCACGACTTCAGCGAGCGAGATGCCCTCGCTGTGCCACTCCACGATAGCTGATGCCACGGCGTCCGTGTAAGCCGACAGCTTCAGGCCAATTGGACCAGTAAGAACGAGTGAAATTCCGAAGGTGGGACACTTCGTATCATCTTCCCTCAACACAAAACTTTGCGTCAATCAATCGCTCATAATCGATCTAGTTGACATGGGTGGGAAGCGTCACGTGCCATGGCAGAACAAAGCAAGAGAAAACAAACTTCGCATGCTTGGCCGAAGCCGCACGACCGACGCACAGCGTCGCACACAAGCATTGCTCGGCGAACTGCGACAGCTTCTCGGTCGAGAAGGCGACCGAGACCTGCGTCAAGACAACCATATGTCGCGAGACGAGGAACGGTACCAGCTCGATCAGAGTGGCGAGCGTTCTCGTCGCCATGCCGGCGATGGCGCGGCCCACGAACTCCGGTATGTACTAGGCCAAGGTGGTGACCCTGGCGAGCGCGACCTACGGCGGGTTCCCGGTGAGCGCGGCGGCCACGATCGACGAGACATCGGTGATGGAGTTGTCGATCAGCGTCAGCATCTTCCGCACCCATCCGATCGAGACGACAACCTCGACACACAGCGTCGCACACAAGCATTGCTCGGCGAACTGCGACAGCTTCTCGGTCGAGAAGGCGACCGAGACCTGCGTCAAGACAACCATATGTCGCGAGACGAGGAACGGTACCAGCTCGATCAGAGTGGCGAGCGTTCTCGTCGCCATGCCGGCGATGGCGCGGCCCACGAACTCCGGTATGTACTAGGCCAAGGTGGTGACCCTGGCGAGCGCGACCTACGGCGGGTTCCCGGTGAGCGCGGCGGCCACGATCGACGAGACATCGGTGATGGAGTTGTCGATCAGCGTCAGCATCTTCCGCACCCATCCGATCGAGACGACAACCTCGACACACAGCGTCGCACACAAGCATTGCTCGGCGAACTGCGACAGCTTCTCGGTCGAGAAGGCGACCGAGACCTGCGTCAAGACAACCATATGTCGCGAGACGAGGAACGGTACCAGCTCGATCAGAGTGGCGAGCGTTCTCGTCGCCATGCCGGCGATGGCGCGGCCCACGAACTCCGGTATGTACTAGGCCAAGGTGGTGACCCTGGCGAGCGCGACCTACGGCGGGTTCCCGGTGAGCGCGGCGGCCACGATCGACGAGACATCGGTGATGGAGTTGTCGATCAGCGTCAGCATCTTCCGCACCCATCCGATCGAGACGACAACCTCGACACACAGCGTCGCACACAAGCATTGCTCGGCGAACTGCGACAGCTTCTCGGTCGAGAAGGCGACCGAGACCTGCGTCAAGACAACCATATGTCGCGAGACGAGGAACGGTACCAGCTCGATCAGAGTGGCGAGCGTTCTCGTCGCCATGCCGGCGATGGCGCGGCCCACGAACTCCGGTATGTACTAGGCCAAGGTGGTGACCCTGGCGAGCGCGACCTACGGCGGGTTCCCGGTGAGCGCGGCGGCCACGATCGACGAGACATCGGTGATGGAGTTGTCGATCAGCGTCAGCATCTTCCGCACCCATCCGATCGAGACGACAACCTCGACACACAGCGTCGCACACAAGCATTGCTCGGCGAACTGCGACAGCTTCTCGGTCGAGAAGGCGACCGAGACCTGCGTCAAGACAACCATATGTCGCGAGACGAGGAACGGTACCAGCTCGATCAGAGTGGCGAGCGTTCTCGTCGCCATGCCGGCGATGGCGCGGCCCACGAACTCCGGTATGTACTAGGCCAAGGTGGTGACCCTGGCGAGCGCGACCTACGGCGGGTTCCCGGTGAGCGCGGCGGCCACGATCGACGAGACATCGGTGATGGAGTTGTCGATCAGCGTCAGCATCTTCCGCACCCATCCGATCGAGACGACAACCTCGACACACAGCGTCGCACACAAGCATTGCTCGGCGAACTGCGACAGCTTCTCGGTCGAGAAGGCGACCGAGACCTGCGTCAAGACAACCATATGTCGCGAGACGAGGAACGGTACCAGCTCGATCAGAGTGGCGAGCGTTCTCGTCGCCATGCCGGCGATGGCGCGGCCCACGAACTCCGGTATGTACTAGGCCAAGGTGGTGACCCTGGCGAGCGCGACCTACGGCGGGTTCCCGGTGAGCGCGGCGGCCACGATCGACGAGACATCGGTGATGGAGTTGTCGATCAGCGTCAGCATCTTCCGCACCCATCCGATCGAGACGACAACCTCGACACACAGCGTCGCACACAAGCATTGCTCGGCGAACTGCGACAGCTTCTCGGTCGAGAAGGCGACCGAGACCTGCGTCAAGACAACCATATGTCGCGAGACGAGGAACGGTACCAGCTCGATCAGAGTGGCGAGCGTTCTCGTCGCCATGCCGGCGATGGCGCGGCCCACGAACTCCGGTATGTACTAGGCCAAGGTGGTGACCCTGGCGAACGCGACCTATGGCGGGTTCCCGGTGAGCGCGGCGGCCACGATCGACGAGACATCGGTGATGGAGTTGTCGATCAGCGTCAGCATCTTCCGCACCCATCCGATCGAGACGACAACCTCGACACACAGCGTCGCACACAAGCATTGCTCGGCGAACTGCGACAGCTTCTCGGTCGAGAAGGCGACCGAGACCTGCGTCAAGACAACCATATGTCGCGAGACGAGGAACGGTACCAGCTCGATCAGAGTGGCGAGCGTTCTCGTCGCCATGCCGGCGATGGCGCGGCCCACGAACTCCGGTATGTACTAGGCCAAGGTGGTGACCCTGGCGAGCGCGACCTACGGCGGGTTCCCGGTGAGCGCGGCGGCCACGATCGACGAGACATCGGTGATGGAGTTGTCGATCAGCGTCAGCATCTTCCGCACCCATCCGATCGAGACGACAACCTCGACACACAGCGTCGCACACAAGCATTGCTCGGCGAACTGCGACAGCTTCTCGGTCGAGAAAGCGGCCGAATTTTACGCACAGTATGTGATGTGCTTGATCTTGTGATGCCATTGAGCGGAAACGGGCAATTTGCCGGTAGTGGGATTGTTCAAGAACCCCAAGGCTTACTGGAAGTCAATGAATGCGATGAATCGGCTCATTTGCTTGTGACCCCACCCAATCGGAGTCTGAACGACCAGGTTGCTGTTGTGTTGGGCGCGCCACCACTTGTACCAAGCGAATCAAACCTTTCAATTTCTGATTATGGTCGCGGTTCTAAAGAATCTGTGGATCAGATCGATAAACATCGCAGTCTCTCGTTAGGAAATTCTCGTCTACAGGTCGTGGATTCTACTTCAAGCCAACAACATTGTCAGCGAGAGCGTCAGTCGACGAATCGCATTGAACACACCGATACAGTTCAAAGAGCTGCAGCGAGCACAGGCTTTGATCCTACTCCTCAGGAAGCGAATGCAATGGTTTTTGAGCGACATGCGGTTGTTAATGCTCAAAGCGAACTAGTGAACACGGGTGTGGCAGACAACACATATGGTGGCGATGACTGCAATCCATACAACGCCGATGGTCGAGGCAGAAGCACCTCAATTGATCATGATTCAGGTTGTAGGGCGACTGAAAGCTTATTGGTCGACGGTACATCATCAAGTACATTGCGAAATTGCGTGCTGAGTCGACGATGTGTCACCGATTTTCGGTGCAAAAGCTGCTCTAAGCAATTCGAGACGCGCAGTCGCAGAGATTACCATGTCCGAATTGAGCACCAATCGACATGCGTATTAGCACTGAATGACGGCAAGAGTGAAGCATGCAAACGACTTACAGATGGAACGTTTTCGTGTCCGGAGAATGGATGCGATTTTTCCCACAAATCTGCCAACAATCTCAAGCGACATCATAAAGTCTGTGTTGCACGCCACCACCGCAAAAATTCACTGCGGCCCGCATCACAGTCGTACTTGATTATTCCTCCAAACGCGAGCTCAAATGATCAAATTGCGACAAATAATATTCGGATTGTTCGATTGGAAAATATGACGCTCATTACTTGCTCTCAGTGCAACTCAGCTGTCTATCCCGACCGAGGTGGCATTGAAAGCCACATCGCACGGTGTATCCGAAATGCAGGAATTAAACAACGGCAGTCGAAACCAACTATCAGTCCAAGCGATATCGATAAGGTGCTGCAATCTGCATCAAGCTTTGAAATCCTGAAGTGCTCTTCGTACATGGTTCCGACATCTGAATTGTTGCGACCAGTTCCAGGGATCCGCATTTATTCCGGCTTTTCCTGTCGTAGATGCATCTACTATTCCTCGAAACAGTCAACAATTGAGAAGCATCGACGTTTAAATCACCGCCAGAGCAGTTATAGAGAAACGGTGGAGCCATGCAGTGTTCAATCATTGTTCAAGTCCGTCCACCGACGGTGGGTTGGTGTTGACAATTCCAGTGTGGACCGCACAAGTAGTGAGATTGTTCAAGCAATTTCGCGCGCAGTTACCTCTGCTATTGAAGCGTCGAACGCACGTTTTGATTCTGGGACGCATGTGGTGCGATTGTCAGCGTGGCTCAGGAGGTCCGAGTGGGATCGGGATGTAGCATCAATGGTTCCAGAGGGAAGCTCGCTAGAAGGCGTACAAAAAGCAATTGCTATTGAAGTTGATGCCAATCAACCGCCACACTTTCACTGTTTGCAAAAATTAGTGACGGTGTACATGGAGAAATTGCAGGATACCATTATGTCAATCCATTATCTGTATCGGAGAATTGTTGTATCCTCCGACGCGAAGCTCGAGCATATAGGCTTAAACACTCTCCAGGAATTTTCGACACGCCAGCGGTATTCAGCATTGATGACTCGGCTTGTTCTAGCTCTTCTTCGGTCTCATTTGGAGTTGGAGCACTGCGTTCACGTCATACGATCAAACAATGAGTCCTTGACAATATCGCTAGGTCGACTGGACAACTATTTGAGAGGTGTGGATGCGGATGCTTTAGAAAACGAGTTACCATTGGAAGGAGTGAAACGCCTTCACGACGTTCTTCTTGCACTGGCGGTCCCACCGAATCAGAGCGACAGCGTCGATGTGAGTAGAGGTACTGAATGCGTTCAGTTACGCTTTCTTCGCTTAGTTTCACTAAAATTCCACGACGGCCATTACAGCTTCGTCGATGCAAGACACGTTGGCCCCAAGATTGCGGTGATGAACTACTGGGTTCGAGGGGCAATACTGATGGCAATTGGACAGAAGTTATGGGACCCGTTCGCCGAGAATATGACCGAGGATCGCCTTCAATACTTGACTCAGTTCACCCGTGAAGGTATAATCAACAGTCCTGTTGTTCAGCTGCAACAAACTATGCGCCTTGCTGCATCTGTTGCCGCCAACGAGCCAGTCAAGCCTCAATTGATTGTTCTCAGTTGCGGGACAGGTTGCTCAATTGGAGGAGAAGATGTATATTTGGCAGCTTTCCAACAAATGATCCAACAGCTGATAACTAAAGCGCACCGCATTATGGCAACCGACGTTCTCATTTCTATGAACACAAACTGGATTGAAGAAGCTCTATCTGGCACTATCTTCGACGATTTAAACTGTTGGGACGAAGGATATTCTTTTGTTTGGAATCCGCGGAACGTTTTTGTTAGCCATCAGCGAGACTTTTTCAACATGGCTCTTGACTCTAGACGTCCTAGAAGTGTTTCAACTGGCGTCGACAATACCGGCAAAATTTTGTTTGACCAGAAATTACTGAAAGCATGGCAAAACGCAGCATCACAAATCCATGATCTATTGTGGTTATTGCTACATTTTTGCGCCGGCCAGCCACCACGAGGGGAAGAATATCGAAGCTATCTCCTTCGTAACACGTCCACTGGAATTAGGACCTTCTACTACTGTGAAGGGAGAATAATGACTTTTCAAATGTATCATAAGGGGTCCAACTTGGCAGCTACGCCAGTGAAGCTGATTCCAAGATTTCTTCCCCGACAATTGACCAAATTATTCATCGAGTATTTTCTGTTTGTGCGACCGTTTCAGAATTTTGTAGCGCAACAAGCACATGATGCCAAAGTTGCAGCTCAAATTCAAACCATTTGGGTTGCAGAAATGCAGAATATTCACTCCGGGAATTATTTGTCTGGGTTGATCTCGAAGACATTTGCTGAACACTGTTTGGTGAATATAACGATGCGGCAATATCGGCACGTAGCCGCGTTTTTCTCGGGCCTCCTTCGTCAATATGATTCCGGTTTGCCATTTGAAGAGACCGCTGGGCACTCGAGAACGACAGAAGAGCACAGCTACGCTCAGAACGAAAATGATTTACGATATATTGACTCGGGAATGATGCACAAATTTTTCAAGGTAGCACGATATTGGCATACCATAGTTGGAATCGTGGATGACATGGATAGTAAGCCAAACGCAAAGTCTGTTGAGTCGTTAGCAATGGCCTCTCAGCAGAAAACGACGCCACCTGTAGCAGTCGATTGCCATGATGCATCCCTGGTGAATATAACTCCATCAAACACGTGGGTATTACCGACTAACACATGCCAATCTGTTGCTGCACGAGAAGCGCACAATTTGACAGCTCCAGATATTTCATACTGTCTGGCTGCAAAGGAGGCCTTACTCCGGCTCAAGCATTCGAAATGGCGCTCATTCGCCCAGTCTGTCGCTGTAAGTCGCGTCTTGGAAGGAGTCACAGATTTTATCGCAGTGTTTCCCACAGGCTATGGAAAATCACTCTTGTTTTTGGCTCCAGCTGTCATGTATCCAAAGCAATCAGTTGTGGTGGTAGTTCCGCTCACGTTGCTGATCAAGAACCATCTCGTAAAATGCAAAGAACTTGATGTCACCAGCGAGAAATGGTCTGCCTTCATGACGATTGCCGGTGCACCATCTGTAATTTTTGTTAGCACTGAATCAGCTTGCGAGGATGAGTTCCTTCAGTTTTTGAAAGGTCTAGCTGCGTGGGACCGGTTATTCGCGATATTTTTCGATGAAATCCATTTGGTCCTAGAGGAATATCGTGCCAAGATGAAGAATCTCTTTGCATTAACCACCATTGGCGTGCCTTTCATTGGAATGACAGCAACGCTAAGTCCACAGCAGTTCGTCGAAGTTCGCAACATGCTTTCAACACCGTTTGGAATTGTTCGAGTTGATACGTCGCGACCGAATATCGAATACAAAGTGATGAACGTCAGCAGCATTTCGAAGGCTCTTGTAGGTGTGATCAAGTCGAGTTCTGTGAATCTCCATATTTTAGTATATGTGATGACGACGGCCGAGGTTGAGACCGTGACCTCTCAACTGAAAGCTTCTGATATTTCTGCTGCTTCACTGTATGCAAGCATGCACGAAGATGTGAAGGAGGCTCAGCTGGGAGGCTGGTTAAAAGGTTCTGACCGGGTGATGGTTTCGACAGGTGTTCTAGGTTGCGGCTTCGATTTGGCATCAGTTCGGTTGGTTATTCACTATGGTTCCATTCACTCGCTGTTTCATTTTCACCAAGAGTCTGGACGCGGAGGCCGTGATGGGCAACCTGCACGAAGCATTGTGATTTCAAACGGGTATTATCGCGCAGCAATAGTTGAAAAATTTGGCGATGAAGAACGGCGTCGTGTTGCACATTTCTGGATTAGTCAAAGGAAAGAGTGTCGGCGCAAACTACTCCACTCTACAGTTGATGGCTCACAGGATATCAACTGTTTTGCGCTTCCGAATGCACAGTTGTGTGATATTTGTTTAGCACGGCAAATGCTAGCACAAGACAAGTCACATGACACAAACGATGGAGTCGTGAACTCGCCATCAACAGATTTGATTGTGGAACGAGCACAAACCAACAGCCGCACAGAGATTCAGAGCCTCCAGGATTTACAAGATATTCGCAGATTCAATCCTGTCGAATTCTGTATAGCTTGCTACGTGCGTACTAATGGGGGATCAAAGGTTTCGCACTCGCGCTCTGATTGCAGATTTTGGAGGTCAATCATGCTCTGCTTCAAGTGTTTGGGACACCACATTTCTGAGCGGTGTCCAAACAAATTTGTTTCGCACTCGACCTGTTATCGATGCCATTTTCAAACTGCCCTTACAATTCGTGGGAATCCGGTTCACATGGGACCCTATGGACACCACTGCAAGGATGCATCTGGAGAATCGCTGCGATGGATGATATGGCTGTGTTGGCGTGATGAGAAAATCAACCAGAAAATGTTCGCGTCTTGCAAATTTCTTGGCGATCGTATCGCTGGTCCGCAGTCGGAGGGTTCGTTTGCGAAAAAGCTCATGGTTGTTGAACCTGGGCAATTACTGAACAACTTTACAAGAGTCGCCGCATCAATGATCCGATGTTTCGAAGGCAGATAACAAGCAAGCTATTGGTGGCCGTCTCATACACGACAGGATCGCTATTTCTATTGTACTGCACTAACATGCGAGGGAGTGTAGTCTTGTGGCGCTCATCTACTCGTCGCGCGATGCGCAATTTGCAACCGATCGGTCGTGTGTCTTTTGGGTATCGCGGTGAATCCTCTCATTCACGAGCGTGATAATACATCAGCCTGGCGTCCGTATTGCTGCTCTCTGGACGGTCATCTGGAGGCAAGCTGCAGGTTCGACCACAGTATGCGATAACGTTCAGTTGGTCATGCGTGTTCATAGGAGACAGCGCCATCAGCGTGTACAATTGCGGCTGGCCGCTTGACCTGTAGTTTAAGCCGCGCATGCAATACTAACTCGAGACAACCTGTCCTCTCGTTCTATTGCATGGGAGACATTCACGTCCATCTCAAATGCCTTCTCTTCCTGCAGCTGCAACTAGCAGCAAGGTGTGGTTGACTGTCAACGAAGCAGCTCGACCGGATTTTGGCTATGGGTTGCAACAGTAAAAAAAAATCGGGATGAGTTGTGAAATGAAAGACAGACCGCTTGTGGTCCTCAAGCTCGAGCGCACTGCTTCCAGCTGTTGTTCAGCTCTCGCGTCAGAAACATCATTTGATCGGTGTGCCACATTGGCGCCGGCAGCGCGCTATTTACAAGTGATGATATCGGCGTTCTAGAGACTCAAGCAGACCCGGACGGGTCCGCATATCCTGAGCGAGTGTCAATATGCGAGTCGCCGCGCGGGTAACACCACCGCCGCTCCACCACCTATCGTCGGTCCTCGTCGTCGCAGGCCAGATCTTGGGTAATGTTCGGCACAGGGAACAACGAGCAAAAGACACACTCGGACCCCTCGACTCCTCGTGCATCGACGCCAAGAGAGCACGCCAAGTTGGCGCTGCACTGCGACTTTGTCGCATTGCTGGCGGCGCTAGTCAACGACGTGGTCACTTTCGCGTTTGTGAACGAGGTCCAGTCGTGCAACATGGCCTTCGACCAGCGGTACGCGCGCCTGTAGCTCACGCTCGTGGCGTCCAAGTGCACGCTCGTGGCAGAGCGGATCGTGAGGGACCCATACGACCTGTTGCAGTTCACTCACAGTCGCAGTCGCGACAGCGACCGCTGGATTCGCCACCGCAGCCGCGAAGACGCCAGCGACAGGTCGCGGGCTCAATGCTGGGGTTGGACGAGCTCAAGGACGCGAAGCGGCGGGAAGCGGACGCGCTGCTGCGCTACAAGTGTCTATCCCCGGCCTCTTCCCGTCACGACCGCCGGTCGACAGCGTCCACGCACAGCACCGTGTCGGCACGGTCGAAGCACTGCCACACCTTTGTCGCGAGCGAGTGGAACGAGCCTGAGCCGCTGCGCTGTTCCGACGTCAGGCGGAGCAAAAGGAGTGGCGATCGACGCAGCGACAGCCCAAGCAGCCGCCCGTCGACGAGCACTCGCACGAGCAGCACGAGCGACTGGGACCAGCCGACGCCCAGCCCAATGTCCTCGCGAGGCGACCCGCTGGACGACCGCGAGCGGGAAGACCCGGTGCCGCGCTCGGCGTTCCGGTCCGCGGGCCATGCGCGGCCGAACGCCCCCAAGACGCAGTACGACGACGCCGTCGAGGAGGACTTTGACCGCGAGTTCTACCTAACGACGAGGCCGGCGGCGTCGAGATGCACGAGGAGCACGTCTTCCTCGGCAACGCCGACAAGTTCCGCGAAATGGAGACAAGCTCGCACAGACGCGCGCGCGAGGTGAGACCAAGCTGCGCGGCGTGTCGGCGCGCGCGTCGGCGCTCAACCAGGACCAGGAGGCGTGGGAGACGAACCGGTTGCTGACCAGCGGCGTCGTGGCGCAGTCGCGCGTCGACATCGAGTTCGACGACGAGCTGGACGCGCGCGTCCAGATCATGGTGCACAGCACCAATCCTCCGTTCCTCGACGGTCGCGTGGCCTTCACGACGCAGGTCGAAATGATCTCGACTGTCAAGGACCCGACGAGCGACATGGCCGTGTGCGCGCGCAAGGGCAGCGAGCTTGTCAAGCTCGTGCGCGAGCAGCGCGAGCGATCCAAGATGCGCCAGCGATTCTGGGAGGTTGGCGGCTCGCGTATGGGCAATGCGATCGGTGTCAAGGCTGCGGAGGCCTCAGACGACGAGGAAGACGCTGAGAAGGCCGCCCAGGAGGACGAAGGCGACATCAACTACAAGCAGGACTCACAGTTCTCGACGCACCTCAAGAAGCAGCAAGCAGTGAGCGAGTTCGCCAAGACGCGCTCCATCGCGCAGCAGCGGCGGTTCCTTCCCATCTTCCGGTGCCGCGACGAGCTGCTCCAAGTCATCCGCGAGAACCAGATCGTGGCCATCGTGGGTGAAATCGGATCGGGCAAGACGACGCAGCTTACACAGTACTTGGTCGAGAAGGTCTACGCGCAGTTCGGCCTCGTCGGGTGTACACAGCCGCGATGTGTGGCTGCCATGTCAGACGCGCAGCACGTGAGCGAGGAGATGGGTGTTGCACTCGGCAACGAGGTGGGGTTCGCGATGCGCTTCGAGGACCTCACGTCCGACAAGACGGTCGTCAAGTACATGACGGAGGGTGTTCTGCTGCGAGAGTCGCTGCGGGAAGCCGACCTCGACTCGTACTCGGCTGTTATCATGGACGAGGCTCACGAGCATGCGCTCAACACGGACGTTCTGTTCGGCATCGTTCGTGGCGTAGTGCAGTGCCGGCAGGATTTCAAGCTGATCGTGACGTCGGCGACGCTGGATGCCGACAAGTTCGCCTCGTTCTTCGGAGGAGTTCCCATGTTCACGATCCCTGGTCGCACCTTTCGACGTCGACACGTTCTACGCCAAGTCGTCCGCTGAGGACTACGTGGACGCGGCTGTGAAGCAGGTCATGCAGATCCACCTGTCGCATCCACCTGGCGACATTCTCGTTGTCATGACGGGTCAGGAGAATATCAAGGCTGCATGCTTCGTGCTCGCCGAGCGCGTAGGCAATATGGACGGCACTCTGCCACTGTTCATGCTTCCCATGTACTCTCAGCTGCCTGCTGACCTGCAAACCAAGATCTTCGACGCCGCCGACGTGCGCAAGTGCATCGTGTCGACCAACATTGCCGAGACGTCGCTTACTGTCGACGGCATCAAGTACGTCATCGACGCGGGCTTCTGCAAGGTGAAAGTGCACAACCCCAAGATCGGCATGGACGCGCTACAGCTTAGCCCCATCAGCCAGCAGAATGCCAACCAACGTGCAGGTCGCGCCGGCCGTACTGGCCCAGGCGTGAGCTACCGGCTGTACACGGAGCGTCAGTTTGTCCACGAGCTGCTGGAGGCGCAGATCCCCGAGATCCAGCGCACCAACCTCGGCGCCGTCGTGCTGCTGCTCAAGTCGCTCGGCGTGCGCAACCTGCTCGAGTTCGACTTCATGGACCCGCCGCCGCAGGACAATATCACCAACTCCATGTACCAGCTGTGGATGTTCGGTGCGCTCGACAACACGGGCGAGCTGACGGAGCTGGGTCGCAAGATGGTCGTCTACCCGCTCGACCCGCCGCTCGCCAAGATGCTGCTCTTCTCGGACAAGCTGTGCCAAGGAGACCGAGGAGGCAGCTGCGATGGAGAGCGAGATGGCTGCGGCTCTGGTAGCACAGACTCCCGCGTGCGACGACGGCGGCAGCAAGAGCAAGAAGCAGCGCATGAGCATGGCCACACCCGTCTGGCAGAGTCTTGGTGGCGCCACTCCACTACGCACACCCAAGCACTGTTTAGCTTTTAGACGCTGGCAAATACAGAGAGAACAATCCTATCCACTCGCCTGTCCACTCGCAACATTGAGACAGCTTCACATATCAGCCGTGGACGCGAGAGCTACCGACTTGAAGCGTAGAGACTGGACGGTGTCGAGCTCGTTGAACAGTAGCGTTTGGACCGACCCGAACGAAACCCGCTGCGTAGTGGATCGCTTGCTCTTTGGTTCATCCACGCATGATCGAGGCTGATTGTTCGGCGACGACGAGATCAGTGCGACACACGTGCGGCCATGCACTCGAGTTCGTCGCCTACCATCGACCCGTCGGCTGCCGAACGCGCCGGACCACACCTTGACGACCCACTCGGCTGTCTGCGTCAGCGCTTCGCGACTGCAGTGCGACTCGGGATCGTGCTTGCGACGCTGCAGACGACGCAGCAGCTTCATTATCTTGTCCCTGGAGCCAGGCTTCGATCTCCAGAATGGCGCACTGGCCGTGACATGGAGCAACACTTCGAGGCCCGTGGCGGTCTCACCGCCTTGAACGACGACCCACTCGAGCAGTAAATGATGCACCATCGACAGCCCGTCCGCTTTGACGAATCGCGCAAGCGTCTCATTCGTCTACCTCAACACACGCCATCAGCTTTCACTCGTCACGTCCCGAGTTGTTCCGGACCATCACAACGTACTCGAGCTCGACTATTGCCTAACATGTGACGCATCGCGCGGCAGCTGTTGCCGACGGTGGTGCCGTCAGTGGTGCTGTCGTAGTTGCTGAGCAGCGCGTAGAGCGGGCCCCGTAGCAATCGCAGCGCCAGACTGTCGCTGGTCTGAAGCGCGGCGCTCACGGGATGTGATCGTAGGCAGCTCTTCTCGTCTCTGTCTGCTTCTTCTGCTTCTTCTGTTTCTGCTTCCTGCGCTTCGCTAGCTCGGCCTCGATCTGTGGCTTGAGCTGTCACAGGTCGTTCGCTTCGTCCGCAGTCAGCAAAACGCAGCGGCCGTCGGCGAGCTCAGCCGTGAATCAACCTCTCGCGGCGTCAAACAGCGTGACATGACACCACAGCGGGGCCAGGACGTCCCGAATGCTCGCACAGCAGCTCTCATACCTAGGACCGTCCCGATCGCGCCGTGGCGCTCGCTGACATCTCGCTGTTGGGGACAATGCGGCCAACTGCTGCACTCAGGGGTCACATGTACAGCTTCGGCTGTGGCCCAGGCATCACGTCCAACGATGGTCGTGGCCACGCGCCGTCGTCGCTTTTCAGCGTTGGTCGGCCACGGCGCCATCATGCAGCTATGCCGCTTCGGGCTTGAGCGGCTGCGTGTCGTTGAGCATTTCGGCTCGGCGCTGCGTATTCTGGGACGCACATGGGGAGAGGGAGGGGGATGCTCTGCATCGTTTAAATTGGTTTGCACTGTAATCTTCGATATATTTCAGTGGATAAGGCACTGCAGTATTTGATTTTGCGCAACGGAATACGTGCGTTGCGCAACGGAATACGTGCAAATGTACTGTATTAAGTGAGGATTTGCGTAGCTGCGTACCATGGAATACGTGCGTATCCGCGGGATTCCTTATACAGGTCAAAATATTTTGGGCATTTTTCCATACAAAAGTCAAGTCAAAGTTGGTCCTCATCCCCGGATATCTACGTTTTGGTCCTCATGGCACACTTCGATACAAACTCCAAGTCAAAACTGGTCCTCATTGGCAACGGGCCATTTTGGTACACGGTTGACTTGATTAAAGTATGATGAGGACCGGAATTTAGGATCCCTAAACCCTTACCAGTAGTACCGTATATCACATATTTGTGTGTATGGTCTTCTCTTGAATACTGTACAGTAGTTTTGTCTTGGATAAAGTATTGAAATTAGTATTGAAATTAGATCGTCCTCTACCGCATCGGGGAGAGAAGGTACACCAAATCTGTTTAGCTCTACCCCCACTATATCGACCACGCTCTATCCGAATATGGACATAAAAAGGTCGATCAACCAGACAGGGGCTGAGATACGCGTTCATGGTCATTTTTGAAAATATTCTGTCCCTTTTTTGAAAAAATTTTTTTCGCCAGAAGTGGTTACAGGGTCCATTGTACCCCTCTGCAAATTTTTAGCTCATTCTGTTGGCTAGTTTTTTATAGGATCACCTCACTAAACCCTAAGGAATGAACCACCCCTCCACATCCATGACTTGCAATTTCGAAAAACCTACGATGCGACTGTGACCAATTGCATCAAGTCTCGCTCTCGGGCTGAATAATACCGTTTGTTGCGCCTGAGTTCGCAAATCAGCAGTGTCATGGTCTCAATCTGCAGCTTGTCGCTCGACAGCTCGTTGATCAGTATGGGGAGACTTGATTCCGTACGCGCAACAATTAACTGCCTTACAGAGGCAACGTCTTCTTCCCATTGTCCCGACCTATTGTGTCGTTTTCGGCCGCTGCAAATTGATTCGAGCCTATCAAGTTCAGTGTGGAGGCTCGATAGCGTATCGACCACTGCTCGAACACTCACGAGACGGAGCACAATTGGTTTGTCGGCATTCGCATCCAGGAGCAGTTTCAACCGGTTTGATATTGAGCGGATTTTCGTTTGCGTTCCTGAAAGAGACTTGCCCTCAGATTCCGTTGCGACGACGCCGATAGCAAGCGTCTACAGGCGGGAAAGCACGTTCTGGTACAGAGGCGCAGATTCTTTCGCTGATTTGCAGCGTTCTGCTACGTAGCTGAACATTTCCATTAACGAGTCGGCGTTTGAGCCATCTTCTTCGGGCGTGAGATGTACACTCAGTGGAGAAGTCACTGCTGATGGTACTTGAATTGCCCCATCATCGAGATGAGTATAGGAGACACTGGAGTTGGCGGTATGGGTGACGACGTTACCATCGACATGTGGTGAGTTGTGTTCATCACCAATAGAAGAGCCGCCACTGCTCAAAGGGTGATCCTCGCCAGCCAGAACTTGCGCCGAGTTAATATTTCCAAATGACGGAGTTCCGGCGGTTCTCACTTCATATGCGGGCAAATGCTCCGATTTGATTTTTTTATATAGAAGTCGTACGATCCGATAAAAGCCTTTCTTGAGGGCAACGTCCCGTGCTGCTTCTCCTCTCTTGTTGCGATGCATGTGCAAGGCACCATTTGACAGCATCTCCCGCACAATAGGGAGAAGAATGTCCTCTTTGTCGTTACAACTCAGCAAACAATGAAGAGGTGTGTCTCCATCTTCGGTAATAGCCGACACGGTTGCACCTTGATCCACATGAAAACGCACCACATCCAAATTCCCAAATAAAGCACTCTCAAAAAGTGACGTCTTGCCTGTTTTGCTCGTCGCCTCCAATGCAGCACCACGCTGCACCAGGAAACGAACCGCATCCAAGTTCCCTTTGCGAGCAGTCTGAATAAGTGGCGTGAAGCCATTGTCGTCTGTCGCCTCCACTGCAGCGCCACTCTCCACCAGAAAACGGACAACATCGACATGCCCTCCCCAGGCACCCCGAAGCAGTGGCGTCAAGCCGAGATTGTCTGTCGCCTCCATTGCAGCACCTTGTTTCACCAGAAAACGGACCACCTCCAAACACCCTCGTTGAGCACACATGATCAATGGCGTCAAGCCGCAACTTTTCGTCGCCTCCAATGCAGCGCCACTCTCCACCAGAAAACGGACCACATCCAAATTCTCTCCCCAAGCACCCCACATCAAAGGTGCCCAATCCAAATCGTCTGTTGCCTCCAATGCAGCGCCTCGCTCCACTAGAAACCGGACCACTGGCAATTTTTCTTCCTTAACACTCCGGATAAGTGGTGTATAGTCATGGTTGTCCTTTGCCTTCAATGCGGCGCCTCCCTCCACCAGAAATTGGACCACCTCCAAATCCCCTTTTCCTGCACTCTGAATCAATGGCGTCGAGCCGTCGTTGGACGTTGCCTCCAAATCAGCTCCATGTTCGAACAGATATCGGACCACATCCAAACGCCCTTCCCGAGCGCTATGCATCAATGGCGTGCAACCGTCCTCGTCCTTAGCATCGACGCTCACACCCTTACACACCAACCTCTACACGTCCATCAGGTTTCCGCATCCAGCAGCATGCCTTAGGTTGGCTTCCGCGATGCCCATTGCTGCTTTCCTTTTTGGTGTAACTAGGTTAGCTTAGCAGCAATTGCCACAGTTTGTCGCCATTTGGCCAGGATATTGAACCCACCAACATTCCGAGTCAGTTCATCTATGTCGACCTGTACTGTTCTGAACCGGACTGGGCAATAAAGGGTTAGACGACGCGTGGCTGGTTTCATTGGTGTTTCTCCAATCACGACACAATGTAAAGGAATGAACCCATCCGTCTGTCCAAGCTAGCTTTATGTACTTTGCAGCAGTAACCAATCCGAGACTGTGACACGGTATCCTTTGGAAAATGGAACAAGCTCAGAAAATAGCTAAAAGTTATGGAGTGAAATGTCTGTACTCAATCATCATTTGATGTGGATTAAAATGGGCGAACAGCCTGTATTTAGAAAATGGTGTGGTTCAAAGCAGCAGGTGAGGGCGAAATACAACAGGGAGAGCAGTGTGGACAACATTATCGCCATTATCACGGTGATTCAGTCACCGAGAGTTGTGGAGTTGCTGAAGTGACGCATCCAGTACGAGCCTGACGCTACGAATGTGGTCAGTGAGCTCACAAAAACGCTCGACTTTCAAATGTAGGTCCAATTAGCTCAATAAAACTGCCTTTTACGTGATCCAATGGTGCGAGTTTTTCACCCAAGCGCATCGAAAAGATAATGTTTGCAGCTGCACTGGCCATATCGCACAGTTTGGATTTCAGCGACTAATTTTGAATCGAAGAGCTCGTATAGGAAAAGTCGCAAAATATCTCTAGCAACGGCCAAAATTACAATATGATGGTTGCTATACATCATTTAAGTTACTCGAGGTGATCTTGATCTGCATCAGCACTTCTCAAAGCCGAGAAAGTTGGTACACCGACTTTCCACGCGATGAAGTTCATCTTCAGCGATTGGCCAAATGATTTACATGAACACTGCTCATGGTAACAAACTGTACAGACTCGTACGCGCTTGTGCGGCGTCTTGAAAGTGAAAAACGATCAGTGACCGACAGAGAGTAGGAGTGCTACGATGCCAGTAACCACAGGCACGACCACTGCGCGAGGAGATTTCGACGAGCCAGAATTGGAATCAGCGCCAAAATCGCCGTCGCCCGTATTGTCACTGCCAGCTCCATCAATGTTAAACGCGGATGACGAAGACACCGAGCCGGTCGTACTGTGGCCGCTGCTGCTTGACTGTCGGTGCGCCGAAGAAGAGCCATCGCTCCTAACGCTTCCCAAGTCATCATTCACGCTGCTCACACTGGACGAACAACCTTGCAGGATATCCACGAGCATCTGGTAGTAATTGACGCCATCGTCCGCGGTATTGTCGGGAATGTTGTAGACAAGCGCCACGAGTGTCGTCATGCAGTCGTCCGAGCACTCTTGGCCGCCGCATTCAGATTCAAAACTCTCGTATTTCTCCTTCCAGCCGTTGGTTGTGGTCGTCTCAGCTTTTGCCGCTGCAGCACTGGAACCGCTCGTCGCTCCTTCATCTTGGCTGCCATCGTCGAGTGCTGAGGTATGTGAATTGCTAGTGTCGGTCGTTGTGGATGATGTACCGCCGAAAGTTAATGGTGGAGCAGTTATTGGTTCCGGCGTCGGTGCTGGGGCAGTGGTCGCCACTCCACCAGTTGGTTTGTTAGCGTTTGACGTCGGCTTTTGCGTTTCTCTAGTTGTCTTGGGCCTCTCCGGGACCGGAGAGGGAGCACTTTGAAAACCCAGCTGTGTAGGAGAGGGGGTGCCAGTCACTGGCTGTGTTGGTGCTGGTGCGGTTGTTGCCGCTCCCCTACTTGTTTTGTCACCGTTTGACGTCGACGTTTGAGGGACGCTGGTAGTCGTGGGACTGTCCGTGACCGAAGTGGGAGGACTTTGAAAACCCATCGATGTAGTAGGAAGAGGGGTGGTAATCCCTTGCTCCGGAGGTGCTGATGCAACTGTTGTCACTCCCCCATTTGTTTTGCCGTCGTTTGGATCCGGCGCTTGCGGTGCGCTGGCAGGTGAGGGACTGTCCGAGACCGAAGCGGGAGCACTGTCAAAACCCAGCGGTGAAGGTGCAGGGGTGCCAGTCGCCGGCTGTGAAATGGCGACACCTATCAAGCTGAAGAGGACGCAGAGGAACCAGAGGATCGCCATCAGTGGGACCGCGATCACGTCTTGGACGCAGCGAGCAAAATCGGAACTGAAGGCTGCCTGTGGATCGACTGAACCACCAGAAGGATGAATCGCGCTTCAATGTACGTGTACTCGCGGTGATGAGACTTATGGTCAGAACACATACATACCTTTGTTCGTGTTCAGATGAATCTAGAATGGAGGTGTACCATCACCCGAGTCCATCGGCAAGAGATTGTTGGGGTATTAATGCGCGCAATATGGGTTCAGAACAAGCAGAAGCGACTGGGTGTGGTGTCGGAAGTTCTGGCAGCATTGGGGTTAAAAAGGCGCAGTTCTCGCTCCAGCACGGTGCTTGTCTCAGTCCGGATCACTTGCAGCGGCTTTATTCCGCCATAATCTGTTTTCAGCTCTGTCTGGCATCTCGTTGCTGTGCAGCCGTTCCCTGACCTGGGTAGGCGCATCTGACTTGGCATCGTATTGCGAACCCTACTCATTACTCATTGTCTCGAGCTTGAGCGGTCTGTAGTAGGGCAAATCTACCCGAAGGCCGAGACGAAAATGACTATCGTCCAACCCGCATTTCACGCACCAAACAACGCGAGCGGCGCACAGCAGCGCCACCCGTACTACGCGCAAATGTCGGCATCACCGCGTGCGTGGGTCTACGACTTCGATGACCGTGGCGGCGTCGAAACCAACATCGACGCGAACAAATTAGCGCCAGACGGTGCGTTTTCGATCCAAGTCCACTCCGATCAAGCTGAATGTCCTCTACGAGTGCGCATTAGGTCTCTCCGACTCATTCTCTCGTCATGTGTTATCGTCGCATTCTTGGTTGCAGTCCATATTGCATGCTATGGCAAAGGCGTCCGACTCAAGACGGTCAGTGGCGTGATGAGCGACGACAATTCCAAACAACTACTCGACAAATACAACTCGTGGTCCGGCGGAATCGTTGCTATCGTCACCAAACCAATCGAGATCTTCTTGCCGGTCGTCGTCGCCATCGCATTAATGTCGAGTATGACCAACTGGATTTTGCCTGTCGACACGACGCAGTCGAGCTGGAAGCGCTTCATCCCGATACTCTTGGCCGGTGGATGTGGGACGCTGCTCACCAATGGTCTCTCCTCGCTGAATGTGCAGCTGGTGACGGGAACAACCACACGGCGACTCGTCCTTGATGACCTTCGTGCCGAAGAGCGGGTCGACGACCAGCCGATCGCAGCTAACGGTTCGCTCACCACCACGTGGAGCAAGACCTTTGCTGAGGATGCTGCCAATAACTCCGTGTTGAATACCATCTTGCGAACGATGCTCATCTCGTCCGAAGATGTTCAACCACAGTGCAAGCGAAACTACAACCTTGCTCTGGACTTTCCGGCGGTCGCGTTGGGCATCACATCCCAGCCATGGCAGGCCCACACACTCGAGAACGCGCGAACGGTCGATTCTGCATCGGCCACGAACAACAGCGATGCCTTGCCGATGGATACTGATGACGCCAAGTTGTTGGTTTTGGCAGCTATTTCTCAACTAACTGAAGTACTCGATTTCCTATGGCCGGATGCCGAGAACAACCCGCTGGTGTTTCTCGTGGCGACTGACCCGACCGCATTTGTGAGTGGAGACTACGAGGCTGGCCTGACATCAGCGCTCGAACACTACGGACTCGACAACAGCAGCTTTGTTAACGCGTCAACCGAACTGTTCCAAGCAGCTCTTGAGGTTAGTCCAACTGTCTTGGCCAACGACGTCGTAGTATCATTCGAGAACGTCAAAATCAGCGACTCGATGCAGTTTGACGCCCTCACGCTGGATATTCCGACGAGCTTGGCACAGGACGGCTACACAATCACGACAGACGGAGATATGTGCGGGGTGGATGGTTGTGCGCTCGCTCCAGCTTATTCGAACGCGTCGTCTTCGATTCACCCACTGGTTCATGCTAGCGCCATGTGCACGACGTTTGGCTCTGCGACCGATTCGGAGGGAACAACATCGTGTGTGGAGAGATCTAACACATCCATGCTGATTGTGAGCTTGGGCAAGCGCGTGGTTGGCGAGACATGGGATGGTCCTACCGCCGATGACGAGGATGTGGTGCTGCGTTTGGATGGGTTGAGGCTCATGTTCTCGCTGACAGTCGGTGTCTTGAAGTGGGAAATCGATGATCTGGCGTCGGCATTTGACGCCGAGTGCGTCACCGACTCCTGTTTAGGTGTGCAAGCTCCCACGGACCCAGACAATACTGCGACGAGCGATGTGCTGCTGGTTGGCGAGGCGTATTTGCCGACTATATCACTCGACTACTTTGATTTCAACCGCATGAGCCTATACGGCAAGTTGATCGCGTGGAAGACCCTCGTGTCGCTGCATTTTCCTCAGTCCTTGAAGGTCGGTGACGTCCAGTTGCTGCTTCCTCGTCGTTTTGATGTCGTGACAGAGGCTGGAGCAGCCGTGCTCCAGAATCGCAATCTGTCAGAGTGCTACGACTTTTATGATCAGTTCGTCAGGGAGGTGGAGAAGAACCACCTGTACGCGGAGCAGAGTTTGCAGATGGGGTATACAGCGGCGTTCTACTTCCTCTTCGAGAACGGTGTGCTGCATTCGCTTGACAACGTCACCGACTCGAGCAGCACTGGTCAGTCGTTGCTCTCGTTGGCGGGCAATCTACAAAAGTACAATGTCCAGGCATCAATCCCACTTTTCAACACCATTCTTGCGTCCATTGGTTGTGCGCTGGTGGTTCTCATGGTCGTCATGACTGTTGCCACCGAGCGGCGCCGCAGCCGAGTCGTTGGAGCGAACGGGAACGCCGAGGTGCTGCTCGAGGCCTTGATGAACAACGACAAGTACCCGTCGTGGCTCACAGACAAGACGATCCAGCACTTTCATACGTCAACAGGGGTCGTAATGGTCCCTCTCGACGCCGTCCGCGTTGTCAGCGCCACGCTCGTTGTGAATGATATCCAACCCGCTGGTCGGAGCGTTGAGACCGGCATCGACACTTCAGCAACAATGTAGCACAGCACGACCCAATGTGTTGAATATGTTGACGATGGTGGTAATAGTGATGACCCATCGCGGTGGTCGCGAGCTCGTAAGCGTGGTGGGCAAGAATATTCTCTTCTGTTGTAGCTGCTGCCGAGGACACTAGACAATGATCTCCACGCGGTGAGACTTCGACTGATCCGGTTGCTGTCGACAGGAGGCTATCGCAACTTTAGCACGTGCATCCGCCAGACTACCAAGTCCGCCTGACTCAAATACTAGTGACTCTGTTGTACTCTCCGAAATGGGACAGATCCGGCAACAGAAATATGGCAAGTTTGCAGTCGCAGATCCGTCCTCCAATTCAACCAAAATGAGTTTAATGCATCGCTGGATGAAAATTCGATCTTCGTGAGTGCCTTCTCTTCCTGCAGCTGCAACTGCTCCACCTCCATATAACCCACTTAGTCTGTGTGATTCTTCGGTCTCGTTGTCCCGCTATCACTGCAATTCGCGTGCAGCCGTCGCACCACAACCTGATGGCCCACTTAAAGATCCGGTCCACCACATACTTCGTGATGTCCTAAAAGCGGTGCGCGTGCAGCCACTGAGCCACAGCCCGATGTCGACAAGATACGGCCAGGTCCATCGCAACCTCTGTGTAGCTCTCCGGGTAGTTCGCAAGCAGCCACTGCACTACGGTCAGGTGGCCCCATTTGGCGGCCGCGATCAGCGCATTCGCCGTGCAGCCCTCGCTGCGGTTTGCGTGCAACCACTTTATCACCTCCAGGTGTCCGAATTTTGCGGCGTGGTCCATCGCGTACGTCGTACAGCCCTCCGAGCGGTTCGCATGTAGCCACTTCACAACACTCAGGTAGCCTTTCTCAGCAGCCCAGTTGATCGCATTCGTCGTACAACCCTCCGAGCGGTTGCGATGCAGCCACTTGACCACATCCAGATGGCCACTAGCAGCTGCCCAGTTGATCGCATTCGTCGTACAACCCTCGCTGCGGTTTGTGTGCAACCACTTGATCATCTCAAGGTGTCCGTATCTTGCGGCCTGATCCATCGCATATGTCGTACAACCCTCCGAGCGGTTCCGATGCAGCCACTCCACCATATCCAGGCGGCCACTACCAGCTGCCCGGTCCATCGCATCCGTTGTACAACCCTCCGAGCGGTTGTGATGCAGCCACTCCACCACATCCAGATGGCCATTAGCAGCTGCCCTGTCGATCGCACTTATCATGCATCCCGCACTGCTATTCGTGTGCAGCCACTTCACCACAGCTAGTTGCCCACGGTCCGCGGCCGAATTCATTGCATCCACTGTGCAGCATTCGCAATAGTTGGCGTGAAGCCACTGCACCACCTCCAAATGGTCATTTGCTGCGGCTATATCCGTCGCATTCGTTGTGCAGCTCGCTGAACCGTTCGCATTCAGCCACTGCATCACAGCCAGACGACCCCGCGCAGCTGCCTGGTCCATCGCATCGGTTGTGCAGCCCTCCGAGCGATTTGTGTGCAGCCACTTGATCACATCCAGATGGTCGTGGTATGCGGCCTCATCTATTGCAAGCGTCGTACAGCCCTCGCTACGGTTCATGTGCAGCCACTGTACAATCTCCAGGTGGCCCCACGCAGCTGCCCAGTCCATCGCACTCGTTGTACAGCCCTCCGAGCGGTTGTGATGTAGCCACTTTACCACTCTCAGGTAGCCGGAGCTTGCGGCACCGTCCATCGCATTTATCGTACATCCCTCCGAGCGGCTTGCATGCAGCCACTTGACCACCTCCAGATGGCCCGATCTAGCTGCCTGATCCATCGCATTCGTCGTACAGCCCTCGCTACGGTTCGTGTGAAGCCACTGCACAATCTCCAGATGGCCCGACTTAGCTGCCTGGTCCATCGCATCCGTCGAGCAGCCCTCGCTACGGTTCTTGTGTAGCCACTTCACCACATTCAGGTGGCCATATTCTGCTGCATAGTCCATCCCTTTCCTCGTGCAGCCCTCCGTGCGGTTCGAGTGCAGCCACTGGACCACAGCAAGATGTCCATTAGCTGCCGCAAAGTTCATCGCCCTCGTCGTGCAGCCCTCGCTGCGGTTCTTGTGCAGCCACTTCAACAAAGGTAGGTGGCCGTATTTTGCAGCCCCGTTCATCGCATTAATCGTGCAGCCCTCAATGCGGTTCGTGTGCAGCCACTGCACCACCTCCAGATGGCCGTTAGCTGCGGCCTCATCCATCGCCTCCGTTGTACAGCTCTCTCTGCAGTTTGAATGAAGCCACTTCACCACATCCAGATGACCGTTCGTTGCTGCCTGGTCCATCAATGTATCATATCGGCGGCCTTGACACGCGCACATCCCGGTAGGTCGCGTCCGCTCGAACCAGTGCATCCACCCACACCTCGCCGCTCTGTCTGAACAAACTCGCCCAGAGTAATCCAGCAGCTCCGATACCAGCGCCTGCAAATGCTCCGGAAGTTGCAGCTTCAACGCCCATACACTCGCCAGCAGATCCCTTTGCATCCTCGCTGTCTGAGCAGCGGACGACACTGTGCAGGTGCTGATGCCGGTGAAGATTAAAATCGAGAAATGATCGATATCGTGAGAGCCGCTTGATCTCCGAATCAACCCATACTTCGGATTACATGATATACCCACAATGGTACGTACATTATCCAACTCGCCACCAACGTTCAATCAGACACGCGTGCTCATTAGAAAATCCATTCATCGACGTGCACAAATGTGGCTGATCACTTGACCTGCAGTTCAAATAGCAAACATCATACCCACTCGAAAGATCCATTCACCCTCTCTATTATGTTGTGCACTAAGCATTCACATTCATATCGAGAGTCTTCTCTTCCAGCAGCTGAGACATGTGGCAAAGTGTGTTAGCTGTCAATGACGCAGCTTGGTCTTCGTGATTCGAAGGTCGACCCGAATTCGTGCTCACTGTGCACTGACCGAAACTTCTGCGTCAAATTTCGAGGCATACGGCTGATCGTTGGCTGTACTCGAGCTCGCATGCATTGCTTCTAGTCTCAGCAAGTGGTTGTTTTTGTAACATCATTTGGTCTTTGCATCAGATTGAAATTGACAGCGATATGACAACAGAGATGGAATCAATATTCTAAGTACACGCGCAGGTATTTGTACGTTCGAGCCGAAGCTGCGGTCACTCTCGATCGATTCTCCCTTGCTCAACTGATTTGGATCGTTCCTCACTGCCTTAACATCACAATGCTTGAGCTCGTGGAGCAAAATCTGCGTCTCCATTAGCGACTGGTCGCGATAGTTCTGACCGAAACATTCGCGTTGCTTGGCTAAATTGACGTATTCCTCGAGCAATACGCTATTGTGCTTGACCACATTAGAAATTAAACCAACATTTTACAGGTATAACTCTGCTAGACCATGCAATAGACCGATGCAACCGACCAGAGCACGGCTATATCGCTGCTTAGTTTATTAACAGGTGCTGCAAACGGATTACAGGTCGAGTAACCGTGAAAAACGCGGAGCAAGATGCTCGTTCATATCAATTGAGATTCTTGCTGCTGCTCATGATCGCGCGGCCACCTCTGTCGACAGAGCCGTTCGTTTGCCTGCTCCAGTCGCTTCGTTCACGGTACAGTCCTCGTCGTTGTTAGCTGAAGTTGGACGACTATATTTCACTCCCATGAATGTGCTGCACGCCGATGTCCAGTCATGAAGGGGGATTGCATCCTTTGCAACAGCGTGAGCAGCCATGAACTTGTCCAGACGACGATGCAGCGCATACCCTCCCAGCCCTAGTTCTGTGAACTTGACCAAAGGGATGACACTAGTGATGTCAAGTGCTTCTTGCGTTCGCTGTATTGAATGTTCGACGAGGGCGCTAAAGTCACTGATTGTCGTTTTGGTCACGATGGTTTCCTCGTCATCAGGGAACAATTGAGTCGCCACCTGCTCGAGGCGATCCCACAGGAGTTGATAGATCTTCTGGAGGATACCGCCCTCCCAATCCGATCTGGTATCGTAATTGGCAAGCAATGCTTTCATCGCGGCTAGTGAACTAGCCATAGAGGACGACGACAGTTGCAAGTTGCCAATATCGCTTTCGATTTGATTTGTATCGCGACTGAGATCCCCGTGTCGATCCGCAAGCTTCTCAAGCTCATCCACCACCGTCATGATCTGCATACGATCGGTCGGTAAGCTCTTGCACATGCGCTCAATCAGTGTCCACTCCTCGTCCGAGCAGGTTTTGGGTTGCAAAGGCAAGGTACTTCTCGTTGCATGATGTTTGACCAACATGTTCGGCAGCTCTCCCCACGGTAATGGGTACTTGGAACCATTTATCACTCGCAGCGCTTCGATGATGCACATCCCCAACGAATAGATGTCCGACGCGAACGATGGTTTCAGACCAAGAAGACATTCAGGAGCCACCCAGTGCCATGCACCACTCACCACTACATCCGTTGAGTCATCTTCGAACACACCACTCAGTCCAAAATCTGTCACTTTCGCCTTTCCATCGCTTCCGATCAAGATGTTGTTGCCTTTGAGATCGCCGTGGACAATACCACGCGCGTGCAAATACTGCACACCCAAAGCAGCCTCACGAAGTTTTGACCACAACTCGTCTGGATGATGGCGCAAATATTCGACCAACGTCCCATTTGGCGCCAGCTCACACACGAAGAATGGTCGCCCAACGTGACACGCGCCAAATAGTCGCACGACATGTGGGTGGCTCAATCCAAACCAAATGTCCACCTCGCGCTCGAACATCCGCCGCATCTCACGCTTCTTGTTGTCATTCGCTGCGTCCTTGTCGGCTATTTCGAGTTTCTTGACGACAACCTCCGAGTCGAGCCACTTCGCCTTGATGACACTTCCAAATCCTCCTTCTCCGAGCGTCGCCATCTCATTCATTTCCAGCTCGAACCACGGAATGAACCACTCCGGCGTAGTCGCAAGTTGTACATCTTCAAGGGACTTGGACACAATGTCATTGTACGTCTTCTGCAACACCTCGAGCTGTTTATCCGTGTACTTTCTATCGCTGTTGCGTAACTCGGCACGCAAAACGGCAACAAGAGCCGTGCGATCCTCCTCCGAGTCGACCGAACTCAGCAACACACACGCTTCTGATGCCTCAGACACAAACACCTCGACTTGTTTACTGCATAGACGTTTCCACTCCGTCTCGCGAGTCTCACCATCGTGCTCCTCAGGGCGAACAAGCTGAAGCAACTGGATAATTCGTCGATGCAAACCTTGGATACTGTGGTCCCTAGCACGTGTTGCCGACAGTCGGTGGACGCGAGTCTGCTGCGACATGGCGTCAAGGCCAAGTTGACATTCGCTCAGCAGATCATGGAAGCGCTGCAGTATTGACTCTGGATGGCTCTCCGCTTTCAAGTTATCATAAATCAATTCCAGTTCGTGCCACATTTGGCGATAGAGGCAGTTCTCATTTTTGTCGACGAGATTTTGTACCACGGTCCACAATGAGCTCGTCTTGCCGCGATCGAACTCATCGAAGCCGACAAGCAGTTCAAATTCGGTGTAATGATAGGAGCTTGTCGCTTCCATATGTGCGAATTCTTCGAGCTTGCTCACGACTGCCGACATCTGGAGGCGTTCGAGCGGATCGTTACGACACATGGTCAGCACTAACTCCCGTTGGACGGCCGATAAGACGGCTGGTTGGACGTATACAGAGTCTAAACCGGAATCGCGCATTTTTGCCACTCCTGCTTGCATCTCACTACACCCATCAAACGGGACCGCCCCCGATATGGCTTCAATGATGCACATGCCCAACGAGTACACATTTGATGCGGGCGAGACTTGTTCACCCTTTAAACTCTCGGGAGCCACCCAACGCAACCAGGAGCCGAGTTTGCTCCAAGTTCGTTCTGGTAACCTCACATTTGATCCGAACCCCGACAGCTTGGCCAACCCATCGCTCCCAATCAGAATATTGCTCCCACGAAGGTTATCATGAACAATCTTGCGTTCGTGAAGGTACTCCAAGCCCAGCGCCGCCTCGTGTAGGAACTTCCACGGAGTTTGATGCTCAACATCACACGGCTTGAGATATTCGGGAAGCGATCCATTGCTCGCGTACTCGCAAACAAAAAAGTGGTAGGCGGTGTTGCAGACCCCGTACAACTTGAGGACGTTTGGATGCCGCAGCTTGTGCCACAGACGCACTTCGGCAACAAATGACACCCTGGTGACATCATCAACAAACAGCTTGACGACCACATCGGCATCCAACCATTTGCCGCGAAAGTCGCCACCAAAATGACCAGCATCGATGTATGGCTCAACCTCTACCTCGAACGGTGCAATGACCCAGCTAGACGGTGTGTTGGAGGGTTGTGTCACATGCATATCGAGGTAATCTGTCGGTGACCTCTGATCTTGGTATCGAGCATATGTTAGCAGGAGATGGACAATTTCCTGGTGATCGACCTGGATTGCGAATGAAAGAGCAGTGTCACCTGCTGTAGATTTCAAATTGGAGTTTGCTCCGTGTTCTACGAGAAAGCACACGACGTCCAGGTGGCCTTTACGGGCTGCCCACATGAGCGGCGTCAAACCTCCGCTGCCTTGTACATCTAAAGCCGCTCCGTTCTCCTCGAGTATGCGCACCACGCCCAAGTGACCACCACGCGCAGCTCGTAAGAGTGCCGTCTCTCTGGTTTTGTTATGAGTATCCACGGTCGCACCATTTTCCACGAGAAAGCGCACCACTTCCAAGTGACCGCCACACGAAGCCCACGTCAGCGGTGTCTCTCCTGCTTTGTCACGAGTATCCACAAACGCTCCGCGTTCCACCAGATATTGAACCACTTCCAAGTGGCCGTATTGGGCAGCCCATATAAGAGACGTCAAATCTCCATTGGCATGAGCATCCACGGTCGCTCCGCGTTCCACCAAATGTTGCACCACGTGCAAGTGCCCGTTATGAGCAGCCCACATGAGCGGCGTCAAACCTCCGTTGGTATGAATATCCACACCTGCTCCGTGATCCACGAGTATGCGTACCACCTCCAAGTGGCCACCACGCGCAGCTCGTATAAGTGCTGTCTCTCCGCCATTGTCACGAGCATCCACGGTCGCTCCGCATTCCACGAGAAAGTGTACTACGTCCCAGTGATCGCAACGAGTAGCCCATACGAGTGGTGTTCGACGGTCACTGTCGCTAGCATCCACAGCCGCTCCGTGTTCAACGAGAAAGCTCACCACGTCCAAGTGACCGTGTTGGGAAGCCCACACGAGCGGCGTCCTACTCTTATTATCGATTGCATCCACTGTCGCTCCATGATCCACGAGAAAACGCACCACATCCAAGTGACCATGTTGGGCAGCCCATACAAGTGGTGACAAACGATCGTTGTCGCTGGCATCCACGACTGCCCCATGCTCCTCGAGAAATTGCACCACGACAATGTGACCAAAGCGGGCAGCCCACATGAGCGGTGTTTCACCTCTTTTCGTAGGACCATCCACACCCGCTCCATGCTCCACGAGATTGCGCACCATTACCAAGTGACCTTTTTGGGCAGCCTTTACGAGTGGCGTATGTCCGACAGCGTCACGAGCATCCACGGCTGCTCCGTGCTCCACAAGAAAATGTACCACATCTGCGTGACCATATTCTGCTGCCAGGAGAAGGGAAGTCGAATCGTAAGTGTTGCAAGCATCCGCATCCGCTCCGTGTTGCACAAGAAATCGCACTATGTCCAAGTGGCCGCTTTCTGCAGCCCACATCAGCGACGTCCCACCAAATTTGGCATGAATATTCACACCCGCTCTGTGATCGACGAGAACGCGCACCACATCCAAGTGACCACCACGAGCAGCCTTCATGAGAGGAGTCCAGCCCTCATCGTCTGTGACATTAACATCCCAGCCTCCCTTTACTAGTTGCTCCACTCGCAGGACATTGTCGTTACCCGCTGCCTCCAATAGCTCCATCTTCTTAATATTAGTTGAACGTCTGCCTTGATCCGCGCCAATTAGACTCTGATGACAGACCTCCTGCATAACTAATTCACGGCCAAATCCATGTGTCCAGATCTTGCCTTTGTTTCTATCACTGACTGGGTACCCTTTCTCTGCAACGCATTGGCCGGAGTAACTCAGATCAGTGATGATCATTGGACCAATCATATTTTGCCCGAACTGCACATGTTATCGCGAAATACTTCGTAAGAGATGCATCTATTTATGACATTTTTGAATGATGCGTTCGTATATGTATATACTGTTTTTACGCTGAATAGTTTAGCAAGTTCAGAACATCTCACAAACTCGTTGCTTTCAGCTACAGCTACAGCTATCTCAAAAGAGATATCAGCTATATCAAAGAGAACTCAGCCATCGCTGAGAGAACTCCTAGCTCTCAGATATCGCAGAGAGAGCAATATGCTGAAGAATCAAGCAATGGTAGACTACGACAGCGCCCCGAGTTGCAGCATTTGCTATGACGATACCTGCGGTTCTCCTGATTCTCCCATGGAGCTCATCGCGCCGTGCCCTTGCGCCACCTACGTTCATCGTCAGTGCCTCGATCGGCGGCGCACGACTTCACGAACGACCGATACAATGACTCATTGTCCGACGTGTCGTGTGGCGTACGTTCTGGCATTGCTGGATTCTGAAGAAACTATCAAGAACCAAGTGCGCAAGCAGTAGATCTGTCGATTCGCACTGACGCTCTTGATGATCGGCGTCGGTGGCGGCATCTTGTGGCTGATCGACTGGGGTTGCCTCAATGAAGAGATCTACGATTGGAGCGGCATATCCAGAGTGCCGCGCTATGTTGTCTATCCTGGATTGAGTTTCTTGTCACTGGCGTTCATCATGGGACTCGTCACCGTCGGTACTGGTGCGTGGATTGTTATCGCCATCCAAACGCTCGGCCCGATTGCGACAGATGCTGTAGTACACCCAGCTATCACGTATTGTATTTCGATACCAATACCACAACCGGCAGAAGTAATAGCAGCGATGGAGGAGACGACGCAGGAAAGATCATATTGATCATTATCGTCGTGATCATTATCATCATCGGACTCGTTGCGATCTACTTCCTCATCATTGGCATTTCAGGCGATTTGGTCAACCATTCCGGCGAGCGACACGAGTGCCGTACTCGCGCATCGTTCGAGCGCGTCAAGAATCTCCGACCCATGCATTCGACAGTCTAGCTGCTTTTTTATTTTTCATCATTCTCAAAAAGAAAAAATACCGTTCACTGTTGTTGTCAATTCATGCTCTCAGAGAGCGAAGCCTTCACAGCTGACTTCAGAAATCTAGACTCACATGCAGCGCATAGCGGTGCTGATGTGTCGCTCCTTGCAGCGCTTAATTTTAGGCCTGAGTCCAGGTGCGTTCGCTGTGTCGTGCCGCCCATGATTAGAAGGTCTCCGTCCGAGATGTCTACGGTAACACAATTTCCTGATGTTCCGAGCTTAGGATTGAGGCAACATTTCCGCGCGGCGTCTAGCTGCAGAGTCAATATGGGAAACCCTGCATAGCACTCCGTCTCATTATCGATGTGTGGCCGTACGTAGTGCTCGCCCGTCTCATACCAGTTCGTGAGACAGTTGTTGACCTTCGTCTTGCCTGCATTATCAACCGCTAGCGCACGCAGTCGCTAAACAGCGGGATGCATCACTTCAGTCATCTATTGTCCGCGGATAATCGCTCCGGCGAACAGGTAGTCGACGCCGTGGGTCTCAAACGAGGCTCGGAAGCGCCACAGCCATGCCCCATATATCTATGTAGCGCTTGGTAGCAGAGTGAAACCCAGTAAGCAGCAAACGACTTGACAGAAGCAAAGCGATTTACGTGGATGATCCAAGAGCTGCCACTACCGTTGGGATTCATCGCCAAATTCAATCATTCTAATGCACTCAATCGACTCCATTCATATTGGACTATAAGAACTGATAGAGGCAGTGGAGATGTCTGTGTATTATTTTGCTATTCATTATGCGCAACGAATTCAGACAATCAATTGAACATCAGAAAATAGTACAGTGTTAGCTCTGTTTTGCTTTTTCAAAACATTGGGCCATCTCTTCCTCGAGTGCAAACGCCTCAAGAGCTGGAAGTATGGTCATACCCAGATCAGGTCGATCGCTGGCACTGTACGTGGTCATTCTCTTTACCAAATTCCACTGCTCGTCTATTATTTCTCTCGGCTTCTTCATCACAATTTCTCCACGTCGAAGGCACTCACGGATCTTGTCAGACCTGTACCCCCACCAAGGAGTTTTGCACGTCATCGCTTCAATAATGCACATGCCCAAAGAGAAAACATCCGACTTGCAGGTTGGTGTTTCTACAGTCATATTCGCGAATTCTGGAACGCGCCACTGCATCGCACCCAGTCTATCTCTCCTCTTCAGCACTGTACACGAGGATGCCCAGTCGAAGAAGCTCAACCCAAAGTCTGTCAGCATCGCGGTGCCGTGTTTACTCACGACGATATTGTCACCCTTCAGATCACCGTGGACAACATTTCGGCTATGTAAGTAGCTGAGCCCAGTAGCGACCTCTCTCAACTTACGCCAAACGACTGTCCGCCCATAGATTTTCTCGTCTGAGAGATATTTGCACAATTCTCCATTTGATGCATACTTGGACACAATGAAACAGGGCTCCTTTCGATGATTTGCTCCGTAAACTGGACAACATTGTCGTGTCTGAGACCACGCCATAGCTTTACTTCGTTCATGAACCGCCACAACTCCTCCGTCCAAATCTCCTTTACCACGACATTAATGTGACGCCATTTTGCATGGTACACTGTCCCAAATCCGCCTTGACCCACCACAGCAGCAGATTTGTGAATGAAATCATGAGAACTAAACCATTCCAGAACACTTTTATCTGGCTCAGCTGTGGCTCTCGGTTTGGCTGCATAATGGTCGGCCAAATCAATCACACTGACATTGCCCATATTTTCTGCCATCAATCTCGCTGATTCGTCTTCGTCATTGCTGAGACGACGGATGATATCCGTGTCATTCATCATAGGATTGTGAACTGAGGAGCTTGTACCATGCTCGACGAGGTCGCTCACAATATTTAGATGACTCTCATCTGTTGGCTCTATCATCACTTTTTTTTTTGTTCGTGGCCTCTTTGTTCATGAAAATATTTTCCATGTCACGCATATCATCCAGATGACTCACCTTACCAGCATCGATCTGCACAGTTCTCCTGTTTTTGTTCTTTGCCACTGTTCCAGCTTCGTGATAATTTGATGACGAACTGGAGCCGGAGTTGTCGGAGTCATTAACATTCGCGAGATACAGAGCGACTTGCTCATCGCCGCTGTGGGAATCGCTACAGCTCGACTGTATATCCATACCGCCAAGAGTTTGCACAGTGTTCACATTTCCAAGTGGCAGATGTCCAGCGATATTCGTTTCAGACGCAAATGATTTCTCCGCTCTCGACTCTTCTTGTAGTATTTGCTTGATGAGCCGAAAACCTCTCTGGTGGGCAAGATCCAGGGCCGAAAATCCTTTCTTATTATGATGCTTAGGCGAAATACCTTTGACTGCATTAACCGTACGACATGGAGAAGCAATTCTTCATTGTAATGACAACTCAGCAAATATGTGAGCACCGTTTCTCCTTCTTTGTCAACCGTCGACACATTTGCGCCTCGTTCAATTAGAAAATATACAATGTCCACATGCCCTCTCAAAGCACTGTATAGTAGGGGCGTACAATCCAACACGTCCGTCACATCCAAAGTAGCACCTCGATCCACAAAAAAACGAACCACATCAAAATGCCCTCGCATAGCAGACCAACTCAGTGCCGTCCAGCCCAAAATGCTCGGCACTTCCAATTCAGCACCTCGCTCCACCAGGAATCGAGCCAAATCCAATTGCCCAGATGCAGCACTATAAATGAGTACCGTCATACCAAACTGGTCTCTCGAATCTTGATCCTCAAGAAAACGGACCACATCCATATGCCCACGATCAGCACATAAAATCAGTGGCGTCCAGTCGTTCTCTCCCTTCGTTTCAAGGATGACTCCTTTCGACACCAACTTTTGCACTTTCCTTAGGTCATCGCGTTCCACTGCATCCCTTAGCTTGGTCTCCGCGTTGTCCATTGCTGCTCGCTGTGATCATCTCAACCTAACCAGATGTTCCTCTAGCGCCACGGTGTGTCTTTCCTCCCACTCGTTTTTTTCAGTTTGAGGAAGTCAACCAAATCTCTTGGACAGTTTAGCCATTGAAGACAAACATCATACCTGGCGGGAAGAGCTGGGTTGACTTGGGAGAATCTAAAACCACTTGACTACAGCAATCACTGATTTGGTCGACGTGTAATGGCGCAACTCGGAGTAGTAAAAAGGAGCCATGGAGTATTCTCCACGATCATCATGCACCCGGGTGCGGAATGCGACATTCAGTAGTAGATATGTATTTTCTGATCCTTTTGGATACGAGAACGGGACTCTACAATTCAATACAGTAGGTTCGCTGAGTAGTCATACAATTGTGGCAAGTCGAATAGATCACATTTGTCACAGGGTCGCACTGGTGGGTGAGCTCGCCAGCAATCGTAGGACTCTGACACAGCGCGATGATGAAATCGAAAGTATTAATCCAATATCCCTTCCAGTTGGTCCATTTCACCATTCGAGATGGAGATAGAACCATTTATCAATGCTGGAAGCATTGGTGGGGGCTATTGAGGCAAGTGATCATCAAGTTGTATGTCGACGACGCCGCGAGGACTACATGTATTGACGAGGTGCATTTGTGGAACCAGTTGCGGCAACTGAATGCCTTCAAGCTGTACAAGGTATGTGTACCCCTAGATATGCCGGAAGCTCACAAGATCCGAGTCGAACCTTCGCATTCTAGCATACACTACCGCTCCATCATTCTCCTAGTACCGCACCATGTCCAATTTGTCACTACAAGCAATTACAAGAGCAGTGTCTATTAGCTACGGTTGTTATCGTCCTCATGTTATCGTGAGTTCGTTGCAATTCGAATTGGAGCTAAATCGAAAGTGAGATTGACTCAAAATTCTGTGGCTTGACGTAAATTCCTGTTTGCCTAGAATACACAAATCACGCGCTCTCTGTAGCGTCTGCAACAAATCGTCCGATGATTTAATACCTTCCGACGACTAATCTACGGTTTGTGTGTGCCATTACGGTATGCTTCGCATCTTGCCACAGTTAAAAGCACCACGGTGATTTAGCCACCCTGGAAGACATCTACAACCGTCCTCCGCATACCACAAGAAAGCTCACCACGTCCAGGTGGCCGCCACGGGCAGCCCACACGAGCGGCGTCCAACCTTGATTGTCGCGAGCAACCACGGTCGCACCTTGTTCCTCGAGAAAGTGCACCACGTCCAAGTCGCCACGATTTGCAGCCAGCATCAGAGGTGTCCGACCGTCACTGCCGCTTGCATTCACATCCGCTCCGTGATCCACGAGATAGCGCACCATGTGTAAGTGGCCATTTTTGGTGGCCGATATCAGCGACGTCCCGTCGAAATTATCTTTGGCATTTACAACCGCTCCATGCTCCACAAGAAAACGCACCACATCCAATTGTCCGCATCGGGCTGCCTGCATGAGCAACATCGAGCCGTTACCGTCGGATGAATTTACATCCACTCCATGTTTTACGAAAAAGCGAATCATGTCCAAGTGGCCACGACTAACAGCCTGCATGAGAATGATCGAACTAAAATTGTTGGGATAATTCACCGCTGTCCCGTGTTCCACAACTAAGCGTACAATGTCCAAAGGGCAGCGATTGAAAGCTTCGACGAGCGGCATCTCCCCATAACGATTACTGGTATCGAGCTCTGCTCCCTGTTCCACGAGAAATCGAAACACGTCCAAGTGACAGCCACAGGCAGCCTTCATGAGAGGCGTGTCTCCAAGATAGTCCATATAATCCACATCCGCTCCATGCTCCACGAGAAACTGCACCGCGTCCAAGTATCCGCTTTCTGCAGCTGACATCAATGGTATGTAATCATCACCGCCATTAACATCCACAGGTGCACCGTGTTCTTCTAGAAAACGTGCCACGTCCACATGGCCGTTATCGAGAGCCAGCATCAGCGATAAAGATTCATCGTCAGGAGCACCCACAGGTCCCCCGTGTTCCACGAGGCAGCGCACCACGTCAAAGTATCCGTTCCCGGCTGCCCGCGAGATCGGAGTATAACCATCACCGTCATGAGTATCTACAGCCGCTCCATGCTCAACAAGAAAGCGCACTACGTCCAAGTGACCGTTTTCAGAAGCCCACATGAGCGGCGTCCAGCTGCCACTGCCACCATTATCCACATCTGCACCGTATTCCACGAGAAGTTGCACCACGTCAAAGTGACCCTTGTCGGCAGCTTCCACGAGCGGTGTCCCTCCGTGAATATAGTTAACTTCAAGAGCCGCTCCGTGTTCCACGAGAAACTGTACCACGTCCAAATGACCGCCACTGGCAGCTAGAATCAGCGGCGTCCAATCGTACTTGTCGCTTGTATTCACATCTGCTCCGTGTTCCACGAGAAATCGGATCACGTCCAAATGGCCGCCAATGGTTGCAAATGTGATAGCCGTCCGACCTCGCTCATCTGTGACATCAACATTCGCACCCTCGGCCACTAGCTGCTCCACCTGAACGACATCGCCCTTCTCCGCTGCGTTCAGCAGCTCCATCTTCTCAATGTTGAGCTACAAACCGCCTTGATCCGCGCCAATTGTCAAATGATCACAAACTTCCAACTCAACAGATTCCCACTCGGCAACAGGGCCAATGGAAACACTTTGCTTTCCAGACGACGTAGTGGCTAGAATAACTCAGTAAATGGTGGCTTCATCCCAGAACTGGAAAATTTCAGTGCCAGATACATCATTCAAATCAGCACCCCATCGAACTCTCCCACGTGTCCTACTTGCTGCAGGGTTGACAATTGTACTTACCTGCAGGCGCAAGTACACTATCTCCAGATACTCATGTAAATCCAAAGATAAGGACTGATCCCGTGAGAACGAGCTGATCTTTTCTGATACAGTGAGGGGATGACCCGAATCCAAGACTGTACATCTTGTCGGTGAGCCGAGACTCGCTTGAGATCGACATCAACGTCGGTACGAGGTAAACAAAATCTACTTGAGGCCCTGGATCGCAATGCAATCTCTGTTGAAAATATTAACCAACGCCGATTTGGCGAACCGATCAGGTGGTGTTCCTGCCGCGATAGCAGGTCTTGATTGGAACCAATGCACATAGGTTCGAGAACTGACTTTGACCTGCCCTTCATATCACGACTCGACACGGACGTATCCGATGGCGAGCAGAGTAACGATGCCTTTCCACCTTCAACATGCGCGTTCGGGGGCCGCAGGCAGTTCATTTCGGCGTTAAGCTGCTCCATCCGGGGTGCGGCGTGGAGCGACCCCCAATCCGGCGTAGCTGGGCTTGACGCTGGGATGTCTGGATGAGGTCCGATCCGATCATCTTCGACGCCAGGTCCGCGAGCGTGTGTCCGTCCATTCGCGCATACTGCTCAAAGCAGTCGGAGCTCCAGCGGCCGAAGTGCTTGATGGCCAAACGGTCGACACCCGCGATGAACATCGCTGTCGCGCCCCCGCTTCTCATGGAATGTGTGCCGTATGCACTTGAATTTTCGCCCGCCGCTGCTGCGGCTGTCTTGATCACCTTGGTCATCTCCGTCGCCGTGATGGGACTCTGTGGCCTGACTGAACATAGCGGCTCATCGTCACCGATGGCGCTACCGATGCCGTGCTGAACCAGGTACCAACAGGCGCGCACAGGGCACAACCAGCTTAACTCTGTGCGCTCCAGCGTTCTCGTTGTGCCAATACCGCGCTGGTCAGTCTTCCCACCGCGGAAGCGAATAGAGACGGCTCGCGCTTGCGTCAGAGTTTTGGCGGTACGGCCTCCGGCGGTGGTGAACGATATATCTCGCCGCTGAATTGCGTACCATTTGACGGTCGACCGGTCGGCGAGGTATTCCGAGCGCCGCAGGAGAAAGAAGAAGCCCATGACCGCAGCCCCCCAGAGAACGCGGTCGTGGGCGGTGGTGAGGTTGCACTGAGCGCGGATGCGGAGCAGGAGGGTGCCTGTGATTGGTCGCTTGCGTTGTGGTGCGGGAGACAGCCTTGACATCCCTTGCATGGCCAGTCGGTGGCCTTCGTGGAGGCCGACGGAGAAGCCTTGTATGCATCGATGATACCAGCTGACGTGGCCAATTTTGGACAGAACGGTGGAGGCTGCGTTGCCTTTCCCGCTACCGTTGGACCACCAACACCAGATCGCGTACTGAATGAGTTGCCATGAGTCGACTCGGCGGTCTCCTGACAGCCAGATTGGATAGCTGTTGGATGCGCACCACCTTTTCCACTGCTGCCAGGTCGCGGCGTACTTGCGGCGGCTTGGGTTGGCCAGTGCTTGGGTCTGTAGGTGGTCGAGAATGTTGAGTATATCTTGCGAGCGCTGGCTGGTACCGGTGTCTGTAGCCACGAGCACACGTAATTAGTCCACACTTCTGCATGTGCAGTTGACGCCACTCTGGATCCTGCGTCTGCGATCCGGTTGATAGCACCCGGGAGGTGATTGGCGCTTATGCGAAATCGGTAAGTTGCTTCATACAGGCCGACGGTGCGGATGAGGTCTTGGGCGAGTGTGTTGTCGCTGTACATGCGGTTGATCCATGAAACTGCGCTCATGTTGTCGGACCAGACGCGCACGTGGGTCATTTCGGCTGGATGTGCTGGTATCCACTCGGGACTCCATAATATGACCGCAAGGGATACACAGAACAGCTCGCGCACGTTGATGGTGAACTCGTGCGAGCCAGCCGGTCGGGCGATGAGCTTGAGTTCCGCGTCATCAAATTGTAACTGGATGAATCTGCGTCGAGCGGGATCAAGGACGGCTAGTCCTGAGTCACTGGCGTCCATATAAAGATGTGTGTCAATGATTGGGTCGGCACGAAACATTGCTGTCGGGAGTGCGGACCAGCTGCCGTGACTGAGGATGCACAGAAACCACTGAAGATCGAGCTTGATAACCGATGCTGTGGGGACCCGGCCTCGACGTGGTGCGCGCTTGTGGGCCGCCTGCACGCGCTGGAAGAATGGCTTTGCGGCACGTAGGCACCAGCATATGTGCCTCAGACTGCCTAGTAGGCATTCCAGATCGTGCCGGGAGCTTCTACTGGATGTGAGGAGGCGAGTGACTCGCCGTCGCGCTTTGTCGAGTTTGTCTTGCGGCATGGTGACGGTCCTCGCTGCTGTGTCGAACTCCAAGCCCAAAACTTCGGCCCGTGTGCTCCACTGTGAGAACTTGTCCTCGTTGATCGCGCGTGGACCGAGAACTGCCATCATCGCAAGTCGGAGTGCTGTGGCGGCCGCTGCCAGCCGCCCGGGCATCGCGCTTTCCACTAAAATGTGGTCATCGACCCACTCGTAAGCGAAGAAGGGCTCCCAATCCGATGATACCCCCTTGCAAAGAGAAGCCGGCGACTCTCGTCCCAGGAGCCATGAGATCGCTCCACCGAAGACACCGTAGTAGGAGGGCGATCCCGTCCACCCGAATGCCGCAGACATGTCAAAAACGAGGGCGTGCACTTGAGGTATGCGGGCGCCCATCCAGTGTATGTGCTCACTGTTCATCATGAGATGGCGGAAGGCGCTCTTAACGTCGCCCTTGAGGATGCAGACCGCGCGCTCAGGGTGACGTTCGGCACATACTTCGATTCGTTCGGCGACGGCCGCAACGTGCCGGTACTGGACTACTGGGAATTGGGTCTTATTCGACGCGTCGTTAGTGGACTGGCCGCGCGGAAACGACAGGTCATGGATGAGTCGCACTTCGGCTCGGGGATCGACACCCTTCTTCGGCACTGCTCCGAGCGGGCTCACGTGGACATCATGCCAGTGGTCCAGGATGGACTCGTCGAGGACGAGGTACTGACCGGCGTCCTGACCACTACGCACGCTGCGAATGACTGCGTTGAGATGTCGGTTTGACGATTGGTGATTCTTCGGACGACGTTGACTCGGCATCTTCTCAGGTTTCCACGGTGGACGGATGCCATGCCTGGCAACCTCGCACATGAGCGCGCAGTGCTCGTAGCCGTCGAGGAGCGTCGCGTAAATGTCCGGACGTAGCGCTTTGTTCGGGCGGCTGTCAGCTTCGAATTGACCTCGTGCTATCCTGACGAGAGATGGGAGATCGAAACCGCGTTTGGTTACCAAGGCTGATAACACGCGCGTGGCTTCAGAGTCGAGCTGGAATCGGTAGTTGCCATCGACTGCATATGTCGTCGCCACACGAGCTGGTGGGGGAATGCCGGACAGCTTGAGGAGGTGCTGGAGACGCTGATCGCGCTGGTGTTCTGCCACACGGAGGTGGTGCTCGAGGCGCATTCGGATATAGTCCGGATCTGGTAGATCGGGTCCCGGTGGTGACCGAAGGTTGTCGTCCAGACATGTCGCCGACTTTAGGTGCTCGATTCGACAAACTGATGAGCTGACGGTGGACTTGGGGTGGTTGAACGGTGTTCTGTGATGATGGGACGTCATGTGGTTACGATGACTGATGTCCTGGGAGGCCTCCGCAGCGAACAGTGCGCGGTGCGCAGGACTCGCTGGACGGATCAAGTTGTAGACCCCGGTGGTTGGGTTCCGGTGGACCACCAACTGAGGCTGTGGGAGCGAGTCTGAGTGGGCGGTGTCAGCGCTGACTGGTGTATTGGTTGTGCTGGTTCCACACGACGCTGCTGCAGTGATTCTTGGGTTACTCGAATGTCCACCAGGAGCGGCAGGACGGACTTGGCTTCGTCTTGGGTGTGGTCGTCGTCCCGGTCCGAGTCGCGCATGACAGGCGCGACCCGGACGGTATCAGGCTTCGGCGTGAGCCTTTGCGAGGCCACCAAGCCGCGTCCGAATGTACTCGCGCAGTTTTTCAGGTAGCCGTTCGGGCCAGAAGTGCGCTCTATTCTTGAACGTGCATCTGTCCGGGTCTCGCGAGTTGCAGCCGCGCATGGAGAGAAAGTGCAGGCAGACTTCTTTGTCGTCTTGCATAGGGATCATTGCGGCGACGTCGGCCGGAATTCTGCGATCCATTGCTCCATTGCCGCCTGTTCTCTGTCTGTCCGCTCGGTTTGGTTGGAACGACGCAGAACCGCCAAGGCGTTCGGCAAGTGCGGTCAGGATCAGACTCTGGATCTCTGGGTTGGCCATGGAGAACCACGCCGCAGCGGCGTGTCGTGACTCTGCCATCGTGTACGAGTCTTGTACCACTGCGCTACGATATTTCTCCAGCGTGGCGTCAATCCATAGCACTAACAGCGGGAGCTCTGCCGCCTTGAATTGCTTCCAGCCTTCAAGAGCGGTAATAAAACGGTCGAGCGCTTCTGCCACCTTGATCGTGCAGGGATCGCAGACCATCCGGCAGTAGTCAACGAAACTTCTCGCAGCCAGGCTGAGGTCCGACCATGCCGTGGCGATCGCTGGTCGTGGAGGTGCCAACGTGAAATCGGACGGGTTCGTACGTCCTTGTTCCACCGTTCGCAACTTGTCAATGAAGCCCACGCGGCGAAAGTGCATGATTGAGAGTCCTCGACTTCCGAACTGTAGATCATAGATGCGCGCCATCACTCCCGGGTGCAACATGAACGGAACCGTCGGCGCGGCTGTGACAAAGCGGAGAAAATCATCACCCGACTTACCTGCATGCTCGTCGGCCGTTAACATCGCGTGTGCACGAACTTGATCCTCCGACGGCGAAAACTCGGTCTTGTACCTCTTGATTGGTGGCTCGTTCCCGTCTGCGGGTGGCCTTGCCCGCTTCTTGCCGTCAGCTTGCCGGAGGTAATGTTCCAGGAGGTCCGGTCGATAGCGGCGGATGAGGTCGACAACCTCGAGCTCTTGATCAGCATAGCTTGGCTCGGCACTGCCCCCGCTGCCGCCAAAGTGCAGCTCGCGTCGATGGTCCGTCGGCAGGGCAGTTGCCATGGTCAGATTTGGAGCTTGACGACTGTGGCTATGAACTGGCGCCGGGACCGGGACAGAGCGAGAGGACCTACTAGCTACTGCCTCGGGCTGGTCTGTAACGGGACGCTGTTTACACAGTTCCCGAAACACGGCACACACGCTTGCGCTGTAGAGGAAGGCTTGGCAGAGTCCCGACTTGGAGGGACGAAGAGGGAGGAGAAGAGTGAGGAGGAGACTTGAGCAGAAGACGGCAAATTTGCAACTGAATTGAAATGAGCTTATGGTTCCTGAAACCTCTCCCTAGAGTCCTATGGGGTTAAATGCAATCACCCTACAAATGCAGAATAAACCTTGGGTTGAATCAGGTTGAACTTGAAGCTGAGCGTGAAGAATATTCTCACTTGAACTTGAACTTCAAGGAGAAACTTGAGCTTGAACTTGAGATTCTTCTCCGAAGAATCTTCTGTGCACGGGGCGTTGTGATTGGCTGATGTCAACAACATTGTACCCACAATGACACGTCGGCTTCGTCAACAGATAGTTTCCCAGCAGGAACCATCACCGTGCGCAAAGACATGTGCGCAGGCAGAGAACACTCGAGAATGTTCGAGAACATTCCGTGCGGACGTAATCAATGATTACTCCGTGAGTGTCGGTGTGTAGACATGAATCAGGGATCATGTCTATGACACCTGGCGATCCAAAACAATTAGTGGGAATCACTAATCCGTAATTGGACATCGCCATGTAATGGCACTATTGGATAGGCCCATTACATCATCCCCCCCTTAAAGTAGCGATCACTCGCTCTTCTTTGGGTTGGCTTCGGCTCACTTTGCGATTCGCGATGAAGCGCTCATGTGACCAAGCCTCTCATGAAGAACCCGCTGTGCGCAAGCACCAGCGTCGAGCTCCAGAACTCTACGATGTGACTCTCATCCGCCATCGGGTGGGAGACACTGAGTTCTACAAGGAACGGTTCTTCCGTTGGCGTCGGATCAACAACCGTGATGATCCGGACCAACCCTTCGCAGCGAAAGCGGACTCATGGCGATCGTTCGCTCGCCTTGAGAACGAGGGCAAGATGGAGCGCTTGCTCAGCAAGACTCCAAGTCACGACAAGGCAGCCCATGGCCTTCGTCGCGGCAGCGTCTCTCGCGACGCTACAAGCTTGCCTCGTAGCTGCGAACCACGTCGGGAACATCAGACTCGAGAGTCTGCTTCGATTCCCACGTGTCCGAACTCGGTGGATAGCCGCGCCACCGAACTCGATAGAAGCGTTGAGGAGTCAACCGCTTCTTCCCGCGAGTCTGTCGGTCTTCGTGACCAACAATCGACTCCACGATCCATCGACGCACTCCCTGATGATCAATCAGAGGAGGTGGGGCTGAACGCGAAAACGATCGAGCGGCTCTGGAAGTGGAAGAGTGCTCATCGCGTTCGGATCGAGACACTGGAAGTTCGCCACGCGGTTCTTCAAGACCGGTGCGAAAGCCTCGATGACCAGCTGAAGGGTCAGGAGTCAACGATTGACTTGCTGACCGATGGTCAAACCCAGTTGTCGGCAATGGAGTCTCGAATCGATCATCGGATCGATCAAGTTCATGGTGAACTCGTGCGACTCCAGAAGGCTGAGAAGACCCGTGAGGCCTTCCAAGAGCGTCTTCTGCGTTCCGTGGCGGAAGCAGGGGCTCTGCTCGAGGTACTTCGGAAGGAGTACCAGTCTCGCCTTCGTGTGCTGGAAGCTGTGAAGGATGAATCCTACGACGTGCTTCAGCGCCTTTATGCCGAGAAGATGCTCCATGACGATGAGTTGCAAACTCTTCGTGCTCAAGTGGAGCAACTTCAGGATCGCTTGGATCATCCGCGCAGGGCTCATTAGGGTCGGCTGACCCACTCGGAAGGTAAGGCTTCAGTCTACCCACGTAAAACGTCGGGTGTAGGCGCATGCTTGTAGGGATGTCTAGGGTGTAGGCATCGCCATTGCATTTCACCACCGTGAACGGTCCGATGAACCTTGGTAGAAGTTTCGAACTTCCCAAGTTGGACACTGCATGTTCAGGCAGGTTTGCCGTACTAAGCAAGACAAGATCATTGATCCTGTACGATTGCTTGTTCTTCCTTCCACTCTTGTCTGCTTGTTGCTTTTGCAGATCCTGAGCCTTGGCGATTGCGTCTCGAACATACCGCACGATCACTTGTCTCTTCTCGATGAACTCATCGAGCTGCTGCTTATCACGACTCTTCATGTCGGTCAAAGGTTCCATCGAGTCAAAGTTGGCTTTGAGCTCGGAAGCAGCATTCAGGTCAAACGACTGCGGCGAATTGCCAGGAGCCGTAGTCCCTCCCCCACTTAAGGTAGAGACCTCACCCACTAGTGAAGCTGGTACTCTCGGATGGAGACCGTAGTTCACGAAGAATGGGGAATGACCCGTCGAGACATGCGTGGAATTGTTCAACGCAAACTCGCAAAGAGGGAGAAACTCGCTCCACTCTTTGAATGACGTAGCGTAACTTCGCAACACGTCTTCGAGGACTCGATTCACACGCTCTGTTTGACCGTCCGTTTCTGGATGTGCCGCTGTTGACATGGACAACTGGGTGCCCAATAGTCCGAACAGTGCACGCCAAAACTTCGACGTGAAACGGGTGTCGCGGTCTGACACAATCTCAGTTGGCAAACCGTGCAAACGGAATACCACATCGAGGAAGACCTTCGCTGTCTTCTCGGCTGAGATCTTGTCCGAAACAGGCGCAAGATGGACCATCTTGCTGAATCGGTCCACAAACACCAGGATGCCATTCCTGCCGTGTTTGTCCCTTGGAAGTCCGAATATGAAATCCATACTCACGGACCTCCAGCTGTCCTGAGGGACAGGCAATGAACGAAGTGGGGCCTGAGTGGAACCGGAAGGCTTCACTCGTTGGCAGATCTCACAAGTCCTCACGTACTTGCGAACCCACTTGTACATGTGTGGCCAGTAGTAATCTCGAGAAAGACTGAGAAACGTCTTCTCACGTCCGAGATGGCCGCCAGAAGGGCTGTCATGATACTCATACAAGAGTCGATGACGCACACCTTCATCGCTGGGAACAACAACTCGTGCTGAATCCCCGTCCTCAACCGCGTAGTACAGCAACCCATTGCGTACGTGGAAGCGGTGGACACGCGACCTTGTTCGTGCTGGCAGACCTTGCAGCGCCTTGTCGGAAGGGTCCTTGAAATACTTGAGCAAGTCCTGACAAGTCTCGTCAGACTTGTAACCCTCGACAATATCTTCACGCACTGTAGTCGCAGCTTGAACAGCAACTGCTTGAACATCTTCACAGAGACGACACGCTTCGTCCGGATCCTCATTCTTGGTCTTGGGATCGTAGTCCGGACGTCTTGATAAAGCGTCGGCCAAGATGTTCATCTTGCCTGGCTTGTAGTGCACAACAAAGTTGTACTCCGCAAAGAAGGAGAGCCATCTCGCCATTCTTTGGGACAAGTGAGGAGTCTTCACTGCAGTCCGCAGCGACGCATGATCTGTGTAGATCGCAAAGCGTTCCTCGCCAAGCAAGTAGACACGGAACTTGACTAAGGAATACTTCATCGCAAGAAGTTCCTTGTCATGCACTGGGTAGTTCCGTTCTGCGGGCCGGAGTTGTCGTGATTGATACGAAACAACTCGCTCTCGACCCTCATCATCGTGCTGCATCAAGGCGCAACCGATGGCATAGTCGCTTGCATCACAGACGACGTGGAACGGCTTGTCGTGATCCGGAAGAGCCAACACAGGAGCTTCACGAAGACTCCTCTTGACTTCTTCGAATGCCGCTTGGTGATCATCAGACCACTTCCACTCGACGTCTTTCTTCAGCAGTTGTGTGAGAGGCTGCACCAGCGCTGCATAATTGCGCGTGTACTTGTGCAAGTAATTGGCCAGACCCAACCATTGTCGCAGCTGTTTGACGTTCTGAGGCACGGGCCAATCGTCAATAGCTTTGACCTTCTCGGGGTCAACTCGAACACCGTTCTTGCCAACAAAGCAACCGAGTACGGGTATCTCTGGTGAGAAGAAGACACATTTCTTCAGGTTAGCGTAGAGCTTGTTCTCTCGCATGACCTCAAAGACACGGCGAAGATGATCCAAATGAACATCGACGTCGGACTTTCCACCAACCGCCTTACTATGAACGAAAATATCGTCAAAGTAGCTCGGTGCGAATGCTCGCAGCGGACGAAGAACATTCGTGACCATGCGATTGAAAGTCGCAGGCGCATTCTTCAGTCCTTGTGGCATCACTAACCATTCCCACAGCATACCGCTCGGGGTACTCACTGCAGTTAGTGGTACGTCATCTTCACGCATCCGAATCTGATAGAATCCATCCTTCAGATCGATGGCGCTGAAGACCGTACTGCCAACCATTCCATCAAGGATCATATCCTTGCGTGGAACCGGTGTCTGAGCAGGAATGGTCGCGTCGTTCAGCTTGTTGAAAGCGTGAACAATACGCCATCCGCCAGTCGCCTTCTTCACACAGAAAGTGGGGCTGCAATGCGGAGACTTGCTCTCTCGCACGTGACCAGCCTTTGCACGTTGTGCGAAGAACTCATCGATCGCATCGACTTGTTCCTTCGGCAACGGCCACTGTCTTGTGATGCAGTACTTCGTGCCAGGAAGTACATCAATCTCGTGACGAATGCCTCTGTCAAATGGCAGTTCGTCCGGCACCTTGTCGGGGAAGATATCCTCAAACTCCCGAACAAGCTTCCACACGGGGTTCGTCTTGAGGGCATCCAATGACTGCTCCTCGAACCTTTCCTTCCGTGTCTTTCCGATCAACGCGTCGGTTGCATCCACAGTTGATGCTGCGTTGACGGAGTCTTTGTCGATCGCTTCGACGATCGCACAAAGCTGCGAAATTTCGCCTTTCGCCAGGCTACGCCTAAGCGCCTTCTTGCTCATCATAGGCAAGGAAACCAAATCTTCGACGGAACTTGGAGGATTTTCCACTTGGATGTGACGCAATTCCATGCTGTCACCCTCTTCACCGTAGACCACGACGTCCGCATAACTGTGTGTAGTGCCTCTCTGTGGGTCACTACCTTCATCATCTTGGCTCGCATCTTGATCAGGGATGCCGGATGACGGAAAACTCTTGACGTCGGTCTTCTTTCGGTCTTGTAACTTCACGCCAGGACGGATTTCTTCAACGTCCTTGGCAAAGGAGACAGTCTTTTTCTGGCGCCTGACTGCTCCACCTCCATTCATCGTCGCGGGCTGGTCTTGTGAGATTGAGGGGCCATCGCACTCCTGAGTCTCATTCGACGATGCATCTTCGACAGACGCATATGCCCATATCACTTCATCCGTTGTCGCACAATTCAAGTCTGCCTCGTCGCATGACTTGTCAACGGAGATCTTCATCTTCATCCAGTCAATGCGGGGTTGGTAACGCTTCAACCACGGCATTCCCAAGATGAGATCAAACTTGGCATCGAGATCGAGGAGAATGAACTCGTCCTCGCCTCGGAAATCTTCAAACGTCATTGCCAAGCGAACAGTTCGCTTCGGCATCTTCACAGTCGACCCGTTGGCCAACCGAATCACCATCTCATTCGTCGTATCGGGTGGAGACACATCACTCCCGATCACGACTTTCGCTCGAACAAAGTTGTTCGACGCACCAGTGTCAACCAAAGCACGTAGAGGCGTTGCAATACCATCCACATGGACTTGGTGTATGATCAGAGAGGACCTCTGATCGACACTGCCATCACTCTTAGTGGAAACTGCATGTGCATGATGCACATCGGGGCCAGAGTCCTGTGTCTCCACAATGTCCACAGTCCTCTTGTCGGGCCCAGTAGGGAGCCCCGCCCCTACTGGTTGTTCCCGTTTTTTGACCCTCGGGAACGATCAAACCGGCGGCCAGCAAATCGTCTGCCGCTCGAGTTGAATCGCGATCCCTGTGTCTCTTGCCCAGGTGGCAAGGACACTTTGCAGTTCCGAGCGAAGTGACCCAGCTTCCCACAACGGAAACACTTCACATCGTTGCGAGGTCCCACATTGTTGGCTTGTTGGACGTACGACAGATCCATCGGTTCTGGTCCGTCATTCGTCGGCGACGACACGCGAACTTGACGTGGAATCGGACCACCAAACTTGGCTTGCTTGATGCTGAATTCTTCTTGCATCGCTCTCTCGATAGCTTGGTCCAGTGAATCAGGATACTCGCGGAAGAGTTGGTTCCTGATCGGTCCATCGTCCAGTCCCGCCATGAACGTGACAACTTGCGTTGCTACGTCAATCGGCTGCTCCACGATGCTTGACACGAGGAATCGTGCACGTTGAGCATACGTGTGGAGGTCTTGGCGTCCTTGTCGAAGCTTGAGGAACTCGGCACGAGCGCGAAACTCGCTCTGCGGAGGCTCAAACGCGCGCTTCAACTCACGCTTGAAGTCGTCGAGGTTGTAGAAGCAGTTGACATCCGCCAAACGCTTCCCAAACGCCCAACTCTTAGCCCGACCCGCAAGGTTGGACATCGAGAACAACACTTGCTGCTCTGGGTCCCGAAGCTGTCGTGCAACGATAGCTGCATCCAGCTCGACGAACCATCTTGCGAGAGGTTCGTTCTCTCCGCCGCGGTACGGAGACACGTTGAGCTTCAGCGGCGTCACTCTCATGGTCGAAACAGGAGTTGCGGGCTGTCGACGAGAGTCCATGACCTCATGGTGCATGAAGCTCACTGCCGCGTTCTTCTGTTCATCCGGAGTAGCTGATCTCAACAACGTGATCACAGCTGCCTCTCCGATGACCATGCGCATCCGTTCGAGCGCTGCCCACTCGTGCTCCGACAGATGAGGAAACTGCTCATTCGTCAGGGTCACGGTCTCGTCGGGCAACATGCTCGCCGGAGTCTCCATCCCTTCCGATGTCTGATCCGCAGACAGGGAGAGTCTTGACTAAGGATGTACAAAGGGCAACGCCGCTTTGACAATCCTTCGCTTGAACAGGGATCTCGAAGTGCTCACGCTCTTCGGCTGTCCCTCTTGGCTTGGTCGCTGAAAGGACCACGAAGTGCTACCAGGTGTAACGGGACGCTGTTTACACAGTTCCCGAAACACGGCACACACGCTTGCGCTGTAGAGGAAGGCTTGGCAGAGTCCCGACTTGGAGGGACGAAGAGGGAGGAGAAGAGTGAGGAGGAGACTTGAGCAGAAGACGGCAAATTTGCAACTGAATTGAAATGAGCTTATGGTTCCTGAAACCTCTCCCTAGAGTCCTATGGGGTTAAATGCAATCACCCTACAAATGCAGAATAAACCTTGGGTTGAATCAGGTTGAACTTGAAGCTGAGCGTGAAGAATATTCTCACTTGAACTTGAACTTCAAGGAGAAACTTGAGCTTGAACTTGAGATTCTTCTCCGAAGAATCTTCTGTGCACGGGGCGTTGTGATTGGCTGATGTCAACAACATTGTACCCACAATGACACGTCGGCTTCGTCAACAGATAGTTTCCCAGCAGGAACCATCACCGTGCGCAAAGACATGTGCGCAGGCAGAGAACACTCGAGAATGTTCGAGAACATTCCGTGCGGACGTAATCAATGATTACTCCGTGAGTGTCGGTGTGTAGACATGAATCAGGGATCATGTCTATGACACCTGGCGATCCAAAACAATTAGTGGGAATCACTAATCCGTAATTGGACATCGCCATGTAATGGCACTATTGGATAGGCCCATTACATGGTCGCTCATAATCTGCACCCCGCGGTTTGGTGGCATCGGAGCCGTGCCTTTACGGGGAGATCGATCGTCTTCGTCGTCCGCCAATGGTTCAAAGAAGCTTGCCTCGCTGCCCCGGGCTGGTGACACGCCGGAAGCGGTTTCACGCGGTTCCTCACAAAACGACGGTCCAATCGACGACTTGATCGCGTCCGGAATGGGGCGCCCGCCGTCGATGTAGTAAATGTAGCGCATGACGTGCGCCAGAGAGGTGTGGAGCTCTATGCCCGAGATCGGATTAACCCAGGCGACCTGACGGTCACTCAGATCTCCCACCTCGATGCGCACTTCGTCCAACCACTCTGTGATGGTGTGCGGCCGTCCGCCCGCCCCGGTGAGCAATCGCTCGACCAGCTGGTCCTGGAGACCCTCCAGGCGCGAATACGGCCACAATCGCTTGGGCCACCTGCGAGTACCAAGAGCCATCGCGACGACCGGATACACGTCCCCTGCGACGCGCGAGCACTCGACCATCCTGACGCCGAGGTACGTTGCTACAGAGAGGCGTGAGCCGTTGTAGCCCGTTACTTGACCGAGGTAAAAGAATCCCCGCATTTCGTAGCACACCGCCTTGCGAAGCCAGATACCCGGCCTCAACCCTGTCGCTTCCGTTCGCTGAACTTGCCGCTGCGCAGCCCTCTCCTTCGCGACGGAGACGGATCTTCCATTCCCATGACCAAGCCCCTTGATTATCGCGGCACGCCCAGTCACCGAGGAAACGACGCCGTAAAACGGCTCGGTGGCCCAGTCGCCGACGTCTTCAGGGTATAGGAGGACATAGCTCCCAACTGAGGGCGGCGTCGCTGTCATGCTGGCTGGATTATTAAGGCGTCGCCTTAGGCTTTCTTGCAGCGCAAAATCCTGAACTGGCCTACCAAAGTGTGCTGCGCGCCGAGATCTCTCCCCTCGGTTCGCAGCCAACCATTCTACCTGCCACTTCTATGATCTTGGACCGCTCTTGTCTTGTCGGAAAACCGGATTTCTGTACCAGAAATCCCCCAAAATCGACCTAGGAGGCGCGAAGATCGAGCAGGTTCATTCACAAGCACACAGCGCCTTGCCACTAAGAGCAGCTGAAGGAAGGGAAGACCCTCGTGGCGAATTTGAACGTCTACCAGCAGGAAGGAGAGGACGCATCGTCTCGAATGGGCGTGACACCTCCAACTTGAGTTGAGGTCGTGCGACCAGCCACACTTGTGCACAATGGTCGTGGCGAGTTTAATGAACAAGCGTGGCCAACTGGACGATGGTGGCGAGCTAGATGATCAGTACCAGTACCACTGTAGGTTGACAGTAGTCACCGGCACTGTAATATATCAGCGCTGAATTGTTCTGACCAATCAATTTGTTGCCAGGAAAGCAAGTGTACCCACGGACACTGGTCCACGCTCTGAAGCCGCTGAGCGGGATGTTTGTGCTCAGTTGCCAATTGCCGCGGATCGAAACAAGCGACAGGTTGACCTCGAGAATATGGAGCTACTCGAGGCAGCGGGCGAAGGTAATGCCACACGGGTGGAGCAGCTAGTGAGCTCGGGGGCGAGCGTTGAGGTCACTGATGATCAGGGTTTGACGCCGCTCATGTGGGCTGCGCGTAACGACCATTTGGATGTTGTGCGATTTCTGGTGGAACACGGAGCGTCTGTGGATGTTTGCGATAATGAAGATTGGACCCCGCTCTTTTGGCCTGCCAAAAATGGCCACTTGGACATGGTGCAGTTTCTCGTGGAACATGGAGCGGCTGTAGATGTTCGCAACAATCGAGGATCGTCGCCGCTCGTGTGGGCTGCGCGTGGCGGTCACTTGGACGTGGTGCGCTTTCTTGTGGAACACGGAGCGGCCATAAGTGCAAGTGACAGCGACGGTTGGACGCCACTCAGGAAGGCTGCCGAAAAAGGCCGTTTGGACATGGCGCGCTATCTTGTGGAACGTGGAGCAATTGTGGATTCTCATGATAACGACGGTTCGACGCCACTTGTTTTGGCTGCCGAAAACGGCCACTTGGACATGGTACAGTTTCTTGTGAAACACGGAGCAGATGTGGATGCTCATGACAACGACGGAAGGACGCCACTCATTTTGGCTGTCGAATATGGCTACTTGGACATGGCGCGCTTTCTCGTGGAACGTGGAGCAGCTGTAGATGTTTGCAATCTTCAAAGTTGGACGCCGCTTATGTGGGCTGCCAGTCATGGCTACTTGGACATGGCGCGGTTTCTCGTGGAACATGGAGCAGTCGTGGATGGCAAGGACGACAACAATTGGACGCCGCTAATGCGAGCTGTGCGTCTTGGCTACTTGGACGTGGTGCGCTTTCTCGTGGAACGTGGGGCAGCTGTGAATGCTTGCAATTCTCAAAATTGGACGCCACTTATGACGGCTACCAGTCAAGGCCATTTGGACATAGCGCGAATTCTCGTGGAACACGGAGCGGTTATGGATACTGATAACTACGACAGTTTGATGGTGTCAAGATACGCGGCTGAAGAAGGTCTTTTGAAAGTGGTTCGCTTTCTCGTGGAACGTGGAGCAGTTGTGGATTCTCATGGCAACAACGGCTCGACGCTGCTCAGGTGGGCTGCCAATAATGGCCACTTAGACATGGTCCAGTTTCTTGTGGAACACGGAGCAGATGTAGATGCTCATGACAACAACTACGGTTGGACTCCGCTTATGTCGGCTACCAGTCAAGGCCACATGGACATTGCACGCTTGCTTGTGGAACATGGAGCAGCCGTGGATGCTCATGATAACGACGGTTTGACGCCAATCCTGTGGGCTGCCGATGGTGGCCATTTAGACATGTTACAGTTTTTCATGGACCACGGAGCGGCTGTGGAGGTTTGCAACAACAAAGGAACGACGCCGCTTATGGGGGCTACCAGTCGAGGCCACTTGGATATTGCGCGCTTTCTCATGGAACATGGAGCAGTCGTGGATGCCCGTGACAAACACGGTCGAACGTCGCTCATAATGTCTGCCGAAAATGGTCATTTGGATATGGCGCGCTTTCTCGTTGAACGTGGAGCAGACGTGGATGCTCATGACAACCAAAACGGTTCGACGCCACTCATTTTGGCAGCCGAAAAATGCCATTTGGATATGGTACAGTTTCTCGTGGAACGTGGAGCGGCTGTGGATGCTCATGACAACGCCGGAAGGACGCCGCTCATGCGGGCTGCCGAAAATGGTAACTTGGACGTAGTTCGCTCTCTCGTGAAACATGGAGCGGTTGTGGATGCTCATGACAACGACGGTTGGACGCCGCTTATGCGGTCTGCCGAATACGGCCACTTGGATATGATGCAGTTTTTCGTGGAGCATGGAGCGGATGTGGATGCTCATGACAAATTCGGTCGGATGTCGCTCATGAAGGCTGCCGAAAAAGGCCATTTGGACGTGGTACAGTTTCTCGTGGAACGTGGAGCAGACGCGAATACTAGTGACAACGAAGGTTGGACGCCGCTTATGTGGGCTGCCAGTCATGGCTACTTGGACATGGTACAGTTTCTCGTGGAGCGTGGAGCGGCCGTGGATGCTAGTGATAACGACGATTGGACGCCGCTTATGTGGGCTACCCAAGAAGGCCATTTGGAAATGTTACAGTTTCTCGTGGATCACGGAGCAGACGTAGATGCTCATGATAACGACGATTGGACGCCACTTATGGGAGCTGCGTGTGGCGGTCATTTGGACATGGTGTGCTTTCTTATGGAACGTGGAGTAGCCGTTAATGCAAGTGACAACGATGGAAAAACGCCACTTGTTTTGGCTGCCGAAAAAGGCCATTTGGACGTGGTACGATTTCTCGTGGAACGTGAAGCAGTTGTGGATGCTCATGACAACGACGGAAGGACGCCGCTCCTGTGGGCTGCCGAAAAAGGCTACCTGGACATGGTGCAGTTTCTCGTGAAACATGGAGCAGATTCCAATTTGAAGTCTACGGCCGGTGACTCTGTTCTTTCAATTGCAACCAAATTCGGTCGCCAAGAAATTGTCCAATTCCTGCTTCCACTCGTTCGATACCAAGATCGGAGGACTCAGACGGAGCCCGATGATGAACACGTGGCGCGACATTCCAATATACCGACCAGTTGGCTCATTCCGCCGTTCGAGGTCGAGGTTGAGCCATTCGTCGATGGTGGGAATATCGGTGGAGACTATCGCGGCAAATGGTTGGACGCCGACGTGGTCGTCAAACTGTTTGTTGATGACGCCTCCAGCGCTACGTTCATTGACGAGGTGTGTTTGTGGCACCAATTGCGGCACCCCAACGTACTCAAGCTGTACGGGGTCTGCAACTCCTACCATCACCTATTTGTTTGCGAGTATGCGAGCAATGGATCGCTTCCGGACTATCTCAAAGAGTGCGAAGGTGAGCATCAAACTCCGTGGAAATTTTTGTATGAGGCGGCGCTGGGCTTGGAGTACCTCCACGAGCGCAATATTATTCATGGTAATCTTCGTGGGAGCAACATTTTAATTGGGAGCGATGATCTGGCGAAGCTGTCGGGGTTTCGATTGAGTATGTCATCATCAGAAGGACGATGGTACGCATCCGGTGATTGGGTGCGTTGGGCGTCTCCAGAGAGTTTGAAGGGCGAACAAATTACGCTCGCATCCGATGTGTACTCGTTTGGTATGTGCATTATTGAAGCTGTGTCGGGAAAGGTACCGTTTCATATGCACAAGGAGTCCAAAATGGACAGTTTAAAGAGAATCGATTTCGGTTTCGAGATCGATATGAGAAGACAATTAGTCTGTACAACGGTCGAGCAACAAAGTCTATTTCACGCAATCTGCCACAATGATCCACACAAGCGTCTTCAGATGCAAGCAGTCGTGAACAAGCTTGAACAATTTGCTGAGATCGAAGCCGCAAAGGTCATGCAACACACAACTCAACCCGAACCAGAGCCACTCGTGAGTTTTGATGGTTTTGATGAGATTAATCACGGAAAGACGGCCTCTTTGTGGACCGCGGTGCAAACACTAGTCGCACAGAGTGAGAATGACCTATATCGCCAATTCTACTTCGACCTAGAATCAATTCATGATGCATTGAACTCGGGGACCCATCCGTGGTCAACGCTGCAGCGCTTCCATGGCCTACTGAGCGAATGTCGGCTTGCACTTGACGCCATGTCGCAGCAAAATCGGGTCTACCGACTGTCGGCAACTCGAGCTAGAGACTTCAGTGTCCAGGGATTGCACCGACGCATTTCTCAGTTGCTCCAGTATGTTTGTCCTCAGGATCAAGATGTCAAGAAGCGTGAGACAGAGTGGAAACGTCTATGCAGAGAACAAGTTGAGGTATTTGTGTCCGAGGCGTCAGAAGCTTGTGTGATGCTCAGTTCGGTGGACTCGGAGGAGGATCGCTCGGCGCTTGTAGCCGTTTTGCGAGCCGAGCTACGCAACAGTGACGGAAAGTATACGGAGCAACAGCTTACAGCGCTGCAGAAGGCCCACGACGACATTGTGTCCAAGTCCTTCGAGGATACGCACTTTGCGACTACGCCGGAGTGGTTCATCCCATGGTTCGAGCTGGAGATGAATGAGATGGCGACGCTCGGAGAGGGTGGATTTGGGAGTGTCATCAAGGCAAAGTGGCTCGACTCGGAGGTCGTGGTGAAGAAACTAGAGATAGCCGACAAGGATGCAGCAGATGTCGACAAGAAGCGCGAGGTGCGCCAGATGTTCGAGCGAGAGGTGAACATTTGGTTCGGTCTGAGCCACCCACACGTGGTGCGACTATTTGGAGCATGTCATGTTGGAAGACCATTCTTCGTGTGTGAGCTGGCGCCATATGGGACGTTGGACGAATATTTGCGCCGTCATCCAGACGAGATATGGGTGAAACTTCGCGAGGCTGCATTGGGTGTGCAATATTTGCACGCACGTGGGATTGTCCACGGTGATCTGAAGGGCAACAACATCATGATCGGAAGCGACGGAAAGGCGAAGGTGACTGATTTTGGACTCAGTGGCATGTTCGGCGATGACTCAACAGATTTTGTGGTGAGTGGTGCGTGGCACTGGGTGGCTCCGGAGTGTATTCTCGGTCAGCAACCGACAATAGCGTCGGACGTCTATTCTTTCGCGATGTGCATCATCGAAGCGCTGCGAGTGACGAATGGCGATGAGTATACTCTGCCGTGGGTAGCCCTCCCGAATGCAGCGGTCAAATTTCACGTGACGCGGAGACATCGCCTGCCTCCACGTCCCCAAAACTGCTCGGATGAGGCGTGGATCCTGATTGAGCGTATGTGTAAGAGCACACCGACCGATCGTACGCTGATCATGACGGTAGTAGACGAGCTGGAGAAGCTCGCGGATCGACACGGGGATATCAGTGGTGAAACGGGTCATATCGTCAGCGATATTGGCAAGATACGGCTGTCGTCATCACCTGTAGCCGATGAACTCGCTGAGGTAAAAGACTGGGTTGTTCATCACGATACGAATCAGGATCGGGAGATGGATGCTCTCACAAATATTTATCAGCTCCTGTGGGACCGCCTCGAGTTGGTGGCGACTCAAGTGTTCCCTAACGGCGAGGTCACCGATGTCAACATAACGACAATCAGCGACTTTAATACCCTCGTCGAATATTCAAAACAGCGAACACGGGCCGCGCTTGACATCACTGGTGTCATCTCTTTGATCAAGTTTACAGAGCTGGCATTGGGTGGATATGCATTGCACCGCCGTCTGGACAAGTTCATGGCTGCTCACGCTGTTCCAAAGGATTCAAGCTCTCTCCACAACTGGACACCAGCCTGCAGCACTTTCATGGAAGTGAGCAAATCCTAAATCTTGCAGCGTCGTTCTAGTCATGGTTACGTGTCATAATCTCCAGGCGCAAGGGATGAGGGACGATTTATCAACAGATTTTTTTTGTGTGTAGGGAGTGTCAATCCTAGAATTGGCTTGAACAACTGCAACCAGCCACACTTTGCATCTCTGATTGAACATACACACCCGGAGCAACCCAGCAGTTCCAACACGAACACGTGCACCTACTCTAAAAATATCTGCTTCAACGCCCTCAATCTAGGCAGAATGTCTCCCTGTTTTCTCGGTGTATGAGCAACAGACAGCGCTGGTACAGGCATTATTGAGAATTGAAAACGAATGATTATCACTATTTTGCGAGGTACTAAAAAATCGATCGACCCAACTGAAAAACAACTTTTGAAGACTGGCATTTCCCCACAGATACAAAGTGTCAAATCGGCCCTTTCAGATTCGCCCGATGTCCACGACATATAACGCATACACTAGGTCCAAGCCGAAAGGATAATTCAACGCGCTTTCTCACATCACTCCAGCTCGCCTCCAATGTTTAATCGCCCGAGTGAGTTTATTAGAGATTCGAAAGTAATTATGCACAAACTTAATTGCTTGCCTTACCTGATATCCAAATCGCACACATCACTCGCACATATTCTTACTCAATTCTCCTCCTACCGTCTCGATCTTGTGCACTACTCAAGGCCATCGTAGAACTCAACGACGGCCCTGTTGCATATGAACGCGCTCTTTGTCAAGTTCTTGACGATCAGACCGCGTAAGTCCGTCACTCGCGATAAAGCCGTGTACAGCTGCCCGTGAGCAAATGTTCGTTTGAAATCGACCTCGAGTAACTTCAGCGTCATCCCCTGTGCCTTGTGCACCGTGGACGCATACCCGAGCCGCACGGGCAAGTAGCTGAACAAAGTGTTTGCCTGGAATACGTCGGGGTGTTCCGGATCCTTGAAATTGAAATACTCAATGGTTGCTATAGTGCCATCTTGGAGGCGCATGTTGATGGAATTCAAATTTGCGACTGTGATGTAGCCCTGGGTCCCATTGACGATTCCATGCCCTATGTTTTGCGTCACGACAACTTGGCACCCGACAGCGATCTCCACGAGCTCGGGAATGTTGGCCGCGTTCTGGTACTTCTTGGCTTTCTGCATGTTACGGGGGTTGGGGATGCGTACGCGATACTCGACAACTTCGTCATTATTTCTTCTGACAAACTCTTGAAGTTCGTGCCTGTTGATACTGTCGACCCCCTCGTTGGTTGAAACGATCTGCATGGGTGACAGACCGTTTGCGTAGTCAGGATCGATGGTCGTGCACTTGCGCAATGTCTCCATCGTCTGTTCCGAACAGCGTGCAAATCGAACCTCGTTCAGCAGATTGATGAAATCAGAATCGTTCTGGCGGAAGCACTCTGTGAACTGATATGGCCGGAATTCGCCTTGCGCAAACTCAGCTGAGCGGAACACAAAATCGCCTTTGACTGGTGGTAGCTGGCACAAGTCGCCGACGAGAATCATCTGGACGCCACCGAATGGCAGATGGTTGTCGCGGATCAGCTGCAGGTATTTTGAAATCTTGTCGAGAAAATCCGCGCTCACCATGGAGATCTCGTCAATCAAGATGACTTGCACGCCACGTAGGGTAGTCTTGGTCTTTGAGTAAACTCGTTTGATCCAATCATTCGCGGACCCATCACCCCGCCCGATGCCTAGGAAAGAATGGAGCGTACGGCCGCCGATGAGCGACGCTGCCTTACCGGTCGGGGCACACAAAGCATACGTTGGTTGACCATTTGCAGGCGTCAAGGAGCCATCGAAGCGCTCGATGATGGTCTTGATCACCGCCGACTTGCCATAACCCGCCGGTGCCACCAGCAACAGATTACGGCGCTCCACAACAGCACGGTCGACGAACTGATTCTGTTCCTCGGATAAGACGATAAGTGATTCGGGAGGTCGAAGACTTAGTCGCTCAAGGTGGGCGGCCACTTGGTCAATCATGGCCATGGTTACGAGACTGCTTCGAACTGTGTAGCTGGTGGAAAATCGAGAAATAGCGACCTTGTTGCAAACTCAGCAGTAAGCGACACAAACAATGTCCACTGCGCTGCTTTAATGACAGAAAGGGATCTCACCCAGGATTTTCCCGCCCAGATCTCTTCCCTCCCTCCCAAATTGAAGATGTGTGTCCGATTGGGTACTGACGTCACTTGTGTCAGAAGGTTGCGATTCAAGACACATGTCAGAGGTGCATATGTAGTCATTGTAGATTTTCGTAAGAATGGAGAAATGATGATAGTGTCGTCAGGGGAGAGCAATTAAAAGATTATGCGCAACTTCGCGTCAGTCTAGGTCCATAATGATCAAACATCTGGTGTAAACGTCGCTTATTCAATTCTCAAGTGTTCTATTAATGCATTCGATGCAACGAAAGCCGATCTCTCATCTATGACCAATAAGAGCACGCACAAGCTTATCACGCAGAATATACGTTGGAAGAGGATCAAGGGCAGAGAGACAATGACCCTCCAACGCGAGATATTTCGTCTTTGCAATTGTAATCTACTCACGCATCCCCGATTTATAAAGATGAAATGAAAAATGTATCGCAAGCCCTCGAATTGGCTGGCGAAGAACTTCAGCCGTGTCCTTTTGCATTTGCTTCGGATTTATGAAATGGTCTGGAGGTACAAGATAATGGTGAACGCAGACGGCACACCAGCAGCATCCAACAAACAAAGTAAAAACAGGGCCAGTTCACGGAAGCAAGTATAAAGAGATAAAATCAAAATTCGCAGCTTGACAGCTCGAGCGATGGTTGCACTGTCGCAATTAGAGTTCAAGTAGATGTTAAACCACAATAGGGCTGTGTCGCCACGTATACGGTCGAAAGAGAAGTAGTGTATATGTCGAAGACTGCTCCATTGGCCTTAGAATTAAGAATGACTTTGGAAGTTGCAGCATGTGGACTTGTTCGGTCTGTAATGCTAAGACCGCCAAATCGTGGATGCTGCCAAGAGCTTCGTCCTCAAGAACACTCGGGTACTACGCAATAAGGAGCCTTGTGTCTATCGGAGATGTCCCTGACGAGGATTTTGTCAGCGCAAGCAAGCGTTACAGGTCCACGAGGGAGTAGTGCAACTTAACGCCTAAGGTACATCTGTAAGGACTCCCGTAGGCTCACAGATCGGATTGGATTTCGAGGCAAATATTCAGCAGCTCTACGTCAAAATCCCTTAGCTCATCTCCGATGATGAGGGCACGTCAATGAGTTTCAGTAATGACGACGATCAGAGATCGATGGAAGCTGTAAATGTCGCCCTGACCACGCTTTCCAGTTCTTGCGTTTCCCATTCATGGTTGCACGATGTCCCTATCGGACCACTGAACTACCTGTATTAATTTATACACCCATTAACAACTTTATAAATTAGTGCAGGATTATGTGGACAGATGACACAATAGTCCAGCTTCAATTCTGCCAGTTAACCACGACTGGCAAGACAATCCATTGCGCCAACCCATAGAGTGGCATCTATGCGGTCGCGGGAAAATCTGGTGGGAAACATCCTCCCGAGTGGAACATTACACTGAAGGTCTTGCTCTGGCTAGCACGAAAAGGAACGCGTATCAGCACCGCCTGAGCTCTCTGTGGTCCTCTCCCCACTTTGAGTTTTCACCAAGGTACCCAAGAAGACAAGATGCTCTACAAAGTTGCGACGGCCCTCCTGGACGAGATCCCGTTCGGGGGTCTGATTACCAGTCTGCTAGACTGCATCAAGGAAGGGAAGGACAAGGGAAATGCCGTCGACGAGAAGTTGTGCGCGCTGGACGAAGGACTTTCCAAGTGGGTCGAGTCGATTGGGGTCGCGAACAATGTGCGAACGACAGTGGATGAATTTCGTGACGCCGTCCGCAAGAAGCAGCGAGACCGCAAGAAACTCGGGGAGGATACGTCCTCCGATCGCAGTGACAGCGACAGAGAAGCTGTGAACGACTCAATCCACAGTTTCGAGCAAGGATTTGAACAGAGTCAGCGCTCGTTACTCGGTAACCTGTTTGAGCGCATCGAGGATGCGAAGAGCAACGCGTCGACCATCGATGATCTGTTGAGCGAGCTGGTCAACGTGCTCACCGAGTGGCTTGAAGCTGTGAGTGGACAAAACGCAATGAACCCCGTTGGTGAACTGCAGACGACAGTTAAAGATCTTCACGAATTTGTTGACAATATGATCACCCATCGCAAAGAGAGGCTCATGAACACGTTTCGCAACAACCAGGACAATGAGAAATTGGATAGTAAAATCAGCGCTTCCATGCAGAAGATCCAGTTTTCCGCGTACCGATTGATCGCCAGCACCTTTCTGCTGGCCAGCCAAACTCACGTTGAGGTGGCTCATATTGGCAAAGTGGTGGATGAGATGCAAGACACCGTGAATGAGACAAGCAACACATTGAACGAGACCAATGACAACGTAAAAGAGATGAAAGACACGCTGAACGACTTTGTGCAGAAGTTTGGATTGCAGGGAATGGATCGATCATTGCTGTCCGATCCGTTGGACGTGGGTGTTATCGTCAAGGCCCTGGAACTGCTGAGCAAAGGAGATAACGACGCCGCAATAAGATTGCTACGTTCCATGAAGCCAGAAACAGCATTAAAAGTTGCCAAGGAGTTTCTTCGCCTCCGCACCGACAATGATGTGAAGCGGATGGGGTTGATCATTCTGGACAGTCTTCTGGATCGAGAGAACGCAGATTTGTGTTGTCGTGTCATTGATGTCGCGCTGTTTCCTGTGCTAGAACTCATTCGAGACGTGAACAAGTGCGACGAAGAAGTGAAGGAGAGAGCTTCAGAAGTGCTGGAGAAGATGGCAAAGAAGTGCAAAGAGACCTTTTTTGAGTGCTTGCGCAAATTGTCGCGAGATGAAAAGAGTCAGCAGGTGATTGTGGAGGCTCACCTAATTCGGCTGATTATCAATTGTGCGAAAGCTGTTGTTCTTGAGAACGATGGGTGCGCAAGGTCCATATTTGAGGTGCTATTAGCACTAACAGAGTCCAAGAACTCTATTTGCCATATTGCTATCGCACAAGAAAATGGAATATCGACCCTGGTTGAGATCTACAGGGCTACAGATGAATTGCTGGAACAGGCGCAAGCTGATGAACGTGAAAGGTTGCTGGAAACTAGTGTGCAAACCGTGGAAGTGTTAGCCCATTTATCGTATAACAAGGAGTGCGAGCTACATTTCGCCACAGGGCGAGCAATTTGGCCCTTCGTCCATTGCTTATCCGAGATCCATTCGAGCAATTGGCCTTATATCTGGGTCGGTAACCCAGTGGAAGCAAAACTGAAGCCTTCGGATTACTACACCAGGCCCAGTCGCTATATTGCTGCCGCTGGTGGCGCACTTTTGCAGCTTTCACTGAATAATGAACACAAAGCCATGCTCACATCGCTCAGCACACTATTCAGGCGGTCGATTCGTGACATTCGTCAATTTGTTGATGAGGAATTTGCTGCGAACCGTTTTGCTGATTTATGGCAGTGGATACACCAGTACAGCGAAGCGCAACGTGCGATAATAGCGTGGGAAGTGAGATTGAAGAATGAATTTCCTGTACTTTTCGAGCGGAACGACATCATTCCAGAGATTTCTCTCTATCAAGGGCTCTCAAATTGGCTTCAGCACGTATCATGGAGCTTGGCTTTTGATGACGACACGGGACTGACAGTTGCAGAATGTTGGTACCAAACTAATTTCAAGGTTGATGCAGAGAACACCGATGATTACGAGTCCTTTCGAGAATTGTTCTTCTGCACTGGCGATCTAAGATATTGGATCAAGACTGTATTGAAGCATCTCGATCTGTATGAGGAAAAGAAGAATTGGGTGGATTTCTCCAGTTTTCTTGATTTTCTTGTGGAAAAACTTGAGGGAAACAATGCCACAAACATGCAGAAAGGTAGAACAATGAAAGTGTTGTGGTACTGCAGCTTCGAAGTCAGCGCTGGGATCTCGATGTTTGATGATGAGTTAGCGAAACTATGCGAAACAATAGTCGACACAGCAACCGATGACGAGATGGAGCAGATCTTTTGGGCGACGGGGATATTGGCTAATCTCACATGGATCCGAGCCACTCCTAAAGATTACGCGAACGCGGCAACGAGGGGTGCACAGCGTATTATGGAGATTGGGCCAAGAAAGTTCAGATTCCTGGCGCAATATGTTGCAGACCATGACATCGGATATACTCACCTGCGTTGAAAAGAGGGATTATATTTGAGTCGAGATTCTACAATGAACTCGACAAAGCCTGTTTTCAGATAACGATCAAGACAAATGAGTATGGATACACGACGCCAGTCAATATTCAATATAGATTGAACCGCGCGCTGAATTGGTGAACGACACAAGAATACTGCTCAGCGCAGCAATCAACACTAAATACGTCAACGAATAGAGTAGCGCGCTAAATCCGCGAGAACACCAACGAGCTGTTCACTCCTTACTCTCTCTCTCTTGCGTTTGATGCGACTGCTGCGCCTTGGCTTCGCCGCAGCTTCCTGTTTTGTCGCCTTGAATTCTTGTTCGAGTCTCTCCAACTCTCCAATAGCAGTTGCAGCAGTCAGTCGTTCAGCAGGATTGTTGTGCATCAGGTGCCTCACGAAATCGTCTCTCGGGCCGCCGTCTTGCCACGACTCATATATGTAGCTCGAAGTAATCAGGTATCCAACCGACCAATGTCAACCGCACTGGTATGGCTGGCAGCGTCGTGGATCTCAGGAGCGTGGCCCTCTTTCGACAAATGCCGCCCATTTGGAGTTGCCTGAGGACACGTCGCTGCGTCACAAAAGTCAATGAGGAACCACTTGTCCGACTTGTCCCTGCACTTGATGTCATTCGGCCATCGAATGTCACGATGCATCCAAGAAGCGGCGTGAAGCTTGACGAGCGCTGCCAAAACATCACGAAGCGCGCAAAATAGTTCATCCAAACTTGACGGTTGCCGCTCAGTTCCGCGAGGCTCCATCACAATCGCATTGCTGTCTGGATGCGCGCTGCACATTCGGTCCACGTTTGGAACTGCATTGGCGGCCATCATCTTGTAAATGCAGGTCAAATGGTCCAGCATGTTGCTATTTGGAAGCCACTTGACAACCTTCGTCTGCTCAAGGTCGACCACGATTCCACTCGAATGGTTCACCAGTGTTCGGTATTCGCCACGTCCGCTGTCGGGACACAATTCGGCAATGCCGTGGAAGAGACGACCAATGTTCAAGAGTGCACGCAGTAGCTCAAGCCGTCCGTTCAGATATTGCAGTTTGTACGTCCCCAATGGTTGCGTGCGTGCTGTGTCACCAAATCCACGCACGATGGCGTACAAGCTGAGATCGTATCCGGCAGCAGCGTACCCGAACAAGTACGGGACGTCACCGTACGTCCAGATTAGCTTGTTCGTCAGCTCTCGGCGCGCAACGGATATGTCGCCTGTCATTGCCTTTTCTTCGCCGCGAAATACACAGACGGAGTCTGCACTGACTAGGAAATCTGGACGGCACACTCCAGTCGACGCGAATATACTCGTGTTGCGATCGGTTTGGACAGCCATGCTCAACGCGAATTTCAGTGGCTCACGAACAATCCTGTCCCAGAACGAATGTAACGCACTCTCTGTGGTTCCATCCGCCAATGCCGCAAGAATAGGAATAATCACCACCGAGGACAGTTCACTGCAGGGCGTCTTTCATCAATCTCGAAGATGCTGTTGATCAATGCCATATCTAGCATGCCAATGGAGGACAACGAAATGTGCTGAAACAGACCACTGCTGATTCTCACTCTCACAGGAAGCGCGGTCTCGATAAACCGCGGCAAATCTCCAAGGTAAGGCAGCGCATCATAAGCAATTCGCGACTTGGAGTACGCACGTCGCCAGCGTCCACTTGCACCTCCATCAGCAAGAGGATTCAAATACCACTGCTTCCACTGCAACTGCTGACTGGCAGCAGGAACCGCGACCTCCGTTTCTTCCGGGAGTTTCACCAGGATGTGGATCTGGCTGTGGCTCACCGGAGGCAGATCAGACCACGGCAATATATCTGATGCTGACAGAGGCTCCACCCCGGTCGTCAACGCTAGAATGCCATCCGAGATATCACCTTTCCTCAGGTCGCCCACGAGCTCGCCCTTGCCGGGAAGCCATTCACCCATATCTCCATCTGTGTTTGTCCCCACTGCTGGCCATTGTCTCCGGACGGCGCACGCTTCCCTTTGTTAGGTTCCTTCAACACAGTCACTCAATGCCGTTGAGTCAAATGCTGTCTTGAAGTTGACTACACTGACATTTCATCCAATCGTCAGCTCGAAAACGGCGCATCCAATTTTGGACCAATCGGACATCCATCACCCGTCAACACGTTCATTCATGGATTCCATAATTGAATATCAAAACTTCAGAATTGAAGTTGATTGAACCTGAGGGAGGAAATCAGATTGCGCACAAAACCGCAGTGCACACACTTGATTCATTTGCGTTGGCGCAGACGATCACATTCAAACTGGGTGCTTCCATCGACCGAAATGCTAAAACCAGGTGAATGTGGTGATATGGCCCATCGAGAGACCCCTACAGCGACACCTGGTTTTGGCATTCGCTGTCCAACGCATAAACGTGAGCCCTAGCGGCAGCAACTGGCTTGGCTTCCGTGCCAATCGCCGCTGAAGCGTGACGGAGTGGCGGCCAAACTTCAGTCCCGCCTAGTCTCAAACTTCAACCACTCGGGTCGAGCAGCGCCAGCCAGAGCGAGCGCAAACATGGCTCGAATGTATCTAGTGGATGGATCTTCTACCCCCAGCGCGACAAACCGGCCGAGGCCGCAGTCTCCTGTCTTTGGACCCGCGTTGCACCGCGTGCTTCAGGCCGCTCCCATTCCGGGATTCGCTCGCTGCCGGTACAGCGCTCACTATCTGGCCGCCTATCCATCAAGCAAACAGTGGACGATCGAGCGATGCCCGAGTCCGGTGCGCAGAGCTCTTCACTCTCCGACCTTCGCGTCCAGCGAACCAAGGTGCGGCCGCCGCAGATCGACCGGCGACAGCTCGCCACCAAGCTAGGGCTCCTGCGGGCCTCCGAGCAGCCGCACGACCAGTCGCCCAAGGCGGCGGCGGTGCCTCAGGCTCCGGCCCCCGCCCCCGCGCGGCGACGCAAGCGCGACTTGTTCCTGTCGCTCTTCAAGCCGAGCGATGCGAGCATCTACAAGCGCAAGCCGGCGCCGCCGGTCGACAAGACCGTCAAGGTCCCCGTCAAGCTGCCGATCCCGTACCGCGACGGCGAACACCTCGGCGTGATCGTGAGCGACGCGCGCGTGCCCTTCTCGCGCGCCATGCACCTCACGCGCCGAGCCATGCTGCTGATCGAGATGGGCGGCGACGGCGCCATCCCCGAGGACTGCGAGCTCGTGCAGGCCTTCCCAACCCGACTGGTGCGACGAGACAGCGACGTCGACAGCCTCGCCAGCACCGACGACAGCGATGTCATGTCTGTCTTCGAAGACCCGCCACTCGGCGAGTAGCGGCGTCTCCAGCGTCTCGTTGTAGCCCGCGGAAGCCGAAGGAGTACGGTGTTGGCAGTTCAGGTTGCGTTAGAACGCCCATGCATAGTATATTTATTTCGCCCGTTCGTAAACCACATTCGACATCGACATTTCGCATCCTCCAACGACAGTTTGGCCATCTAGAAGGACTCGAAATTCGGTGGTACCATCGTCGCCGTCGTCCGCCGCTCCACCGTCAAAGCTGTCAGATCGATTAACCTGCATATCAACTGCGTAGTGCGAGACAGAATTTGCAAGGATTTCGACAAGCAGCAAGCTGGTCAGGAGGCTTGCACAGCCTACGAATGTGCCTACATGGTCAGCGCTCATGCCCGATCCGCCGTATTCTGTAGAGGTGCTGCAATGACTGAGGCACAGCAGCAGCGCGTAAAGTGTGTTACAATAGCAGGTAGGTGGCGTATGGGTGTAACCTCGAGGATCCGCTCGGAATGTCACCGGTGCAGTCATAGCCAGTAGCAACAAGCACCGCATCCAATTGTGATGATCAGCGCCACCCAGCAGCCTGCATCACCGCGGTCACGCGGGACGATGCCAGCAGGAACGATTCCGTCGGGTCGACTAGCGCAGACCTTCGGCACATCTTCGTCGAAACGAGGCAGGTGGCACCTGTCGGCCAGCACCGCTGGCACCGCTGACCCTCACACTCGAGCCAGTCGGCTGTGGAATCGGAAGGTTTAACCGCGATAACCATCAGAACAATGGCGCCGAGCCCCGTCCCAGGGTGAGCTCTCTCTCTCATCCTTGTCAACACACGAGCCACTTGATCGCCCCAGACTTGACCGCGGCCGACCACCTCGCCTCGCCTCTCCTTTCGGGTCGTGCGCTCGCGAGGGATGACGGCGGCCGCCGAGCCCACGGCGCCATCAGCGGCGATGACTGACGCGGAGGCCGCCCGCGGTCAGCACAGTGTCCGCCTGAGCCTCCGCCGGCCCACCGCTCGCGAGGATGCGCCGCCGCGAGCCGCGAGCGGATCGCGCGACATGAAGGGCCCTCGCTTCAATCAGCCGCCGCGTCCGCCGCCGGAAGGGAACAGTTGGATGGGAGTGCAGCGTGTCGCACTCGGCCCCGTTTGCCGCGCTCCTCCCCTCGCCTGGGCGTTGGCCTCGGCCGCCCAAAGTTGAACGTCTCGCGCTCGAACGGACGCGCCAGTCGAGCCGCCGTCGCGAGGCCGCCGCCGTCGCCTGATAACGAGCCGCTTTCGCGCGGCGGAGCGGCGGCCGACGAGCGGGCAACGCCATGCTCGGCATGTCCGCAGAGACGGCGGCGACGCCGCGACGCCGATGCTCCGACGTGCGTGGCGAAAATTTGGGCCGAGTACTACATTTGCGCGAAAATCCAGAGCGGCGGCCGGTTACGTTACGCCCTAGCCAAAGGCGGCCAAGGCGAAAAGATCGCTGCTGACACTGACAGAAGTTGGTTGAAGCTTGAGCCGGAAAGCGTCCGGATACTGCGGATGTCAGGTGAGATTTTGGTGCGGCGCTTTGGGCATTGAAGAAAAAAAAGTATACGCGTTCGGGAGCTGGAGGTGATTATCCGGACGCCGCGCTAACTCACGCAGTGACGTTTCTGCTCGCGGTCCGGATACAGCTGCGCGCCGGCAAGTCCCCAGTCTCTTGCACACGCATCCAGCGCCGCAGGCTCGCTTCAAAGTTCGCATGGCCGCCTCTTCTGCCCGGGTGCACTCTCGCTTCAGCGCTCTACGCTTTAGGCAAGCCCTCGCTCTGGGCTCATCCGCGGGAAGGACAGGCAGCGCACGCGGCGCCTCATTTCTCAAGTTCGCGGAGCACGCGGCGGCCCACTCCCGCCTCCATCTCTTGATGTTCAAACTGGCCAAATGCTCGGCCGTGAAGACGTACCGTAGTCGCAGGTGCCCCTGTCGGGTCGAACGGGCATTTGACGAGCGTCCGCACACACTCACGTGCTTAGTCTCGCGGGCTCACGCCACGTCAATGCCAGCCGGCGGTTGCTGAGAACCAGCCGGCGCGGCGGGACCGCCAAGTTGCATCTGCACCTTCCCATACAATGCCCGGACGATGACCCGCAGTCTTCGTCTTCGTCGTGGGCTGAAAGAGCTCGGGGCGGCTCTCGCGCGGTTTGACTCGCAGGCCTTTGCCGATCCAAGCGACGCCAGCGGCGAATCATGTGGACTCAAGTGCCCGGCGCTCGCCGGCGGCAGGTTGCTCTTGCGTTCAGTATGCCTCGACGGATGCCAGCGCGCGCATCCTATCATCCAGGTTCCCCTTGCCCTCTCGTGCGCCACTGCACATCCCCCCCTAGCCGCGGGGCTTTTCCCTCGCTTCGGCGGCGAGTGGCTGTTCTTCGGCCCGGACAACTGGACGCTTGACCGCGCTGGATTGTTACATTGTAACCAGAGAAGGGCCAAGATGGTGACCGCGCGCGCAAAGACGGGGCGCTCTCTATAGAGCGGGCAGGTCGGGGCGACGGGGGGAGGGGAGGGCGGGGGGCGGGGTCGGGCTCGCCGGTTGTTCGACGAACGACACGCGCAGCACCTGGCGTTGTCATTTCGGAAGTTGCTGGCAACAACTCACAGCAGCAGCAGCGGCAGCGAGGCTCCCACCGCCCACTCTACGGTAGATCCGCCGCTCACAACCGCGCGGCAGGCAGCGAGCAGCCGTCGGAGCGCACCCTCATTCCGCAACCCGCAGCACGCGCGCGGGTCCCGTCCTCCCCCCATTCCAGCAACTCTTCCGCGACCGCACACGGCCGTCGCGGCATTGCGAGCGTCGCCCACTCGCCCTCATCTTCGTCTTCACCCTCATCAACTAGCAAAGATCGGCGCGCCATGAGCGCCGACACCCCCATGGACTCGGCGACGCCGACGCCCGTGGGCAGCCCCAGCAGCGCGAGCTCGAGCTCGGAGGACGTGGACATGAAGGCCGTGACGATCACGACCGCCTCCGGAGCCAAGGGCCGCAAGTGCCGCTTCAACGACTGCGACAACCTCGCGGTGGACGGCACGAGCAAGTGCGCGTTCCACAAGAACCGGCGCCAGTGCTGCGTCGAGAACTGCACGAACCAGGTGTACGCGCGCAAGCTGTGCGTGCGCCACGGCGGCAAGAAGCAGTGCCAGGCGGACAGCTGCGAGGCGCACGCGCGCGGCGGGGGCTTCTGCCTGCAGCACGGCGGCTTCGTGGTCAAGCGCTTCTGCATCGTCGAGGGCTGCTCCAAGCAGGCGCACGCGCGGCAAAAGTGCGTCCGCCACGGCGGCGGCCGCCGCTGCAAGGTCGACGGCTGCATGCAGCACGCGCGCGCCGGCGGGCTCTGCAACCGGCACTCGCACGGCCACGAGTGCCGCATCGACGGCTGCACCAAGACGGCGCAGCACTCGGGCTCCATCTGCTTCCGCCACGCCATGGAGCTGCGCGCGCACGGGCAGGAGGTGCCCGAGCTCAACATCTCCAAGGGCGGCCGCCTCTCGAGCAAGAAGCGCCAGCAGCTGCAGCGCGAGCAGCAGCTCAAGCAGGAGCAGTTCCACGCCCAGCAGATCCACCAGCAGCAGCAGCAGATGCACCACCAACAGCAGCAGCAGCAGCAGCCGATGGCCATGGCCGCGTCCGCGGCCCCCGTGTCAGCGGCCCCGCCGGCGTCGACGGCGTCGGCCAACCCGTTTGGCCTTCCGCTCAAGATCAACGTGCCGACGTCCATGCCCAAGTTCTCGCTGCGCACGCCGCTGGGCACCAACAGCTTCCCGACGCCGCGCAGCCACGACTTCTCGGTGCTCATGGGGCTGCCCTCGCCGCAGATCGACAACTCGCAGCTGCCGTCCGTGCTCGCCATGTCCAACGCGGCCAACGCGCAGCGGTCCGCGGGCCTCGCGCCGCCCACGAGCACCGGGTACGAGCCCATGACGCCGCTGACCGCCAGCTTCCTGGCCAACGGCCCGCCGAGCATCTCGCGCGGCGGCGCGCGCAGCTTCCTCTCGCTCGGGCTCTTCCCGACGCCCACGACCGAGCGCGTGGCCGGCGCGGGCCACGACGAGGACCTGGACGCCATCATCAGCAACTACTCCAAGTTCATGGCCACGCCCACGCCCGACGCCGCCTCGCCGCTCGCGTACCACCACGCGGCCGGCGGCGGCCAGTACGCGCCGCCCATGCTCGAGCACATCGGCGCCGGCGTCTTTGACCACAACGCGCCGCCCACGCCCGGTGCGTTGCGCGCTACTCCGCTGTCGGCTGCGGCCGCGGCCAACGGCGTGGCCCCGGCGCATCTGCAGCGGCTCAAGATGGACTTCCTGTCGCCGCACCCGGCCCACGCACACGGCCAGGAGGGCGGCTTCCCGACGGCGGGGCCCGGCGCGGCCGCCGGCGACGGGTCCGCCGACTACACGGCGCAGTTCTTCGCCGACGCCAAGAGTGACAAGCGGCAGGCCAAGAGCGCGGCGGTGCCTCCGGCGCCGAAGACCGCGGGCGTCACTGCCGCCTAAATGATAGAGACTCACCAAGACACCAGTTTTCGGCCGCCAAAGTGGCCGCGCTAAAGTACCAACTACCGACTGCATCGCGAAAAAGTACCAGTAAAGTAACAATCGGGAAAAATACGCTTTTTGCCAAATCGTCATTTTATGACTTTTAACTATCCAAAATGGCGATTTGGAGCATGGAACCAATTACGGAAAAGGGATCATTTTTGGCTACCAGACATCATCCATTGCCCAACAGCGCGCGCGCTCAAAGGCGGAGGGAAGGATGGACGCGGCGGACAAGGTGCTCGGCGAGGAGGAAGAGGAGGACGAGGACGAGGAGAAGGAGCACTTCTTCACGGACCTGCCACCTCGGCTGGCGCCCGCCGGCGGCGAGGGCGACGGCGACGAGGACGAGGATCTGGACGCGGCCGCCGACGGCGATGGAGCCGCCACTGACGCGGATGCTGTGACATCCGCTGGCGCTGGAAGCTCGTCATTGCCTCCCTCGGGGGCGACGGTCGGCCCCAGTGCGGGAGCTGCCGCAGTCGCTGCGTCCGTGGGCGGTGCGGCGGCCGTCGGGGAGCAGGAGCGGCGCGCGCAGGTCGGCGCGAGCCCGTACCTGGCGCCGTTCACGCCGCTGAGCTCGCCGTCGCGGCCCAAGACGCCGTCGAGCGCGAGCGTGGCGCAGCGTGCGGGCCGCGGGGGGAAGCCGCAGCTGGTTCCCGTCAAGAGCGGCGCGGCGCCGTTCGCGGGCGGCGGCGCGGCGTCCAGGGCCCCCAAGGACGACGTGGTCGCGCACCTGCCGCCGGAGCTGGTCGAGGCGCTGCTGACGACCGTGCAGACGCTCGACAAGCTCGTGGCGGGCGTCGAGGACTTCCGCGCTGAGCAGCTCGGCTTCCTCGCGGACCGTGCCGCGCAGTACGTCGAGCTGTTGCGCAAGGTGGACGCCGCCGCTCAGGGCTACGACGCCCTCATCCCGCTCCAAGTGCTCGAGTGAGTTGTGGGGCTATGAGTCCGATGTCTGGTGATGGTTTGTGACCCACTGACGATTGATTCTATTGTATGATGCAGAGCGATGGACACGGAGCAGTCGAACCCGGAGCTGTTCACCAAGACGCAGCTGGAGGCGTGCCAGGATGAGAGCGCGCGCGCGGCGGGCAAGGCCGAGACGCTGCGCCAGCTCAAGGCAGCGCTCGAGGCCGGGCTGTCGGACGCGTAGGCGGCTCCATCCTCTCTCTCATATAAAGTAGTACACTACAGCTCCTCGCTCTGCATGTGCACCTTCATCGCCAGCAGTCTCAATCAGACCAGTCCATTGGCAGCGAGGCGTCTGCGACTTGTGCAGGCGAAAGGTCGCAGATTCGGTGTTGTTGTTGTCCAAAGCATCTCGAGACGAAAACCTCCGCTGCATCTGCATCCTGCCTCTGTCTCGCGCTGCGAACGCAATGCCGACGCTCAAGATCCTGCTCGTCGGCCCGAAGGAGGCCGGCAAGACGACCGTGCGTGGCCGCGTCTGAGTCGGGTTTGCGTCTTTGATGTGCACTCACTTGCAGCCCACTGCTCGAACTGTATAGATCGCCAACTTCCTGGCCGAGCAGACCGACCGCCTCGGCGGCCAGGAGCGGTACCAGCCGACCGTCGGCGTCAGGTCAGAGCTACTGATGCCATGACCGAGCAGCTCCCCATCAGACTGGTCTCTAATGGACCTTCACTACAGGATCCTCGAGCTGGAGCGCGGCAAGAGCAACGTCGAGCTCTGGGATGTCTCCGGCGATCAAGTGTACGGATTAGCGACTCACTTTCTGGTCTAGATCAGTTGGCATACTGAATGCTGATGCCGCAGGTACGAGGCGTGCTGGCCGGCCATCCTCAAGGACGCCAACGGTGTCGTGCTCGTGTACAATCCCGAGTCGCACGTGCACGAGAGCGAGGTCATGCTCTGGTGGGTGGCTCGGCAAGTTGCGTCTTAAACCGAACAGTATGCTAACCAACAGCCACTTGCTGCCGCAGGTACGAGTGGTTCATCCAGAACGCGAGCATGGAGGCGGTGCAGTGCCTCGTGCTCGAGCACTCGATGGGCGGCGGCGGCGGCGGCGGCAAGAAGCCCGCCAAGTCGCGGCTCCCGCCGAGCCTGCGCACCGTCGCGACCTCGCTCGACTCGCCCAACGTCTTCCGCTCCGAGTTTGACAAGCTCGTGGCCGCCGTGCAGGACCACGCCGCTCGCCAGCACCGCCAGCGCAAGTAGGCCATTCAACCACAGTCACAGCACACAGTCCATCGACCTGAACACCATAACGACTAGATCAAATTCGCTTGAATGGATTTACTGGAGTTGGAACGGCAGATGGGCAGATGCAACAATACACTCCAGACGCACAGCGCAGTGCAGACCTGTGGCCCAGCGACTACGCGTGCGTGAACGGGCGGCTCGGCGCGCGCACGACCTGCGCGACCGTGGGCGTGGGCTTGCCGGCCTCGAGGTTCCTGCCGGCGCGCACGCCGCGCCTACTCACGACGCGCACGACGACGCCGAGCACGGCGATGACGAGCACGGTGCAGCTCACGAGCAGCGCGACGGTGAGCGTCGACACGCCCGCGCGGGTCTGCGAGTCGCCCACGTGCGCCACCTCGACGCCGTCCTCCCACGCCGACACCTCGTGCAGCCGCGCGGACCGCAGGCGCACGAGCCCCGCGGCCTGCAGCGTCGCCACGAACTCGGCGCTCGCGTCGACCGAAGACGTGGAGCTGGCCGCGCTCGAGTCATCCGTAGCTGCAGTCGAGACCGCGCTCGCCGTCGTCGCGTTCGCGTTCGCGTTCGAATTGGTCGCGTAGACGGCCAGGAACTTCTCGAACGCGCGCACGCTCGAGCGCAGCGAGATGAAGACCGTCACTTGGCTCGCCCCCCACTGGTACCGCGCGAGCTCGTCCGACGTCGTCACCGACCGCACCTCGAACGCCACGGCGTCCTCCGCCAGCCCCGACGCGCTCGCGTCCTCATCAGTAGCAGAGCTGGTGGCGTTGGCGTCGGTGCTGCCTAGGCTGGAGCCGCCGACGGAGGCTGCAAGTCTGGCTAGCTGCGCCAGGAGCCGGCCCTCGGCGCCGCCGGAGCTCGCGTCGCCGCTGGCGTTGGCGATGAAGGCGCGCAGCCCGCGCGTGAAGGCCGCGGTCACGTCGGCGTTGAACATGCTGGCCGTGTAGCCCTCGACGTCGACCACGAGCTCGATGTAGTTGGCGGGAGCCTCGCGGCTCGTGCACCGGTCGCTGCCGCCCGCGGCCGCGAGTCCCGCGGCGCAGGTCGAGCACGTCGACTGGCCGCCGGTGCAGGACGCGCCGGCCTCGCAGCCGCAGGCGATGCACTGCGTGGCGCCGCCCGTCGAGTAGAAGCCCTCGGCGCAGACCAGGCACTCGCCGCTCTGCGAGGCCGCGCCGGCGGGGGCCGCGCTCCCCCGCGGACACTCGACGTGCGCGCACTGCGCGGCGCCGCCCGCGGAGAACGAGCCCGCGGGGCACAGCGCGCACTGGCGGTCGGGCACGTCCGCCCCCGAGGGCGACGCGAACCCCGGCAGACACGTCGTGGCGGCGCAGACGCTCGAGCCGCCGGGCGAGAACGCGCCGGCCTCGCAGAGCTCGCACTGCGCCGTGGCGCTCGTGGCCGCCGGAGAGTTCACGCCCGAGCCGCCCGCGCACTCGGCGGGCAGGCACGGCGCGCCGCCGCCGGGCGAGAAGAACCCGGGCTCGCACTGCTCGCAGGAGCCGTCGGGCGTGGCGGCCCCCTCGGTCGAGCCGTGGCCCGGCGCGCAGGTTGCGGCCTGGCACTGCGCCTCGCCGCCTGGGGAGTACGAGCCGGCGGCACACGGCGCGCACGAGGCGTTGCTGGAGCTCGCGCCGGGCGGGGACGCCGAGCCGGGCTCGCAGGTCGTGGGGCCCTGGCAGGGCGAGGCCCCGCCGGTCGAGAACGAGCCACCGGGACACAGCGCGCAGTCCTCGACCTGGCGGCTCGCCCCCTCGGGGGCTGCGGACCCAGGCGCACACACCGCGGGCTCGCAGAGCGCGGCGCCGCCAGGCGAGAACGATCCGGCGGCGCACAGCGCGCATTGCTCGGTCGCGTGGCTCGCGTTGGCGGGCGAGGCGTAGCCCGGCGGGCAGTGCGCGGCCACGCAGCCGTTGCCCGGCCCGGCGCTGAAGGTCCCCGCGGCGCAGAGCTCGCACTGCGCCACCGGGTCCGCCGCCGCCACCCCCGTCGAGGACCCGGGCGGGCACTTGTCGGGCTCGCACTGGGTCTCGTTGCCCGCGCCAAAGAAGCCGGCGCCGCACGCCGCACAGGACGCGGCCGGGTCCGCGGCCCCCTCGAGCGTCGAGGCGTGGCCCGCGGGGCACAGCATGGGGAGGCACGGCGCCGTGCCGCCCGGCGAGAAGGAGCCCGCGGGGCACAGCTCGCAGCCCTCGCGCGCGCCGGAGGCCGCGAGCGTGCCGCCCGTGCCCGGCGAGCACTCCATGGGCTCGCACTGCGCGGCGCCGCCCAGCGAGAACAGCCCCAGCGGACAGGGCTCGCACTCGGCTTCGGGGTCCGCGGCCCCGCGGGGCGAGAAGTGGCCCGGCCGGCAGTTGGTCTCGGCGCACTGCGAGCTGTTGCCCGTGGCGAAGAACCCGGCGGCGCAGATCTCGCAGCTCTCGACGGCGTCGAAGGCGCCGGCGCCCGCGGCGAACCCCGGCGCGCAGCGGGCCTCGGCGCACTGCGCGCCGCCGCCGGCGCTGAAGAAGCCCAGCGGACATGCGCGACACCCGCCGCGCTCGAGCGCCATGCCGCTGCCCGCGGACGCGAACCCCGCCGCGCACTGCGTGGGCCGGCACGGGTAGTTCTCGCCCGGCGAGAACTCGCCCGGCGCGCACATGGTGCAGTTGTCGGTCGCGTGCGACGCGGCCTCGACGGAGCCAAAGCCCTTGGCGCACTGCGTGGGGCGGCAGACGCCGCTGCCGGGCGAGAACGAGCCCGCGGGACACGGCTCACACGCCGTCTCCGTCCCCGTGGCCTCCGGCGCGAAGAAGCCCGGCGGGCAGCTCGCAGGCATGCACAGCGCGGCGCCGCCGGGCGAGAAGAGCCCGATCTCGCAGCCCGTGCAGTCCGAGGCGTTGGTGGCGAGCTCGTTGGCCTGCCAGCCCGCGGGGCACTCGGCGGCGCTGCACTCGCCGTCCCCCTCGGCCGAGAAGTAGCCCGGCGGACAGGGCTCGCAGCGCGCGCCGTTGCCCAGCGACGTGTGGCCCGCGGGGCAGCTCTCGCACGACTCGACCGCGTCCGTAGCCCCGGCGGACGCGAACTGGCCGGACAGACACTGCACCTCGGCGCACTGCGCGCGGCCGCCGGCGCTGAACGAGCCCTGCGCGCACTCGGCGCAGGTCGCGGCCGCGTCCTCGGCCGCGGGGGCGTCGGATGCCCACCCGGCCGCGCACTGCATGTCCTCGCAGCGACTGGCGTTGCCGGCGCTCCACCGCCCGGCGCCGCAGGGCTCGCAGTCCTTCTTGGGGCCGTGGGCTCCGGCCCCGGCCGCGTAGCCCGGCTTGCAGGTCGTGTCTAGGCAGACGCCCATGCCGCCGAGCGAGTACTGCCCCTCGGGACACAGCGCGCAGTCCTTGGTGGCGTGCGAGGCCCCCGCCGGCGCCGCGTAGCCCCTAGCGCACTCGACGGGAGCGCAGGCGTCCGAGGCGCCGGCGCTGAAGTAGCCCTGCGCGCACTGGCGGCAGTCGTCGCCCGCGATGGGAGCCCACTGCGGCTCCGAGCCCGCGGGACACGCCATCGTCAGGCACGCGTCGTGCTTGGCGCTCGCGTACGTGCCGTTGGCGCACGGCGCGCAGCCCGTGGCCTCGCCAGGCGAGAAGAAGGTGCCGTTGCAGGTCAGGCACTCGTCGGTGGCGTGGGTGGCCCCCTCGAGGGCAGCAGAGCCCGGCGCGCAGTGCGTCGGCGCGCAGAAGGCGCCGCCGCCCTCGCTGAAGGCCCCCGCCGCGCACACGACGCAGGCCGAGCCGTCCTCGACCGGCTCGTAGCCGGCCGTGCACGCCGGGAAGGCGCACAGCGCCGCGTTCCCCGCCGACGTCTTGCCGTACTCGCAGTTGACGCACGCCGCCACCGGGTCAGACGCGTTCGCTGTCGGCTCCGTCCCCGCGGGGCACGTCGTGGGCTGGCACCGCTCCACTCCACCGGGCGAGAAGAAGCCGACGGCGCACGGTTCGCAGTCGTCGGCACTGCCTGCTGGCGCTCGCGGCTCGGACCCCGGCGGACACGTCATGACGTCGCACAAGCTGTCGTCGCCGGACGAGAAGCTGCCGAACGCGCACTGCTCGCACTGGTCGGTGGCGGACGTGGCCCCCGCCGTGGCCGTGAACCCCGGCTGGCACGCGGCCGGCGCGCACTCGCTCGCGCCGACGTCGCTCTCGCTCACCATGCTGGCGAACTGCCCGAGCGCGCACGACACGCACGTGGTCGAGTTGGCGCCGCCCGGGGACACGGTACCGACGGGGCACACGCCGCAGTCCGTCGCACTCGTGGCGCCGATCGTGGCGATCGCACCGCGCGAACAGTCGACGGCGGCGCATGAACTGGCGTTGCCGCCGAGCGAGAAGGTGCCGGCCGCGCACACGGCGCAGTCGGTGGCGCTGGCGGCGCCGTCGCGACCCGCGTAGCCCGCGGCACACTGCAGCGGCTGGCACAGCGCGACGCCGCCGGGGGAGAAGGTCCCCAGCGGACACGGGTCGCAGTCGAGCTCGGTGACGGCGGCGTCCTGCGGCGTCTTGCCCGGCGGACACTCGGTCGGGAGGCACTTGGCGGCCGCCTCGGCCGAGAACGTGCCCTGCGGACAGCGGCGGCACTGGTCGCTGCCGCCGATCGAGTGGTGCGCCGGCGGACACGGCGCGCAGCCCTCCGTGCTGTTGGTGGCGGCCGTGCGCGCGCTCGCGTGGCCGGCCGCGCACTCGCTCGGCTTGCACATCTCGGTGCCGGCCTCGTCGTTGTAGAATCCTGGCTGGCACTCGAGGCAGTCGCTCGCGGTCTGCGCGTGCAGCGCCGGCATCCAGCCGATGCCGCAGCTCACGGGGTACTCGCACGCCTCCATCCGGCCGTTCGACCACGTGCCGAACACGCACTCGGCACACGCCTGCAGGTCCGCGTCGAAGAAGAAGCTCGGCTCGCAGTAGTGGGCAGGGTCCACCTCGCTCGACGCGCCAGTGTCCGTCCCTGTAGATCCCGCATCGCCAGCGCTCTGGTCCGAGCCTGACCTGTGAGTGCGAGTGTGAGTCCGTGCATTGGCGCTGGCAGTGACCAGCAGGCTGGCGGCCAGCGCCAGTGCCGCGGATCTCCTCATGCTCCACATGACTCAACGCTGTGATAGCCCAGCGATCTCCTCGCCGATCTTTGGCGCCAACGGCACTCGACCTCGGAGCGAAATGGCGAATGCTCGAGTCAGGGGTCGAGAGGCAGGCAGGCGGCCGAGCGCCGATCGTTTCCTCCCTCCATGCGCAGGAAGAGCCGCGCGGACTGCTGGCGGGAGATCGGCGAGCTTTCATACCCACCGAAACGCCCTGCTCGACGTTCAACCGGCGCCGCCAGCGGTACCTTTTTGCATCCGTTTCGCGCCGACCGAGCGGTGGAAGAGTCGCCACTGGACTGTGAGGTGGTGGAAGGACTGCATCGATTTGCGGTCCCCGGCGCAGGTCGCCGCGACTATAGGAGGCGGCGGCGGAGTGTGCAACACAGCTCGGAGTCATGAGCACCATGAGCATTATGGTGTCAGATACTTTTCCCGCCAATAATGGATTCTCGAGTTTCGTTGAACCTCCAACCCGTGGGTCAGGACCCGTATTCATCGATACCGTAGTGGACCCGCCGACCCGCTGGCCACTGAAACCCAATGTTGAATCTGCGGGCTAGTCGAATCAACATTCATTGGCTTAAATATCACCTTTTCAACCAATACAACATTGCTATCATTATTTTTAGCCAGTCAAAACCCCCGATCACTTGTTGCGCTTACCGGACTCGGCACTCGATCGAGAAGAATCGTTCGCCCAAGAGCTCTCAAGCGCCAGCACGCCGAGCTCGCCTCCTCGCCGCCGCTGTTGCTGCCGCTGCCTGCCTCCCCGCCTCCCTGTCACCTTCGAGCATCCACCGCGTGCTCTCCATGAACAGCTCGGCGTTCGCGCCGAGTTTCTGGCCGGCGCTGGCGGCCGAGGGCCAGCGAGCAAAGCCCTCAACAAGTTCGGGCGATTTGAACAGCAGTGAGGGTGTCAGCGACTCTCCTAGCGGCGTGGACGCTCCCGCGCGGACTCCTGGCTCTGCGGGCGAGGCGGGGGCCTTCGCGTACTACGCGCCGTCGTCAGCGGCGCAGCTGCAGGAGCTGAGCGCGTTCCTGGCGACGGCGCCGACCGCTGCGAGTCATGTACCACCGACGTCCGCGGCCATGTCGGCGACGCTGCTGGACGAGCTGCTGCTGGGGGGCGGCGACGACCTGGGCGACCACATCGCGGCCGCACGCGGGCCGATGGAGGCGCATCATGACGAGGACAGCGACGAGGACGAGCTGATGGATGCCGGCGCGCACGGCCGCGGGTCGGGGCCGCTGCCGCCGTCGCCGGCCACCGCGCGGCTGCTGCAGCTCGAGGACAACTACGAGCGCAAGAAGAAGCGCGCCAAGATCAACCGCAAGGACCTGAACGCGCGCTTCCACGAGCTCATGGACCTGCTACACCTGCGCGAGGACCGCAAGCTGAACCGCGCCAAGGTGCTCGAGAAGGCCATCGAGCACATTGAGAAACTCACCGCCGAGCTGGCGGCCGCCCGCGCGCAGCTCAGCGGGAATGGCAATCAGGCGTCGGCTCCCGCAGCGAGTGTCCAGTCCGCCAAGCCTGCTCCGTTGCCTCTTGCAGTGCCACGACGTCCGTTGCCCCGCCCTGCGGCTTCCAACACTCACCCGTGGACAGCACCGTCCACGGCCAACGGCCTGCCGCTTGCGTCGATGCTGTGGGTGCCGATGGTCGCGCCTTCGAGCCAACTCCTGCCTCCCCCAGCTGCCGTGGCCACCGCCTCGAACCGCACGCGGAGGACGTCGCTCAAGCGCAGCCGCGACGAACCCAGCGACGACAAGAGAGCCGCGTCCATTCGGAACGAACTCGTGTCCGAGACCAAGCAGCCGGCTGCATCAGCCAGCACGCTCGGGTGGATCGCGCACCATATCCCGGCCGTGCTCGAGTTCTGCGACGCGTGGACTCTGGCGAGCGTCATGGGGACGAGTCGCGAGCTCGAGCGCGCTGCTCGGTCAGAGTCGCTCTGGGCGTTGCTGTGCCAGAAGCGCTGGTGGATCGCCAACTCGCCTGCGGCGGTGCGGGCTCAGGACCAGTGGGCCGTATGGCACGTCGCGAATCGCATGCCCAACTGCTTCTTCATGACGGTACGTGCAGATATTCTGATGGCAGCATATTTGTTTATTGGGTACCGACAGTATCGTGTGTGTTGTGCTGACAGCCTGAGGGACTGCACTTTGCGACCGGCCGGTCACACAACATCAGCGTGTGGGGACTTCTGTCGCAGCGCTCGAACGGCTACACGACTCGCACGGTGCTCGTGGGCGGCAAGACGACCGTCATGCAGGTCGTGGAACTCTACGTGGTCGTGCAGAACATGGGCCAGACGCGTGTGCGGATCACGGACCGCGTGCACGTGACGGCGGCGACCGAGTCGTCGGACGCCGGACGCGACCGCTTCTTGCCGCTGACGGCCGACTCGGGAGCGCATCTGACTCCTCACGTCGTGGCCGTCAACGACAACCGGCGCACGCTGGATGGTGTGGCCGGCGTCCAGTTGCTGCACGGCGACATGTGTGTGCTGCGAGTGTTCCTGCGCTGCGACGGGTTGGAGCTCGAGGCCGAGTTCCTGCAGTGGTACGCGGCTATGTGATGGTGATGATGCGTTCGGCGCTGCGAACTCACGCGTTTCTTATCTGATTGGTGGCGGCAGCGCTGGCCAAATGCAAGTACAGATCGAGTCGGAGACAGTGGAGGGAGAGGTCGAGCAGCTCGACGTCCATGCGCGATGCCACACGCGCAGCAACTGGCAGAAGCGCGCGCCTGCGAGCGGCATTGCACCATAGCCCTTGTGCGTCAAGGCTGGACTTTGTGCTCATGTTTCTGTAGTGTTACAGCACCAAGGCCATTGCCGTGCGCCTCCGAGAACGAAGCAGGCGCGATCACCTCGCTCACTCCACGACACCGTCGGGCTTCTGGACTTTGCAATGGGGGAGTCGGCCGGGAGACGCTCGATGCTCACGCAGGGCAAGCGTTCGACCGGCATCCGATTCCTCCTGATGCCAGCTCCTGCAACTTCCCTCGAGGCGCTGGCACTGGCCGCTGCTGCCGAGCACCTGAAAGACAAAGCGAACCCACGTCCAAGCCGGCAGACCGGCCGGCGAGGGAACTCGCAGCGAACGCAACGGCCAGCTACGACTGATTGCTATTCAATGAATGCGCCATGCTGCAACTCGTATACTCAACATGTAACCGATTGAAGCGCCGACTTGACCGTCGAGCGCAGCAAATCGCCTGTTGACTCTCGGTCCATCTCAAGCGCGTCCCACTGTATGGCCGCGTCACGCCGGGACGCGAACAGCGGGACGTGTCCACTCATCTAGCCAATCCTTTCCCCAATCTGATAACGGGGCATATCGGATCACAGACAGGTGAGCCGCATTCACCGACGAGTACCATTCGCCGACTGTGGGTTGTCATCGGAGATCGCGCATGCAGTGGCCGATCGCGCATCATGGGACCTGATTCGGTGCCAGACGCTCGCCGACCGCTGCGCCAACGTCCAACTGCCGGTCACGCCGCCAAGATGCGCGCGGCGTTAATCAGAATTGGGAAAGTGATGGAGGAGGCGTTAATTGCCGCTAATGCCCGCGCGAACAATGCGGAGCGCCGAGCTGCAGACGGACGGCTTCGGCGTCACGCAATCGGCGCTGCGCTTGCCGGCGTCGCGCCGCTGTGACGGCATCCCCGACGAGCGCTCTCCCTGCTGATCTGCCTGACCTCCCCCTAGCCAGCTCGCTCGGAGTCAGCTTTCCGGCCTCGGAACCCGCGGACAGCTCTGCTCACTTCTTCATTCGCCTCCGCCTGCGCAAGTCGTCCCCACTCCTCCAGCCATGGGCCTCAACTTCATCGCCAAGCTTGCGACGCTCGCGCTCGCCGCCGTCGGCGCCGCCGCCTTCGAGGCCGCTGACGCCGACACGCCGTACTACAACGAGCGCGGCATCCTGCAGGTCGGCACGCTCGAGGCCGCCAACGTGACGGTGGCCGCCGGCGCGCGCCACGACGAGGTCGTCTCGTTCGCCGGCGCCAGCTACATCGCCGTGCAGTTCGCTGGCTTCGACCTCGAGGCTGGCGACCTGGTCGTCGTGCGCTCGCCCGACGCCAGCGCCTCGTACATCTACTCGGAGAAGGGCCGCGACAACCGCGGCGACTTCATCGCCACCTTCATCCCCGGCGACACTGCCGTCGTGCAGTACTTCCCGGCCTCGACGGCCACGACGACGAACTCGGCGTTCTCCATCTCGGGCTTCTTCCGCGGCTTCCCGGCCAAGTCGGACGAATCGCTCTGCGGCTCGGACAACACTCGCCCGGCCAAGTGCTACGCCAGCGGCAACACGCTCTACAGCTCGCTCCCGAACGCGTACACCAAGTCGCAGGCGATCGCGCGTCTGCTGATCGACGGCTCGAGCCTGTGCACGGGCTGGCTCATCGGCAGCGCCGGCCACCTCATCACCAACCAGCACTGCATCACGTCGGCGTCGGACGCCGCCGCGCTCGACGTCGAGTTCAACGCCGAGAGCTCCGCGTGCTCGGTCGAGTGCAAGACGCAGCTCGGCTGCGCCGGCACGACCGTCGCCACCACGACCACCCTCATCACCAACGACGAGGACCTCGACTACGCGCTCGTCAAGCTGCCGTCGAGCGCCTCCATCTCGTCGTACGGCTACCTGCAGCTGCGCGCGTCCGGCCCCAAGCTCGGCGAGCAGATCTACATCCCGCAGCACCCGGTGGGCTACGCCAAGCGCATTGCGAGCGTCGTGGACGGCGGTTCGGTCGCCACCATCCTCTCGACGGGTGCCACGCACTCGTGCGGCACCAACCAGGTGGGCTACAACGCCGACACGCAGGGCGGGTCCTCGGGTTCGCCTGTGATCGCCGCCTCGGACAACGCGGTCGTCGCGCTGCACCACTGCGGTGGTTGCCAGAACGTGGCCGTCGACGTGCGCGACATCATCTCGGACCTCAAGACCAAGGGCATCTCGGTCGCCAACCTGAGCGTTTAAGTCATGGAGGTAGCTAGAGCAGCGCATCAGCAGTCCTCGTCAGCACAGGCGCCGCTCGTTAAGCAATCCATACCGTAATTCCGTTTCGTCAGAGTTTGCTGTTGTTGTCTAGTTTCGATCGTCAGGTCCTGTCCGTCGACGAGAATGACACCACACGATAGCGCCACTGCCGATCTCCATCAAAGCAGCAACTCGTTGACACTTGAGCATATCGTGAAGAGTCAACCAGGGGTGTTTAGTAGTGCGTTGGCGAGAATCAAAATGCTCATATTGCAGGAGATCCACTCACAGATTAAGTGCTCAGTCACAATCTTTGCCGTCGTCTGCTCCACAGCATCAGCATGCAAGTCTGAAGCAAATTGAAGAGATCGAACCCATCACATCCAGCGTCGTCTGTTCAGCTCCTCCTCAACCTGTTGAGCCATATTCTTCCTCTCTTCCATTGACAAATCGCTTGGGTCCTCCCAACCCGAGTTGAGCTTCCGATGAGCCTCACGTTGCCGCTCACGCATTCCTTCAGGGCACCATTCTCGTAGATCACCATGGCTCACCGCGTAAAAGTGATGTTCAGAGTGACGTAATACGAGCATCACGGGAATGACCTCCGCTTTGGTGTATGCCCGAAACACACGTTCAGCTTCACGGTCGGATAGCGATTCTTGCCAGGCACTTTCGTGGTTGGTCCCGTCTTGGAGTTTGTACGTCTTGCACATGTAGCGTTGAACATGCGCCTCGCCACTTGCCAACTCGTCGATCACGTAAATCGGAGTCCGCTTCACCTGAGCCAATGCTCGCAGGAAATGACCCCCTCCCCAATGTTGTGGCGGTCTATATGTCTTTACCGACACTTTGGCTTCCATCTTATAATAGGAAAGCAAGTCAAACATGTCCTCATCGAGCGAATCACGTTCCTGGCGACCTGGCTTGATCCGATGAAGCTCGGAGACGGGATCCAGCAATTTGAATTTGACATCGCACAAAAGATTCCCCATCATGACAGTGTAAACCTCCATTTTCAGGTTCTGCAGGGTGGCCTCATCCAAGGCATTGGTATTGCTGTTGTCATGCGTGGCTATACTGGACGCGTACAGCAGGCAGTTGCCATCCCTCTCGACGTCGACCAACTCCCCACTGAATCGGCTGAGCCAATACTTCACACCTAGCGTCGAAGGCGGAAGGTGAAGAATGTTAGTGGCACCCGCTTTGCCGTTTTTGTGTTGATTGTCTAGATGTCCGGTGCTGCTCCCCGCAGTGTTACTGACCGCAGAAGATTCATCTAGAACATCAAGCTTATCTCCAATTTCTTCGGCTCGCTCATTTATTGTGGACGACTCCACAACGACAGCATCATCACCAGTTGACTCAATGCCTGTTAACGAGCATGCAGAATTGTTTCTGTCCACCGACTCATGTATCAACGGTTGCAGGTTACCGCTTATACCATTTGCTGCATTCAGATTGGGTGGAAGTGATGGGATCGTCAGCGTCAATGAGGGCTTCAAATGTTTGTCGTAGTAATCTTCATAGTCATCAAAACAATCGCTGTATTCGGTGTAATAGCCAACATTCATATCGTCCTTATAACCATCACACGTTTGCCGGATATATTTTAAATAATGGTGTGCTTGCTCTGCCTTGACTTCCGAAGAGAAAAAAGTGGAATACATCAGACCGCCGTACAAAAGTTTATAGCGGGAGTATTGACCCAGTTTTGCGATAACACTCAAGAGCACGATAAAGTTTGAAAGTTTGTGCTCTGGTTCCATTTTCGCCTTGTAAGAGTGGTCAAGCGAATTGCTGGGCGGCATCTGCGAAGCTACATGCATTCTCAAAGCGGATTCCTCATTTTGCAGCTCGTTTATACTTGCATCAGCTTGTTCGATAACACGTGAGCAAAGGTCTTTAATAGCGATGACTCTTTGCTCCAACATGTCGACAGATGCGTTGTATGGCCTTCCCCAAAAGACTCCTTTCATCACGGGGGAAACAAATTTGGCAGCAATTCGATTGCAGGTATATTGTTCAGCTAGAAAAAGTCGCCATATCAGGATGATCACTTGTTTGCTGATCCACATTGCGGAATCGTCAGGTGTAACAGGTCGGCAAAGCATGACCAGAGCTGAATACCACTTGATATCATCAACAATATGAGCTGCAATAATTTTGTTAGAAGCAAGTTTGGTCAAACACTCCGTCGCATTCTTACGAATCGATTTTAGATCGGAGCCAAAATCTATCAAGAGCACTTGTAAGATGGTCGAAATGCCACCGTTGTTAGCAATGCTGAAACGAATGCGTCGTCGATTCGATAAAGCGTTCAGGATTACCATTGCGTTACTCACTCGGCGTCCTGATATGGTCGTTGGCGAAGTAGTAAACTCTAGCGAGAACAAAATATCACGAATAACTCCATACTGCTCGATTCGTGTGAAGAACCTGTAACAATGGGCAAATTCGTTCACGCAATACCGGAGATTTCTTTGATCGGAGCCCATCACTTTTTGTGTCAAGATTGGTTGAACGACTTCTTGAAAAAAGCGGTCAACAATGGGAGGATCGGATGAGAATTTACTGTATAAATTTCTCGCAGTATATGATACCTTGAATGGTATCTCCAGAATCAAATTCGGGATAATAGGAAAAAGCTCATCAGCGAAATCATCCAGTTTACCGTCCCTTGTTGAAGAATATCCAAGAAAGCCCACAGCATCTCGAAAGTTCCAGTATATGGTGTCAATTTGATCGGCATCGTGAGATTTCCCGACTTCTCCATGAGTGAAACAGATGACTTTTGCCACTGTCCGCAGCAAGTCATCGCAATCTTCGACCATGGGTCGGCATCTATCGATCTTGTTAATATATTTCAAGGCCAACAATGCACAAAAAGCTTGATTCCCTGTCGGATCCCTTCTGATAGTTTGCAGTAGTTCAGTAATGAACCCTTCAAGGGTCGAACTCATGTCAACATTATTCCACAAGCGGTCTAATAGGCTCCACGCACCCCACGAATGTTCTTGTGGTGGCTTGTATTGCCGGTAATATTCACCTTTGATGCCGATCGGGTTGTCTTGAATAACCCGCCATATCGTGCTCAGTCCAATTTCGTTGGCGATGCGAGGAAGAAGGCGCTTATCAATGCCGGAAGCAGTTTCCAGTATCTTAATCCAGTGAACTTGGTTCAATTGCATCTTCGCCAGACTTGCCGCTTCTCGCATCAACGACTCGGCTTCCACTGGCAGTCCATCACCGACATACTCGATTGGCGGCTCGCATTGATCCGCCTCCAAATCTAGTAAATCACCGACATACTCGCCGGATTGCTCTCGTTCGTCCGCCACTACTGGCAGTCTATCACCGACATACTCGACTGCCAGCTCTTGCTGTTGAATTTTCCGCCGCTTGGTTGTCTGTGGCCACTCGCCCGCCTTTCGCGGTTTTGTAGCCTTTCGATAGGAATCGCAAGCAATGCGAAACGCCTCGGAGTGGCTATCTCCTTTGTTGACAGCGTCCAAGAATGTGACGAACTTGGCCTTGATCTGCTGTGCCTTGCGATCGCTGGGAAACATGGATTCGCTTGGAAGATCGGATATACTGGCGACATATTCCCGCACAAAGCCTTGGTAGTCCTTCCAACACGTCGATCCATCACATCTCTTCTCTCGCAACTGCTCAAACAATTCCAGCTCCTTCTCGCGCGGGATCGTCGGGCGAGGACCACGATACTGCTTCGCCTCTGCGCGCTCGGCGTGGTGGTTAGATGGAGAGATCATGCAGGTTTGGTCTGCTAGCACTCGAGCCTGCGCTCTACGTTGAAGGTTTTCTTCTGCTGCTGTCGCGCGTCAGCGATCGCAGAGTAGTTTGCGTCTGGTGTGCTGCTCCCTCTAAATGTGCGAGGATGTACCCTGAATTCCTCCTCGGAGTGCTGCTTTCCTTCTATTGGTCATTTCGGCCAATCTGGTTCAGAGAGTGCCACGGATGCACTCAAAGTCGAATTGAACGCACCATTGTGCTGAAACTCGCACGGAAGGACTGAATCGCGTGGAGCTGCTGCACAAATTAATATCAGACGAAGACCAACGTCAAACCAGACAATAGTGCGAGAATATCCACCGACAGGCATTCAGAGTTTGACAGCTGGTTCGCACTGTGATCGAGCAATGTCGTTTGAGCCGACCGTGTTCACATCCCCCAAAGTAATTGGCGGCTGAACTGATCCAAGAAACGAAAACAGCCAGAACAATGAACGTGTTGGCCCATCATCAGCGCCAATCTTCATCGCATAGACACTCTTTGGTAGGTGCCGCACTATTTGCTGCGGTTGTCCTATCCTCAGGCCGCCGCATTATTAACGTCGTATTAATCAACGCCTCACCTTCTTCCTCACCACTGCACCTCACACTCTGACTAGGCCATGTAGCAATTAGAGCATTTCGAACACGCGGGCAATGTGGCGATCACTAGTTTCATGACCGAGGTCTGGTGGACAGAATCTTGTCTGGCCCATCCTGAGACCACAATTACTTTTCTCTTCGTCCACAACGATCTATACCGACCCGAGCACCGACTAGTCAAACCACTCGCCACGCCGTGCCAAGAAAGACACGTAAGTCCACAATGACCGAGTACACCTTGAACCACGACTCCCAGCACGACGATGACGAAGAACACCTCGACTATCAGCTGCAGTTTTCAAGTGGATCAGTGTCAACTTCCAATATTCAGACGGCTGATAGTCGAGCGGATCGTCAACCAGCTAGAGTCGCCAACCGGCCCAGCTCACTCGTCATCATGCAACACCTTGCAGGTGGCATACTCGAGCGCCTCCACGACCAGCAGGCCCACTTCGTCATCATCGTTCAGCTGTACGCAGGTGGCGTACTCGAGCGCCTTCACAATCAGCGGACGCGCCTCGCCATCGTGATACAGCCATTTGCAAGTGGTGCGCTCAAGTGTCTTCACGATCAGTGGATGCGATTCGTCATCGTGATCGCCTTCTTGGCGGTCTGCGTCGCTCTAAGGGCGATGGGCGCTCGGATCGCCATTGCCGATCACGACGCGACCGTGGCCGAACAGTACCTCCAACCAGTCAGCTGGCTGCGCGACCTTCAATTCATCCTCCAGCTGCTGGTCTTCAACATGTTTCCGCCGCGCTTCGACTAGCAGGACACCATAGCACGCGACTCGACACAGCAGTGGTGGACGCAGCTCGAGTTAAGCAATGCATACCTCTATTCCGTTTCTGCTGCTGCTGCTGCTGCTGCTCCTGCTGCTTGCTTTGCGCTGTGGTCGCATCTAGTACTCCATCGTCAGGTCCTTGAGCCGCGGCGTGTCGAGCAGCCCCACGTCCACCGAGTACTGGTGGTACGGGTGGCGCTCGATCCACTTTTGCGCCACCAGTCCCAGCACCAGCGCCACCGCGTTGAGCACGAAGCTCGCCCACGACTTGGTCAGCTCGTTCACCATGATGAACGAGCCGAGCACGAACGGCAGCACCATGGCGAGCGCCAGCGCGCGGTCCGACAGGTTGACGCGGTACGGACGCTCGATCTCCGGGTGCGAGAAGCGCATGCGCACGGCGGCCGCCATCTCCGTGAGCGACGAGAGCGCTGAGAGGAAGTTGTCGACGCCAAGGATCGTGTCAAAGTCGAAGAGTCCCATGAAGACGATGATGGAGAAGGAGAGGAAGATGGCGCGGCGCGGCACGCCGTGCTCCGGGTCGCGTCTACCAGCCACAAAAGCACAGAGTCAGCACCGGGACACGAGCGGGATCAAACACGATGGACGCACTGCGCGAAGAAGGGAGGCGCGAGACCCGAGTCGGCCATGCCGGCGAGCTGGAAGCCGTCCTTGGCCATCTCGGCCACGTACAGACCGAGGTTGCCGAACACGGACGAGACGAGGATCCAGACGAGGAGCCACGTGCCGCCGACCTGCTGCGCGATGATCGAGTACGACCCGTCGTCCCACGTCGTGTAATGTGGCTTGTCAGCGCCAGAGATGGCGATGAAGGGGACGATATAGCTGCAACAGAGCACAGACAGATGTGAACACGAGTCATTCGCCGTCCTCGTACGTCAAGACATAGACAACACGCGGACGTACGTGAAGGCGATCATGACGACAGTGAGCATCATAGCGCGCGGGTACGTGGTCTTGGGCGACTGGATCTCGCCGGCGTAGGCACCCGCGGCGTCGAAGCCGCTGTAGTTCCAGTAGAGCGCGCTCATGAGGCGACCCCAGTCGCGCTGTGCGTGGCCAGCACAAGAGTCAGATCCCAGTGTCTCGGACCCCCACACTCGGAAACACAGCGACGTACGTCCTCGCGGATGACGAACCAGTTGGACGGCTCGATCTGCGGCAGTGCGCAGCCGATCATGACGGCGAAGGGGAGGAAGATCATGACTCCCATGACCAGCAGCGTGTGGCCCACGACCTTGATGCTCGAGAGCGTCGGCAGCATGAACAGCACGGCGATCCCCGCGCGCGCCAGGAAGCGCGACCACTGCATGCCATCGTCAACAATGTCCGCGTCGTCACCCCCAGGTCCGTCCGTGCCGATCTGTCCGGCCGAGAGCGCGCGGATCGTGTCGACGATGAGACACGGGTAGATGGCGTTGTCGATGACGCCCGAGACCCAGGACCAAAAGCCGACCTGGAACCCCATGGGCCGACCGAACGCCACACCCACCCACATGCAGAAACTGCCGTCGGTCGGGAAGGCCGTGAAGAGCTCGGCGAACGTGAGTGCGAGCGGCAGGCACCAGACCCACGGGAAGATGACGACCGCCAGGATGCCGTAGAACGGGCCGCATGCTGCAATGACCGGCTCAGACCCCCACGGACCGCCGCTCACGTTGAAGTACGTGATGAGCGCCACCGACAGGATGCCGAGCTTGCGGTGCGAGTGTGCGCCGGTCATGGCTGCGGACTACGGCGGGCGTGGCCGGAAGAGCACGAGCGCGGCGACGGGAGGCCGCGAGGCAATGGTGGGAGCGCGCCGCCGCTCGGAAGCGGGGCTGCGGGTCGGTCCGGCGCTGGGGGCGCGAGTAGAGCGGCCGCAGGGACTCGGAGGTGACGCCCGCGGCGCCTCGCAGATGCCTCTTGGCTCGGCGGTTAAGTTGATGCAGCGCCGTGACTGGCTACAGCTCCGCGTCCGTAATCTGGTCGGACGAGTCCCATAAACAGGTTGGGTCAAGTCGGGTCGGGTCGGATCGATGGGTTTATTCGGGTCGGCCCGCCAGATGGCAACGACCACTGCAACGGCGGGATGCCAGACGGACGGGCCGGCCCACTTTCGAGCGGCGGGTCACGGGCTCAGATGGAGAGTACCGCCAATTGCAACTGATTGAAGCAACTTTTGCAAATTGGGACCTTGTGCTATTGCGCTCAACAAGCACTCGCGCGCGCCGGCAAGAGGTGCTTGACGTGCAGGTCATGCAATACAAGCGTACCGCACGGCCCTGAAGGTCTGGGATCGCATGCACACCCCGTTGTCGGCGCTGTTTCTCAATCTTGTGCCAGGGTATCCTCGTTGTTGAAGTTTGAGCCTCGTATTGTGTTAAAAACGTTATTCGCCACATTTGACCAGGCTCAATCAATTCGATATCCTACTTTAGCGGAAAGATCCTGTGGCCGTCGTCAAGCATGACGCTCGCGGCTGATTAGACGACCCCTGCGCTGCATCCGCCGGTCAGCGCTCGTGACTCGTGCATTTGCCTCCCCGTCGCCACCGCCGCCATGCTTCCCGCCCGCTCGCTGCGCCGCCTGGCGCCTCTGGCCCGGCCGTCGACCCGCGCGCTGGGCTCCAAGGCCTTCGTGCCGGACGAGTACGAGCAAAAGTACCTGCTCAAGACATACAACCCGGACGGCGTGCGCGCCGAGCCCGGCCTCGTCTTCACGCACGGCAACGGCCAGTACCTGTACGACGCGCAGGGCCGGCAGTTCCTGGACTTCAACGCCGGCATCGCCGTCTCGGGGCTCGGCCACGCCGACGCCGACTGGTACAAGGCGCTGGTCGAGAACGGCAAGAACATCACGCACGTGAGCAACCTGTTCCACACCAAGGCGCCGCTGCAGCTCGCCAAGGCGCTCGTGGACCACTCGCGGTTCGACAAGGTCTTCTTCGCCAACTCGGGCACGGAGGCGAACGAGGGAGCCTACAAGTTCGCGCGCCTGTACGCGAACCGCATCACCAAGGGCTCGTCGCTCGAGGGCAAGAAGTTCGAGTTCATCTCGTTCAAGGGCGGCTTCCACGGCCGCACGGCCGCCGCACTCTCGCTCACACACAAGCCCAAGATCCGCGAGCCGTTCATGCCGCTCGTGCCGGGCATCCACCACGCCGTCTTCAACGACATTGAGGACGTCAAGCGGCTCATCTCGGACCGCACGGCCGGTGTCTTCATCGAGCCCGTGCAGGGCGAGAGCGGCGTGCACCCGGTGGACCCGACCTTCTTCCGCGAGCTGCGCCGCCTGTGCGACAAGCACAACGCGCTGCTCATCGCCGACGAGGTGCAGTGCGGTCTGGGCCGCACGGGCAAGCTCTTCGCGCACGAGAACTACGACGTGACGCCAGACATCATGACGCTGGCCAAGCCGCTCGCTGGCGGACTCCCCATCGGCGCCGTGCTCACGACCAACAAGGTGGCGGCCGCCGTCACTCCCGGTCTGCACGGCACGACTTTCGGCGGCAACGCGCTCGTGGCCGCCGTCGCCAACGTCGTGCTCGCCAAGATCAGCGACGAGGCCTTCCTCGCGAACGTGCAGAAGCGCGGCAAGTACCTCGCCAATGGGCTCGAGAAGCTGAAGGACAAATTCCCGGACAAGGTCAAGGACGTGCGCCAGCCCGTCGGTCCCGGCGGTCTCTTTGTCGGCTTTGAGCTCGAGAACCCGGTCGGCCCCGTCATCCAGTTTGCGCTCGACAAGCACGTGCTGCTCATCTCAGGCGGGGACAAGTACGTGGACCATGCGATCTGTTGGGATATGTTGTGAGACTCGATGCTGACCGTTATTGTGTTTGGTATGACAGCACCATCCGGCTATGCCCACCGCTCATCGTGACTGAGAAGGACATCGACCTCGTGCTCAACGTGCTGGAGGAGGCACTGAGCGAGAACGTGGCGTAAGCGTTCGCTCGCTCGTTCTACGAGTCGGACGATGGCAGCCCTTGGTGTTTAGGTTGGTAAACCCACGATGTTTTAACCAGCAATCGACTGCAGCTGCTTTCGATTGCAGCAAATCTCTATTGAATATGCCGGTCTTCAGCTTCTAGTACGGGAGTGTGGTAGCGCCAACCTCACAACCACGAATGAGAGGGATGTCGGCTACAGCTGCCAACAATCAAACAGCGTCTGCTGTGATTGTGGCGGGGTCGATCTGCGCCTCGACGCTGGTGGCGGTGGTGTCTCGGTGCGACGCCGGAGCAACTCACCGCTTCGGCGGATCAGCACGGGCGATTTGACATTGCTAGTCGTCTCGGCAGCTTCCATTTCCACGTTCTCGCAGTTTTGCTGCCCTTGGACTTCATTGACAGCTGTTGGTTCGACAGGGTAGGCTGCACCGTCGGGTTGCTCTAGAAACTCCTTCCAGTTCGCCCAGACGCCTCCAGTGGAGCTTGCGCGCAAAGCAAACGAGGGCGAGGACACTCGTCGTCTTGCGCGGTTTGTTCGGTGATCATTATCCTCTGGTCGATCCAGGTGCCAGAGGCGAATAGTACCGTCGTCGGAGCAGGACGCGGCGCTCGAAAAGTCTCGGCCATTCCACGCAACACCGTTCACCTCGCTCGTGTGGCCCTTGAAAGCCACGCAGGGCAGTCGCTGGCTCGCGCGCTGGCCCGAGACAGAGGCGTCCCATACGTAGACCGCGCCGTCAGCAGATCCACTCATGATGAGGTCGTCATCTGGACTGAAGGCCGCTTTGACTGTTCACACAAGTTGCATTAGACAACCAGAACCGCATCACTCAACTGGGTAGGTGTGACTCACTGTAGAAGGATGTAGCAAGATGGCCAACACACTCGAACTCGGGTCGCGGACGGTGCTTGACGCTCCAGCTGGAGGCGAGACGCACATCCACGACCTTGATAGCGTCGTTGAGCACTCCCACAAGCATCCGCGCGCCAGTGTGACCGAACGACAGCGTCGAGATGCCGCGATTGGAGGCTGATCCGGAGGTGCAGTCGATCTCTCGCGTCGGAGTTTGCTGTGGGAGGCTGGCCAGAGCCTTGGCGTCGACGCTGCCGAGCTTCCGGAGGTCCCAGAACTTGACGACGCTGTCGACGGCGCCGGCGGTGGCGATCTCGTGGCCGCCGGGCACAAACTCGACGCACGTGACGCTGCGTGGCGAGTGGGTCACAGATCCAGGAGCTCGCCGCCGCTTGCGGACTCCCGACGGCGACAGGAAGCTCGCGCTCTTGGGTCGGGAAGACGGCAACACTGGCTTCGCTGCAATGGCATGCACGTGAGGTAGCACGCCGACGGGTTTGCTGCCGCCGAGTCGCGTATCCCAGAGCAGCACGTGGCCGTCGCGCGCGCCAGAGGCGAACACATCCGGTCGGTCCGGCGCCTGGCGAACACACTTGACGCTCATGCGGTGGCCCTCGAGCGAGAAGACGGCGCGCCGCGTCTCGGCGTCCCAGCCGCGCAGCTGCAGGTCGCCGGCGGCGGTGACGACCCGCTGGTCATCGTGCGTCCAGACGACGTCAAAGATAGCGTTACGGTGCGCGAGCCACTTGGTCGGAGGCTGGCGGCAGCCACCCGCGCGAGTGTCGATGACGGATACGGCGCCGTCCTCGTCCGTGGCCGCCAGCAGGTGCACGTTCGCCGCTCCGTGCGCGAACGCGAGCTGGAACGCGGGCACCGGACGCCCCGTCTCGCGGCTCGCGAGCTCCACGACGTCACTGGCATCAGATCGAAGCTTGAGCAGCAGTCGCCGGCGGATGGCCGTGTGCTGGCGCTCGAGCGATGGACCGCGCGCGTCCGCGGGCAGCGCCTCCACTAGCCGACGCACGCGGCGGTGGCGGCCGCCGGGGCCGAGCTGCGCGCGCTGCACGTGGCGCGCGAGGTTGGTCTCGGCGTCCATCGGCCGGGATGGCGTATAGTATGGCGGTTCTCCCGCCTTTTTATTGAGTTTTTTGTCTTGACACGCTTGAGTGGAGATTGGTGTGGTCGGACATTAAAGAATGACTGGTCCAGGTTATTTTCGGTCGAGGACGACAAACCGGTCAGGTCGGTATCATTCGGGAATGACGGTATCATACCGGTATGATAGGTATTGTACCGGTTCGGTAGTGACTGTGAGTGCGCAGCCGCGTCTCATCACCTTGAAGAAGGCGGGGAACGCGGCGGGAACGGCGAATGACCCGGCGAATAGCGGAGAAGCTGAGCCCGGCGAGGGATGGAAGCCGCTGCAGCCGCCGCCGCCGACGTCCACGTTGGACTCGGGGGCTGCTCCGCGCGAGCACGCCAAGCCCGGAGCCCATGCGCGCGCGCTGGCGCTAGCTCGCTCTCTCGCGCACCGCGCATAGAGACAGCGTGTCGGGCGAGAGAGAGCGCGCGTGCGTCAGCGCCATACATTCCAGACAGGCTCGGCGCGGGCGTTACCGAACGTCCGGAGCTGTGCGATGGCAAAACGATTCGGCCGCCATCGTTTCGCGCGAGAACTGCGCGCGACCGGATCGATACAGCCAGCGGAGCGAGCGGCCCGCGTGATCACCCGCGGGCTAGAGAAGCCTGCCGTACACTTCCACTCTGCCAGTGGATCTTCCGTCACCTCGCTCGGCCTTTCCGCGCGGCAGACCGGCGCGCGGGCGGTCAGGAGGGAACGAACCCTCCGGTACGGCGCCATACAGTGCGAGCGTCGAAAGATCGGCGACGGCCCTTTCTCTAGGAGGAACTGCCGGGCGAACCCACCCGCCAGTTGTGTCCCATTCCGGCCCGTGGGCCGACCCGCCTCCGTCTCACACCCGTCAGCTCCGAGCCTGACACCCGACGGGTGGGTTTACATTGGGGGGGATCTATAACAGGTCGGAGTATCCGGGCCCACCCGTTTCTTGGGCTGTTTTGTGGAAGCTTTCGGCTCGCGCCGTGAAAGGATGTTTGGCCCGCCCTCGCGGAGCGCCGCGCCGCCGGAAGCCGCGGCCGCGACCGGCGCCTTCCGCCGCGAGAGCGAGAACGCCAACGCCCTGCGAACGGCCGCCGCTTCAGCGCCGCCTTCTGCCGCGCCGCCCCCGCGTCCCGCCGCGAAGCCGCCGACAGTCGCCCAGTCGTCGCGCATGACGCACCCGCTGCCGACCCCGTCGGCCACCATGGTCTTCCGCGACAGCGGCAGCCTCGCGGCCTTCGCCGGCTCGGAGCCGCCTGACGCGCCGCTGTTCCTGCCGCCTGCGCCTGGCGACGACCTGCCCGAGGAGGCCGAGCCCGATGACGAGGAGCAGCTGGACGCCGCGCCCGTGCCGGTGCTGACTGCGACCGCGTACCCGGTCTGTTCGTCAGCAGGAGACATGGCCAATGCGCCGGTCGCCAACGCCGCCGGTGGTCTTAATGTCAATGGTACTGCCACCGGAGTGGAGCCGCACGTGATCCGGCGGCGCAACGTGGGCGTGCCCAAGTTCCTGCGATACCTGTACCAGATCCTCGAGATCGAGGACAAGGCGATCATCGCGTGGGCCCACAAGGGAACGGCGTTCCAGATTCGGCAGCCCGAGGCACTCGCGGAGCACATCCTGCCCAAGTACTTCAAGCACAACAAGGTGTCGAGCTTCCAGCGGCAGCTCAACTACTTTGGCTTCAAGAAGTGGACCAAGACGCAGACCAACATCTGCACGTTCAGCCACCCCTTCTTCCTGCGCGACGACAAGGACAAGATGAAGCTCATCAAGCGCAAGGAGCGCGCCAGCCTCGCGCACCTGGCCGCCATGGCCATCCCGCCGCCCGGCGCTGGCGGCGACGGCATCGGCTCGCCCGCGTCGATGGCGCTAGCGGCCGCGACGATCGCTAACCTGCCCAAGCCCACGCAGGTGAAGCGGCAAAAGTCCAGCTCGGGGTTCTCCCCCATGCGACCCACGGCCGCGGCCGCCGCGTTCCTGTCGTCGGCGGCCGCCGGGCGACGCTACTCGACCGGAACTCTCCCTGGAGCGGACGGTCTGGCGTCGCTGTCGGTCGACACGTTGCTGCAGTCGTCCCGCAAGCGCGCGGCCGAGATCGGCGAGCTCGAGGCGAACCCGTTCCAGCCGTTCGTGATGGACGTCAAGGAGCCGGCGGTGCGGCAGCCGTCGCGCGCGCGCGGCAAGCGCAAGAGTCTGCCGACGGTCATGGTGCAGGCCTACCTCAACAACGCGCGCCGCAGCAACGAGCAGTTCGCGCACGGCGAGCTCGCCATGGCGCTGCAGCAGCACATGAACAAGCCGGCGATGGTCATGGGTCCGTTCGGCCACTATGTACCCGCCACAGCCGCGCCGTCCGCCATGACCATGACGCCGCTGCTCGCGATGAAGACCGAGACGACGGACACGGTGCTCCCAGTGCATTCGGCTGCGCTGATGCAGAGCGCGGTGTTCCACCACCAGCAGCAGCCGCACAACCAGAACCCACATCGCCAGTCCAACATCTTCATGCCGAGCTTTGGGGTCGGAACACCGCTGGATGTCAAGCCCGAGATGACAGCGATGGCGCCGCAGATGGGTGTGGCGACACCCTGGAACAACACGCAGTATCAACCGCCGTCGCAGACGGGAGAGACGTCGATGATGCCAGTGCCGTTCAAGTTCGGAGATGTGGCGACGAACGGGTTCGAAGGCGCCCCTATGCTCGACTATCTTCAACAGCAGCAGCAGCAGCAACAACAACAGCAACAGCAACCTCAACCGCACCCGACCAACCCGTTTGGAAACGGCGGCGACCCCAAGATCAGCCCACGGCAACCCTTCCAGCCGTCGCAGCAAATGTACACCTCGCGCCAGTCGTCCAACCCGCAGCAGGGTCCGCAGCAGCAGAGCCCGCCGCCGCCAAAGGACTTCATCGACGTGCTGCTCGAAAGCGCCGCGCTGGATGATGGTATTGGCGTGCAACCGCCGTCCGCGAACGGGACGTGGGGAGACATGACGACGGCCAGCCACACGTCTGCAAACATGATGCCGTTCGGCATGACTCCGCTTCAGCACCAGCAGCAGCAACAGCAACAGCAACAGCAACAGCAACATCAGCATCAGCAGGGTGGGCATCGACCGCTGCACGATCTGCAGCAGTCTCAGCCGTCATCGTATCACCAGCTCCAAGTCGACCAAAGCACGCAGCACTTTGGCGCGTTGTAGGCAATCGACAGGTCTGCACGGCCGATTTTTCAAGCGACAATATCAACCAACGGGTGCAGCAAAACGACTACGAGCCGGCGGCAGCGCGGCGGTGTAAAAGTATGAACGTCTTCAGTATCTTCGTCTGCGTGCTCGAGTGTCTGGGTCCAAGCCGCGCCGCGCCGTCTCGTTCGCGAGACTGGGCGGCCAGTATGAGCGGCAACTTCGCGCGTCGGATCGCCCGCCGCGTCACAGAGAGTGGTGTGTGTGTTGCTACCTGGTAAGTGCGAGTGTTGCTGTTCAGTGCGAGCGCAGTGTAGTCCTGCCACCTCCAGACACGATGGAGCAGGTGGTGGTTGACAGTGCCAGTCAGTAGTTGTTTGCCTCGAATGCATCAGCTAGTCTATTTACAAGAGCGTGATCTTGGCCTCGGTGAGCGCGTCGACGGCCCAGGCCGGGTACTGCTTGTCCGGGAACTGCCGCAGCATGAACTGCTGTACGAACTCCTCGAAGCGGCCGTCGATGATGGACTGGCGCAGGTCGCGCATGAGCGAGAGCATGTGCGTCACGTTGTGGTACGACACGAGCTGCGCGGCGATGCCCCCGCGGTCCTCCAGCTTGACCAGCGCACGAAGGTACGCGCGCGAGTACTGGCGGCACACGAAGCACGGGCAGTTGGCGTCGAGCGGCCGGTCGTCCGCCTCGAACTTCTGCGACTTGAGCTTGAGCAGACCCTCGGGAACGATGGCCGTGCCAAACCGCGCCGTGCGCGTCGGATAGACGCAGTCGAACATGTCGGCGCCGAGCGCCGAGCATACGACGAGATCGAGCGGGTAGCCGACGCCCATGACGTACCGAGGCTTGTCGGCGGGCAGCCGCGCCGTGCACTTGGCCACGACGCGCCAGAACTGGTCCTTGGACTCGCCACCCGCCAGCCCACCGATCGCGTAACCTGGCAGGTCGCGCGCGATGAGCGCGTCGAGGCAGCGGTCGCGCAGTCCTCCCTCGGACACGTCCAGTCCGCCCTGCACGATGCCGAACAGGTTCTGATGCTCCGGACGCGAGTGGGCCGCCATGCACCGGTCGAGCCAGCGCACGGTGCGGTCGCAGGCCTCGGTGAAGCGCGCGTCGTCGTCGGTCACGCTCGAGACGACGTCGTCGAGCGCCATGATGATGTCGGCGCCGATCTCGTTCTGGTGCTGGATGGACCGCTCGGGCGTGAGCAGCATGGGGTGGCCGTCCACGAACGACTCAAACGTCACGCCCTCCTCGGTGATCTGGCATAGGTTGGACAGGCTCACCATCTGGAACCCGCCCGAGTCCGTCAGCACGTTGCGCGGCCACTGCATGAACGAGTGCACGCGGTCGGGCAGCGCCGCCAGCAGCTCCGTGCCGGGTCGCAGCGCGAGGTGGTACGTGTTGGCCAGCAAGATCTGGCAGTCGATGGGCGGCGCCGCCATCTGCTCGGTCGTGAGCCCCTTGATGGCTCCTTGCGTCCCCACAGGCATGAACACCGGCGTGCGCACGTCGCCGTGCGGGAGCGTGAGCGTCGACGCTCGCGCGCGGTGGTGCGTCGCCAGCACCTTCAGTGACAAAGCGCTCGGCATCTTGGTGGTCGGCGGCGGCGGCAGACCGCTGGTCGCGTGGCTGGCGGTGGACGAGCTCATGGTTTGGAGCGAGATGCCGCGCGGCCGGAGCAGGCGGCGCAGCGGCGGAATCGTGGCGAGCGGCGTTACCGGCAACCCGATCCTTATGACTGGCGGGCGGGAAGTGGGTAGAATGGCATGCAGACGGATGGAAGCAGGGGACTGTATTTTTGACAACCATGGGACTGTATTACAATAAGAGAATGGGGTCAGGAATACAAGGCCGTGTATGGATGCTGGTTGCGGTGATCCACGCACCGCTTCAACCCGCGGCGTGCCGAGAGCCCAACGTGATCGAAACACTAAGGCACGAGTGCCAGTGCTTCCTTTAGGACCTGTGTGTGAAGGTGCAGGCACTGCGGAGGTGTCGGTTCCACTGCTCACAATGTCCCAACAATGAGCCGCTCGTGGCCTCACGTCTGCCGAAAGGTCAGCGCTTCTATGCGGCCAAAGCCACAGCCTCAACCGCCCTGGAGTTTCGGCCCGACGGACACCGGACCAGGCAGAAAGCGGGCGAAACAGAGCGTCCAGGAGAGAGAAAAAGCGGCAACGCACGCGCTCGGGCAAACGGACTCTCGAGTGTTTTTGGTACTTTAGTGGGGCGGCAGCATGGCCCTCGCCCGTGATACCAGCGAGACGCGGCGCATGCTCGGTCCGCTTTTAAAAAATCCGTTCGGGACACGCACGACCGGGCGGCGCGGCCTAGTTCTTGGGGAACTGCACGCCCGTGAACGTGCCGTTCTCGCGCTCCTCCTCCCAGCGCTCGACCTGCAGTCACAGATCCATTCCAAATCAGTCTGGCTGTTCCATCACAACAGCAAACACCAAAGACCAAACAGCTACGCACCCAGGTGCTCGGGCAAAGCGACGCAGCGTACTGGTAGTACTTCTTGCACGAGTCCTCGTCGCTGTCGTTGTTCTTCAAGCACAGCACGTACTCGTTGTAGCGCGTCCTGTTGGCAACACAGCGAGCGGGGTCAGGTGAGCCACCCAATAACGACATTCGCGGACACAAACGCCACCCAACGCACCAGCAGTGCTGCGACTGGTTCTGGTTCGGGAAGCGGGGGTCCAGCGGCGTGGTCTTGATTCCGGCGGGCATGATGATAGCGGAGGACGGAGAACTGGCTGGCGGCCGGCGACGTTCAAGAGTGCGAGGGGGGCGTCGCTGTGTGCGGCCGCGCGCAGGCCGCTCACCATCAGAACCCCCATGTTTTTGCGACCAGAGCGCACTTTCCGCCAATCCGCGCTTTGCACCATATTTCAGCCAATGAAACGTAGGATGCGTATTGTCGAATTTGCGCGAATCATCATGGTGGGCTTTCCACCTCGACAGCCGAGCGAGGTTTTATCGTCCCCCGATTTACTGACCTCGAGGTGGAGAGGAAAGGTCAAAAAGCAAGAGTGATTGTCGGTAGAATCCAGGTGGTTTGGATGTGTCCAAAAGGGCAAGTAACTCAGACTGGACTCTGCCGACTTGCTCGCCGCCGTGGCCATGAGCGCCGTGGAGGACGTCGCGGCGCGCATCCAGCGGATGCAGGACACACTGGCGCTCAAGCAGGCGCAGCTGCAGCAGTTGCTGCTTCAGCGGAGGTACAACGCGTCGCTGGGCGTCGACGAGGTGGCGGCGACGGGCCAGAGCGCCGCCGTGTTCGAGGTCAAGGTCGTCGCGGCCCGGAACCAGGCCTTCAACGCGGGTTTCCTCGCAGGTACAGCCCTTGTTGCTCTATGGCTGTTAGATCTGGTTGCTGCGCGAACGGTGTGGTGACGGACGAGGCGTGGATCCGTTCAGGAAAGACCGCATATGTGCGCGCTAGCCTGCTGCATGATGAGAATGGACCTGTCGTAGCTGCCAAGCAGTCGGCCAAGCTGCCGATCAGCAGTGCACTGCAGTACGATATATTGCTCAAAAAGCTATAGGTTTGGCATCACTAATCTATGGCGTTTGAGTGGTGCAGGTGGCAGGAAACGATCGCGTTTGAGGGAGTCCCATCAGCATCTGGTGGTGTTCGCATCGACCTGGTGCAGGAAGAACGGGTACGCCTGTGCCACCTGCTAGACTGCTATCATTACAGCTCGATCGTCGCTGACAATCCACCGACGCGCTTTCGCTTAGATCGGAGCAGATGCATCGATCGGCGCGGTAACACTACCGCTGATGGGGTTGTACGACCAGCGGGTGCTGAACAAGTGGCATCAACTGTCCAAACCCGACGGCTCCATGAACGGCGAGCTGCACCTGAGCTGTCGCTTCCTGCGCTCTGAGGTTCGAGGAGCTCTTTGTCCATTTTCCCTCGTTCTCCATTGTCTCACGTCAATATTTGAACACAGATATCCGCGATGGAACTCGAGACAGAACTGCTGGTGAACCAAGTTCGAGAGCTTGGCGCCTTCCTCGGAACGCACCAGCAACTAGGACAGCCAGCGTATCCCACTCGAGATCCCTTCGTACGTATCGCTCGTGATTGGATTCACTTGTTCAGATGACTGATGTACTGACGTTTGCCAACGCTATCCAGCCCGTATCCAAGCCTCTCGAAGGCAAGGAGGTGGTGGTAGAGCCGACCACGATGCAGCGCACTTCCTCGTCGCGCTTCAGCATGGTCGAGTCGTTCCACTCTCCGCGGATGCTGCACAAGCGCGACGTGACCATGATGGATGTGGACGACAGCGCGCCGACGGCCAAGCGGCAACGTGTCTCGTCGGCGCGAACGACTTCGTCCACCTCCTTCTCCTTCTCGTTCCCCGATCGACTTTCCAACTGGCTGTTGCCGACGCCGTCATCGACAACTCCATCTGCAGCAGCAACTCCAAGCATGGACAAGGCAGTTGCCAGCGAACCAGCTCAGGACGAGCGCTCGAGTCAGTTCTTCCCGTTCAAGCAGCGCGCGACACCTCCTCGAGCCAAACGAGCGAATCGTTCCGCCGGATCGGCACCAAAGTCATCATCTACCCTCCAGAGCATTGAACAGTGGTTCTTCACCGACCGCGAGGGCAACCCGCGGGCATCGCCGTTCCCACGCAAGGCGCCGTTCAGCTGATGCGACTATTATGCCGATGGTTATCAATGGTAGCGGCACGAGTACAGTAAGCGGCTATTGCGCGCGCGTGACAAGTGGATCGCACTCGAGACGAAATACAAAGCGACCGTGTATCATGTCGTTATTGGCGCTGCACGCACGCATCGTCCTACCACGTGTACCCTGGCAGCGTCTCGCGCGGACGGAAGTCGCAGCTGCCGGGCGAGTACGCGGACACGTGGGTGGCCATCTGCGCGATGGTGCACGGGCCGCACACAAAGGCGAGCACCAGGTCGGCCCAGACCTCGCCGGGGATGGCGAACAGGCGGCGCATCGTGAAGCGCAGGCGCGTGACGCCGAGCGCCAGCACGATGCACACGAGCATGGCGATGAACTGGAAGAGCAGCCAGCCCGTGACCCACGCGAGGAAGCTGGCCACGTAGGCGACCGCGAACGCCGCGACGACGTGCATGTAGGGCACGAGGCCGAGCCGCTCGCAGATCTGCCCGACCGAGATGCACGGACAGAGGAAGGCCATGAGACCTGCAGGGAGGAGTCAGTGCAACATCAAGCATGCGATTCGAGACGGAGAGCACTCACCGTTGGGGACGCACGTGTCGATGCAGCCGCAAAAGTCGGCGGCCCAGGACCCCGTGGGCACGCCGTTGGGGTCTGTGGCCATGGCCGCGTCCGCGGGCTTGTCGGCGCCGGCGCGGGCCGTGTCGATGGACACGCTGTACTCCTTCGGGTCGGGCTCGTCGTGCGCCATGGCGAGCGAGTACTGCGCGAGCTAGACGGAGTCTTGTACTGTTCGGCGACGGAGGAAGTGAGAGAATGGAGCTTGCGGCACTTGGTCCCACGCGGCCATCTGGAATGGCGAAAGCGCGCAGGACGACCAGCATCATCGCCACCTCAAGAGTCAGCAGCAAGCTGCGAACCGAATTAATAGGTGCGTTTATGTGTCGAGGTATACCTTATGTATGATACACAGCTGAATAAGTGCTCGTCATTGTGGATCGTAGATCTGTGCTCTGGGTTGCCACTGCCCGGCGCTTGTTCGCGCGTCACTTTGCTGGGCCACTCTGAGCGCCATCGCGCCACGAAGTGCCGGCTTCGTGGGCGATGGCGGGGCCACTTCATGACGCAATTGGATAGCCCGCGGTGGGACACGTTCGGTCACAACCTCGCGGCGGATTGCTTCGCTGAGTGGTGGCTGACACCATCGTCCACAATGAGGCAGGCGATCAAAAGATTCTCAAAGCTCTCGGTATGTTTTCATGAATGCAATGTGGATTTGCTGGCGGATTACAACAATCGCCGCGCTCGAGTTGAGTTCTGGTCGACGGTCCGTCCGTCGCCCTTAGTTGAACGAGTAGCCCGGCAGCGTGGCGCGCGGCGCGATGGTGCAGTCGCCGGGCTGGTAGGACTCGACGTGGGTGGCTATCTGCGCGATGGCGCAGCAGCCGCACATGCAGGCGTAAAACACGTCCTCGAGCACCGATCCGGGGAGCGAGAAGAGGTAGCGCACGCGCGAGCGCAGGCGCGCCACGAACAGCGCCATGAGCAGCGAGGCGATCACGATGAGCGTCACGACCACGTCGTTGTTGGTGGCGGCCGCCACGATCGCCAGGATGTACAGCGCCGCGAACGACGAGAGCATCGCGTAGTAGTTGACGAGCCCGAGCCGCGCACCGATCTGCGCGAGTGACACGCCCGGGCAAATGAACGACATGAACCCTGTCGGTTGCATCCGACCCGCCAGTGTGAGCGACAGTGTCCAGCCAGCCAGCGAGAAGCAGTGGTTTGCACAGCCGTACCATTCGGGATGCAGTCCCAGTAGCACTGGAAGATCCCCGACTTCCACTTGCCCACGACGATGCCATTGTGGTCCACGCCCTCGGCCGCCGGCGTGGCCGTCACCATCGGCACGGCCGCATCGTCCGTGATGCCCGCGTACCCCTTGGTCGGCTCCTGGAACTGCATGATCGTTGTTGGCGTCGAGCTCTTCTGCCCGGTGGCGGCGGCAAGGAGCAGTGCCGCCTCGCTCGGGTCAGGTCTCCTCGCCTCGACCAGCCACGCGCGCCTGTTCCTTCAGGCGACCATTGGACGCGGCGCTCAGGATCGCTCGCCAAGCGTCGCGGGCGACCAGGACGGGTCGTTCCGAGCCAAGCGGCGCGAGGTTTCGCTCCGCTGCCGCCCGCCGCTTGACGTCGAGTGGAGCGACTGCGCGAGGATGCAGTGGTGCCCTCGCTCTGCTTCAGATTGGATAGGAGCGACACGCACAGCGCGCGGACTGGTCGGGAAGGCGTTCCGCCGCCTGGACCGCGTTAAATCCCTGAGGATTTCGGCTGGTCGGAGGATGGGGAGGAGCAGCCGAGGGCATCACGCGCGGTGCAAAGTGCAGGCGAATGCTCGCATCTCCATCGCGCGGCGGAAGAGACCGCACATTCACCACTCGTTTTAAGCTGAGACCTTCCTCAGTGCCAAAACAGGGTGATTGTCAAGTGAGACTGTATAAACATCGAATCCACCCGCTTTGGTCACTGTCGCAGATTTTCCATTGCGCAAACGCTTTTTATGTGCTGGGTTCCTCTCGGGTGAGAATTCAATCGCCCGAGCCGCGCGGCGGGTGCCACGCTTGCGAGCCGACCCGACGTGTCCAGGCCGCCGCGAGAACAGCGCGGGGATGGCGCCAGTCGGCCCGCTCGCGCTGCCTCGCGCGCTGCTGATGCTCACGGTCAATCACTGGTCAGAGGGGCGTCATGGGAGAATTTTGACGGCGTCGTCAGGCTGGGGACGTTCTGGGGACGCTTTCCGCACCGCGTTTTGTCAAAAACCGAGCTGATCGGTACACCGTGCCACAACCCTCCAGCAACGGAATGGCTCAGTTGCCCTTTTTCTCCATTCCCGCTTCAGACTCCTCCCCCACACCACCACAATGCGCAATTCCGCCGCGACTCGCCGTCCCATCCCCCTTACATTCTCCCAGTGTTTTATGCAATTCATCTGCGAATCGCGCTCGGCACCTTTGCCTCGGCAGACTCGCAAGGTGAAGGACAATCACTCCCGCCTCCGCCTCTGTTTGCGTCGTGCGCCACCAGGACGCGAGCGCTCACTTCCAGATTGGGGATGTTCCGCATCCATCGCTCCAGCAGCCCTGGCCTCCGCGGCGCCAGCGCCGCCGCCGCGCGCGCGTCCGTCTTCTCGTCCTCGGCGACGGGCTCGGCGCTCGCGCGGTCGTCACGCGGGTCGTTCGGCGCCGCCCAGCTCGCGGCCCAGCGCCGCGCGTTCCGCACGTTCCCCGGCGACAAGCGCGCGCTGTTCGAGAAGAAGGGTCTGTACCGCCAGGATGCCGAGCGCGACAGCTGCGGCGTGGGCATGATCGCCTCGCTCAAGAAGGCGCCGTCGCGCAAGGTCGTGGTGCAGGCGAACGAGATGCTCGTGCGCATGAGCCACCGCGGCGGCTGCGGCTGCGACCCGGCGTCGGGCGACGGCGCCGGCATGCTCGTGGCCATCCCGCACGAGTTCGTGCAGCGCATCGCGCAGGCCGGTGAGTTCGGGCCGGCTGCCGCGGCCAGCAAGCTCGAGCCCGAGTCCTACGCCGTGGGCAACGTCTTCTTCAACAAGTCGGATCCGCAAGCCATCCCCGGTCTCAAGAAGACGTTCGACGAGGTCGCCGACGCCATGGGGCTCAAGGTGCTCGGCTGGCGCGCCGTGCCCACGACGTCCACGACGCTCGGCGCGACGTCGCTCGCGTCCGAGCCGCATGTCGAGCAGCTGCTCGTGCTGAACGAGAACGGCAAGTTCTCGAGCGACAACTTCGAGAAGGAGCTGCTGCGCTTCCGCTCGCTCGTGACGGCCGCCAACGAGAAGAAGTCGGCGGACTTTTACGTCTGCTCGCTCAGCAACCGCACGATCACGTACAAGGGCCAGCTGACGCCCGAGCAGCTCTTCGAGTACTACGACGACCTGCTCGCGAACGACTTCTCGTCGTACGTGGCGCTCGTGCACTCGCGCTTCTCGACCAACACGTTCCCGTCGTGGGACCGCGCGCAGCCGAACCGCATCATGTGCCACAACGGCGAGATCAACACGCTGCGCGGCAACAAGAACTGGATGTACGCGCGCGGCGGCACGCTCAACAGCAGCTACTTCGGCAACCGCACGCAGGATCTGCTCCCGGTGTGCTCGGACAACAAGTCGGACTCGGGCAACTTCGACGCCGTGCTGGAGATCCTGACCAAGGCGAGCTCGTGCAACCGTTCGCTACCTGAGGGCATGATGATGATGATCCCCGAGGCGTGGCAGAACGACCCGCTGATCGAGCCGCACAAGAAGGACATGTACAAGTACCAGTCGCTGCTGATGGAGCCGTGGGACGGTCCGGCCATGATGGCGTTCACGGACGGCAAGTACATTGGCGCGACGCTCGACCGCAACGGTCTGCGTCCTAGCCGCTACTACGTTACCAAGGACGACCACGTGCTGCTGTCGAGTGAGATTGGCGTGCTCGACTACCTCGACGAGAAGGACGTCAAGATCAAGCGTCGTCTCGAGCCGGGCAAGATGTTCCTGGTCGACTTCGAGCGCGGCATGATTGTGTCTGACGAGGAGGTGAAGAAGTCTGTGAGCGAGAGCCGCCCGTTCAAGCAGTGGCTCGACGACAACCTCGTGTCTCTGTCGGAGCTGACGGCGACTTCGCCTGAGAAGGTCGACCTCAAGCACAGGCGGCGGCCGAACTACGCCGAGCTCAACCGGCGCCTCAACATGTTCGGCTTCACGACCGAGACGATGGACCTGCTGATGATGCCGATGGGCATCAACGGCAAGGAGCCGCTCGGCAGCATGGGCAACGACGCGCCGCTGGCAGTGTTGTCGGAACAGCCCAAGCTCCCGTTCGAGTACTTCAAGCAGCTGTTCGCGCAAGTGACAAACCCGCCGATCGACCCGATCCGTGAAGAGCTCGTGATGAGTCTGATGTGCCCCGTCGGTCCCGCGCAGAACGTGCTGGACGCCACCGCCAGCCACGCCAAGCGTCTGATGGTGGAGCACCCCGTGATGTCGAACCGTGAGATGGACGCTCTGAAGAGCACGAACAACGCGGACTGGAAGCCCAAGGTGATCGATGCGACGTTCCCCGCCGGAAGTGGTCCTCGCGGTCTGGTTGACGCGCTCTATCGGCTCTGTGAGGAAGCGACGGATGCTCTGAGCCGCCAGCAGGCGCCGATTCTCATCCTGTCGGACAAGCTCGCGGGCGTGGGTCGTTACCCTGTGCCTTCTCTGCTCGCGGTTGGCGCTGTGCATCAGCACTTGCTCCGTACTCAGCAGCGCACGAGTGTCGCCATCTTCGCGGAGTGCGGCGACGCCAAGGAGGTCCACGACTTCTGCACGTTGCTCGGATTCGGTGCTGATGCGGTGAACCCGCACATGGCTGAGCTGGCTCTGCGCAAGATGAACGACGAGGGTCTGCTGCGCGCGCACTCGGGCAAGGAGATGGAGAACGACGTCGTGTTCGAGAAGTACAAGGCGGCTGTCGGCAAGGGCATTCTCAAGGTTATGTCCAAGATGGGCATCTCGACGCTGCAGTCGTACAAGGGTGCGCAGGTGTTCGAGGCTGTCGGTCTTGGCGACGACATCATCAACATGTGCTTCGAGGGCACCAACTCGCGCATCCAGGGCACGGACTTCGAGGCGCTGTACACGGATATCTCGCGCTTCCATGAGGCCGGGTTCCCTCTGCACTCGGAGCTGCCGCCGCTCGTGCGCAACCCTGGCAGCTACCACTTCCGCAACAACTCGGAGATCCACTACAACTCGCCCAAGAACATTGTGTCGCTGCAGCGCGCGGCCCGCGAGAACTCGCGCGAGGCTTACGCGCAGTACGCGGAGGAGACGAACGAGCTGTGCAAGAAGGTTCACCTGCGTGGTCTGCTCGACTTCAAGTTTGTGCCGGAGGATCAGATGCCTAAGCTCGAGGAGATGGAGCCCGTGAGCGAGATCGTCAAGCGGTTCAACACTGGCGCCATGAGTCTCGGCAGTATCTCGCAGGAGTCGCACGAGGCGTTGGCGGTGGCCATGAACACGATCGGTGGACGCAGCAACACGGGCGAGGGTGGCGAGGACGTTCGTCGTTTCACGCCGCCGGGTGGTGAGCGCAACATGCGTCGCTCTGCCATCAAGCAGGTCGCTTCCGGTCGATTCGGTGTCACCATGAACTACCTGACGAACGCCGACCAGCTCCAGATCAAGATGGCGCAGGGTGCGAAGCCCGGCGAGGGTGGTGAGCTGCCTGGCCACAAGGTGAGCGACTACATCGGTTCGATGCGCCACACGACGCCCGGAGTCGGTCTCATTTCGCCGCCGCCGCACCACGACATCTACTCGATCGAGGACTTGGCGCAGCTCATCCACGATCTGAAGCACTCGAACCCGTCGGCTGAAGTGTCCGTCAAGCTCGTGTCTGAGGTTGGTGTGGGCGTCGTCGCGGCCGGCGTGGCCAAGGGCAAGGCTGACCACATCACGATCTCGGGTCACGACGGTGGCACTGGCGCTTCGTCGTGGACTGGTGTCAAGAACGGCGGTCTGCCTTGGGAGCTCGGTCTTGCTGAGACGCAGCAGACGCTCGTGTTGAACGACCTGCGCTCGCGCGTCAAGCTGCAGACGGATGGTCAGCTCAAGACTGGTCGTGACGTGACGATTGCCGCGCTGCTCGGTGCCGAGGAGTACGGCTTTGCGACTGGTCCGCTCATCGCGCTCGGCTGCATCATGATGCGCAAGTGCCACCTGAACACGTGTCCCGTGGGCATTGCGACGCAGGACCCGGAGCTCCGTGCCAAGTTCACCGGCATGCCCGAGCACGTGGTGAACTTCATGTTCATGCTGGCGGAGGAGGTCCAGGACTACATGCGGCGGCTGGGCGTCCGCTCCATGGACGAGCTGATCGGCCGCGCCGATCTGCTAAAGGTGAACCAGGATGCGCTGCACTACAAGTCTGCCAAGCTGGACCTGTCGCCGCTGCTCGTGAACGCGAGCACGCTGAACGAGAAGGCTGGCGTGGTCAAGACGATGGAGCAGGACCACAACGTGAACGAGTCGATGGACATGGAGCTGATCGCGCAGGCGAAGGACGCGATCGAGTCGGCCAAGCCGGTGGTGATCGAGGGCCGTGTGACGAACCTGAACCGCACGCTCGGCGCGACGCTGTCGCACGAGATCTGCAAGCGCCACGGCGAGGATGGACTGCCGGACGGCACGATCCACCTCAAGCTCAAGGGCCACGGCGGCCAGAGTTTGGCGTTCGGACTGGCCAAGGGCGTGCGCATGGACGTCGAGGGCGACTCGAATGACTACGTGGGCAAGGCTCTCTCTGGCGGTGAGGTGTCGGTGTTCGCCGGCGACGACTTCTCCGAGCGCGACAGCACGGAGAACGTGATCGTGGGCAACGCCGTGCTGTACGGCGCGACGAGCGGCCGCGCGTTCTTCGCGGGCAAGGCCGGCGAGCGCTTCTGCGTGCGCAACTCAGGTGTGAGCGCCGTCGTGGAGGGCGTGGGCGACCACGGCTGCGAGTACATGACTGGCGGCCGCGTCGTGGTGCTCGGCTCCACGGGCCGCAACTTCGCCGCGGGCATGTCGGGCGGCATCGCGTACATCTACGACGAGGACGGATCGTTCGCGAGCAAGTGCAACATGGGCATGGTGGGCCTCGCGCCGCTGGCCGAGAGCGCGCCGGCGGACGAGGTGGCGGCCGTCAAGGAGCTCATCGCGACGCACGCCGAGCGCACGCGGTCGAAGAAGGCCGCGCAGATCCTGGCGGACTGGGACACGAGCTCCAAGGCCAAGATCGTGCGCGTCATGCCGTACGACTACGAGCGCGTGCTGCTGGAGCGCGCGGCGATTGCTGCCGCCGCTGAGGGCCAGGCCGACGGCGAGCGCGCGTCTGCGTCGGCGTAAGCTGCACGACGGCAGACCGCTCCCGCACATGGGGACGGACGTGTACACGAGTTATTTGTTGTAGTCTCGCTAAGCTAATGAGAGAGAGTATGAGGATGGAACGCGTGTGTGCATTTCTTCACATTACGGGGAGCAGCGGCGCGAGCAACTCGCCCGCTGCATCAGTAGTCGACTCGGAGCGTCTGTCCGGGTTTACATGACGCTGACCACGGCGTTGTCGATGGGAAGTGGCTCCTCCTCCACGTACATGTCCTCCTTGGTGTTGATCGGGTAGCTGGCGTCCGTGGCGATGCCGCACTGGTTGTTCTTGTTGCGGCTCATCATGATGTAGCCCTTCATGCCCCAGCCTTCGCCCCACGAGTTCTTGACGAGCCAAAAGTCCTTGCCCTTGTACACGCCGAAGCCTGCGGCCGCCACGCCGTGGTCCAGCGCGTCCGCCGCGTTCGCGCACAGCGGCCAGCTGTACACGCCGTGGCGGTACAGCTGGAACGTGAAGCTGGACGCGTCGATGGCCACGGCCTGCACGCCCTTGGTGGCGATGGCCGCCTGCAGCGCCTGCTCGTCGCCAGACGTCACGTTCACGTACGACGTGAAGTGGCCCACGGCCTTGCTGTCGTCCGCCTTGCACACGCCCTGCGACTCGGCCGTGTACTCGTAGTCCTTCTCCAGGTCGATCTTGCCGCCGTGGCGCTCGATGATCTCCTCGAAGCCCTCCTGCATCTCGCCGCCGTGCGTGCACGTGTCCACGCCGCCGGCCGCGCAGTCCACGAGCTCCTGCTCCGAGAACGAGAGCAGCTTGCCCGTCGACAGCGCGTACGCACTCTCGAGCGCCGCCACGGCCGAGAACGCCCAGCACGACCCGCACTGGCCCTGGTTCTTGACTCCCGTCACGGCGTCGTGCTCGCGCCAGTCCCACGAGTCCGGCAGGTCGCTCACGTCCACGTCCGCGCTCGAGAAGGTGCCGGCCGCGCGCCTCGGCTGCGTCGACACGCGGTACCCGAGCAGCCGACGGTACTCGGCGTCCGACAGGTCGGCCAGCTCTGTCAACAGTTCATCCAGCCCATCGTCAGTCCACCAATTGGTGCAATACACTTGTGATTTGTATACACCTCACCATTCAGACCCAGCTCGAATGAGTGCTCGCCCCGCGCGTACGCGGCGTTGTGCGTCGCGATGCGGTCCACGTTGGTCGCGAACGCCCGGAAGCGCGCCTGCACCTCGGCCTCCTCGTTCTCGAGCGAGCGGTAGGGCTTGGCGAACTCGAGCGCGTAGTCCACGAACTGGTCCCACACCGCCTGCTGCGCGGCCGAGAGCCCCAGTGCCGCCGCGTCCGTCGACAGACCCGCGGCCGGCGTGGGCGAGAGCACTGCGGCGATCGCGGCGGCGGTGGCAACAAGCAGCGTTGGCGTCTTCATTTTGACTCGTTTCCCCCTTTGATCAGATCCTTCTTCCGATACAAAACCTCGGGACTAAGAAGGGAAAAACCTCTGGATGTTACCGTAAGTTGAAGTGGCACGCGCTTTGCGCGTGCCAAAGTATAAAAACCTTAGCTCTACATGTTAATTGTAAAACCTAAAACCTCGCGGCAGGTTGAAGTGGTCGTAAGTGCGCGTTAGGTTCGCGATTTTGAATGTGCATTTCCGCTGTGATTCGAGAGATCGGCGGCGATGGTCGAGACTCTCGCCCACTCACTCACACGCGAGCTACTGGCTGTCGAATGTCATGGGGACAGTCACACGAACGAAACCGTGACGGTCACCATCGAGTTGGACCTCGATTTACCGGTCGTCGTCGACTTGGGTCTCAACAACCGAATGGCGTGCTCAAAACGTTGAGTATTACTCCAAGTGGCTATCAGCGCAAGATCAGACAGATCCTCCTGATGATGCAACTGAGTTGTCTTCTATCGCTGTAGTGATCACTGGACTGCTGAGGCCGTGTGATACTCGAGCGATTTGATCAACACGAGTGGCCAAGAGACTGTGAGATGGTCGCCAAGGTGCTTTCACGGCGACAACTCCTGGCCAACAGCTCGACAGTGGCACCGAACTGCACCATAACGAGACGGGATCACATGATTTTGCTCGACGCCGCGCTCAGCAATTGTAGCGACATTGTGCTGATGCACTACCGAGTCATGGTGGATTTTTTGCAAAGAATGGCCTGATGGCTGCACTGCAAGCACTTCCTGACGCCACCGATTCAGCTTGTGTTCGCAGACCTCTGCAGTGCTGCAACCGTCTGTCGATCGCCATTTCTCGTCTCGCATACTACAAGCTCCACTGTAAACGCTCGGATCATGCCGCCGCCAACTCTCTCGGACGAAGTCGCCGCGATCGCGTCCATGGGCTGGAAGATCACCGTGACGACCTTCAGCCGCGTCGCGCTCGCTGCCATCCCGACTATCTTCCTCGGTCGCTTGGGCACTGCCGAGCTGGCCGCCGGAGCGCTCGCCGGCGTTTGGACCTCTCTTGTGCAGATGCCGACATTCGGCGTCTCGGCCGCGCTCTGCACGCTGTGTGCCCAGGCGTTCGGCGCCAAGAACTCGGAACTGGTCGTCATCTGGCTGCAGCTCGCGCTGCTGGTGCTGCTGACCCTGTCGGTGCCAATCATGGCCTCGCTGTGTTTCGTCGACCGGATGCTGGGCTTCGTGACCAACGACGATCAAGCTCTTAGCCTCGCGGCCTCCTACGCACGATGGTTGATACCAAGCGTCGTGCCTCAAGCGGTCCACGCGGCGCTGCGAAAGTTCCTCCAGGCTCAGCAGATCGTCACACCAGCAACGGTGGTGAGTGTCGCCAGCATCCCCGTGAGTCTCATTCTCCACTACGTCCTCGTCTTCGGCTGCGGTCCGGTGCCGGCGCTCGGACTCGTCGGTTCGCCGGTCGCTCAGTCCGCCACAGCGTTTTTCCAAGCTGCCGCACTCGCCGTCTACACACTTCGGTACACATGCAAGTCAGTCCGATACGGCTGGAACCTCGAGGCCTGCTTTCGACCTGATCGTGTCCGCGAGTTTGCGTCTCTGGCGGCGGGTGTTACTGTCCAGTACGCGCTGGACGAAGGTGTCTATAGCGCCACAGCGGTGATTGCCGGTCGCATTGGACCGGCCTCGCTGGCAGCCCACAGCGTGTTGGCGAGTCTGTGGCAGTTCCTGTTTGGCGTCTTCTGGGGTCTGGGCATGCCCACGCAGGTGCGCGTCGCGGGCTTCCTCGGCGCCAACGAGCCTTCGTACGCTCGCCGATCTCTCCGTGTCGGCTTGGCGCTCGGGTTCATCGCGGCGGCTGTGACCGTCCTCATCGTGTTCACAGCCCGCAGGCAGGTTGCCGCCGTCTACACAAGCGACCCGACGTTGGCTTCGCTCATCGAGCACACACTGCCGGTTCTCGCCATCGCCGCGCTGTTCTCCGGCCCGCACGTCGTGCTGGTTGGCGCTGTTGAGGCGCTGGCGCTCGCGTCGGCGCTCGTCGGAGCCACGCTCGTCGGCTCGTGGCTCGTCATGCTGCCAACCGCGTATACGCTCGCACTCTACAGCCACTATGGACTCAACGGCGTATGGTGGGCCGCCGTGGGTGGCGAGGCGGCCAAGTTTGCTCTGATGGCGGCCACGCTGCTGCGAGTCGACTGGCGAGCGGAATCCAGCAGAGCTGCGCAGCGAGCTCGTAATGTGCGAAGCGAGAGCGACGAGAAGGAGGCGCTGACTCCGACAACGATCCAAGTAACCAACGGAGACATGGAGGATGGCACCGGCTATGGATCCACACGCTAACTTCAGCTCAGCACCAGATTCTCGAACGAGGTAGCATCAGGGGAGCGGACAGGTCAGGTCTAATGGGCAGGCAATCGGACGGGAAGAAGTCGAACCAGGTTCGCGATTTGAATGTGTTTATTTGCCGTGATTCGAGCGTTTGGTGGTCATGGTCGCGATGCATCCCTACTCATGCGCGTGCTGCTGGGCGTCAACAGCCGTGAAAGCGGCCACGTCAACGCTGCCGTGACGGTTATCATCGATTTGGACGTCGAGTTGCCGGTCGTCGTCGACTTGGGTCTCGACAACCTCGTGACCAGCTCCGAATATCGAGGATTGCACTGAGTTGCTATAAGCCCAAGATCAGGCTAACCCTCTTGACCGTGCGAGTAAGTTGGTTTCTATTGACTGAAAGAACATTAGAAGACCGAGACCGTGTGATACTCGAGCATTTTCATCAACCTGTCTGTATTTTGTTGCAGCTACATCGTCCCCTTCATCGCCATCTCTGGCGCCGTCAAGCCACATTACACGACGTGGGACGACGGGTCGTACTTGATCATCGCGCAGCAGGTGGGCGGCACGTGGCTCCTCGTCTGGATCCTCGTCTCGTCCGTGTTCGGCAACCTCGGTCTGTACGTGGCCGAGATGGCCAAGGACGGCTTCCAGCTCGCCGGCATGGCCGACTCGGGTCTCGCGCCTCCCTTCTTCGCGCAGTGCGTCCATCGTGTTTGATGCTGCTCGTGTCCCGGTGCTGACTCTGTGCTTTTGTGGCTGACAGACGCGACCCGGAGCACGGCGTGCCGCGCCGCGCCATCTTCCTCTCCTTCTCCATCATCGTCTTCATGGGACTCTTCGACTTTGACACGATCCTTGGCGTCGACAACTTCCTCTCAGCGCTCTCGTCGCTCACGGAGATGGCGGCCGCCGTGCGCATGCGCTTCTCGCACCCGGAGATCGAGCGTCCGTACCGCGTCAACCTGTCGGACCGCGCGCTGGCGCTCGCCATGGTGCTGCCGTTCGTGCTCGGCTCGTTCATCATGGTGAACGAGCTGACCAAGTCGTGGGCGAGCTTCGTGCTCAACGCGGTGGCGCTGGTGCTGGGACTGGTGGCGCAAAAGTGGATCGAGCGCCACCCGTACCACCAGTACTCGGTGGACGTGGGGCTGCTCGACACGCCGCGGCTCAAGGACCTGACGATGGAGTACTAGATGCGACCACAGCGCAAAGCAAGCAGCAGGAGCAGCAGCAGCAGCAGCAGCAGAAACGGAATAGAGGTATGCATTGCTTAACTCGAGCTGCGTCCACCACTGCTGTGTCGAGTCGCGTGCTATGGTGTCCTGCTAGTCGAAGCGCGGCGGAAACATGTTGAAGACCAGCAGCTGGAGGATGAATTGAAGGTCGCGCAGCCAGCTGACTGGTTGGAGGTACTGTTCGGCCACGGTCGCGTCGTGATCGGCAATGGCGATCCGAGCGCCCATCGCCCTTAGAGCGACGCAGACCGCCAAGAAGGCGATCACGATGACGAATCGCATCCACTGATCGTGAAGACACTTGAGCGCACCACTTGCAAATGGCTGTATCACGATGGCGAGGCGCGTCCGCTGATTGTGAAGGCGCTCGAGTACGCCACCTGCGTACAGCTGAACGATGATGACGAAGTGGGCCTGCTGGTCGTGGAGGCGCTCGAGTATGCCACCTGCAAGGTGTTGCATGATGACGAGTGAGCTGGGCCGGTTGGCGACTCTAGCTGGTTGACGATCCGCTCGACTATCAGCCGTCTGAATATTGGAAGTTGACACTGATCCACTTGAAAACTGCAGCTGATAGTCGAGGTGTTCTTCGTCATCGTCGTGCTGGGAGTCGTGGTTCAAGGTGTACTCGGTCATTGTGGACTTACGTGTCTTTCTTGGCACGGCGTGGCGAGTGGTTTGACTAGTCGGTGCTCGGGTCGGTATAGATCGTTGTGGACGAAGAGAAAAGTAATTGTGGTCTCAGGATGGGCCAGACAAGATTCTGTCCACCAGACCTCGGTCATGAAACTAGTGATCGCCACATTGCCCGCGTGTTCGAAATGCTCTAATTGCTACATGGCCTAGTCAGAGTGTGAGGTGCAGTGGTGAGGAAGAAGGTGAGGCGTTGATTAATACGACGTTAATAATGCGGCGGCCTGAGGATAGGACAACCGCAGCAAATAGTGCGGCACCTACCAAAGAGTGTCTATGCGATGAAGATTGGCGCTGATGATGGGCCAACACGTTCATTGTTCTGGCTGTTTTCGTTTCTTGGATCAGTTCAGCCGCCAATTACTTTGGGGGATGTGAACACGGTCGGCTCAAACGACATTGCTCGATCACAGTGCGAACCAGCTGTCAAACTCTGAATGCCTGTCGGTGGATATTCTCGCACTATTGTCTGGTTTGACGTTGGTCTTCGTCTGATATTAATTTGTGCAGCAGCTCCACGCGATTCAGTCCTTCCGTGCGAGTTTCAGCACAATGGTGCGTTCAATTCGACTTTGAGTGCATCCGTGGCACTCTCTGAACCAGATTGGCCGAAATGACCAATAGAAGGAAAGCAGCACTCCGAGGAGGAATTCAGGGTACATCCTCGCACATTTAGAGGGAGCAGCACACCAGACGCAAACTACTCTGCGATCGCTGACGCGCGACAGCAGCAGAAGAAAACCTTCAACGTAGAGCGCAGGCTCGAGTGCTAGCAGACCAAACCTGCATGATCTCTCCATCTAACCACCACGCCGAGCGCGCAGAGGCGAAGCAGTATCGTGGTCCTCGCCCGACGATCCCGCGCGAGAAGGAGCTGGAATTGTTTGAGCAGTTGCGAGAGAAGAGATGTGATGGATCGACGTGTTGGAAGGACTACCAAGGCTTTGTGCGGGAATATGTCGCCAGTATATCCGATCTTCCAAGCGAATCCATGTTTCCCAGCGATCGCAAGGCACAGCAGATCAAGGCCAAGTTCGTCACATTCTTGGACGCTGTCAACAAAGGAGATAGCCACTCCGAGGCGTTTCGCATTGCTTGCGATTCCTATCGAAAGGCTACAAAACCGCAAAAGGCGGGCGAGTGGCCACAGACAACCAAGCGGCGGAAAATTCAACAGCAAGAGCTGGCAGTCGAGTATGTCGGTGATAGACTGCCAGTAGTGGCGGACGAACGAGAGCAATCAGGCGAGTATGTCGGTGATGTACTAGATTTGGAAGCGGATCAACGCGAGCCACCAATCGAGTATGTCGGTGATGGACTGCCAGTGGAGGCAGAATCGTTGATGCGAGAAGCGGCAAGTCTGGCGAAGATGCAATTGAACCAAGTTCACTGGATTAAGATACTGGAAACTGCTTCCGGCATTGATAAGTGCCTTCTTCCTCGCATCGCCAACGAAATTGGACTGAGCACGATATGGCGGGTTATTCAAGACAACCCGATCGGCATCAAAGGTGAATATTACCGGCAATACAAGCCACCACAAGAATATTCGTGGGGTGCGTGGAGCCTATTAGACCGCTTGTGGAATAATGTTGACATGAGTTCGACCCTTGAAGGGTTCATTACTGAACTACTGCAAACTATCAGAAGGGATCCGACAGGGAATCAAGCTCTTTGTGCATTGTTGGCCTTGAAATATATCAACAAAATCTATAGATACCAACCCATGATCATAGGTTGCGCTGACTTGAAGCGGACAGTGGCAAAAGTCATCTGTTTTACTCATGGAGAAGTCGGGAAATCTCACGATGCCGATCAAATTGACACCATATACTGGAACTTTCGAGATGCTGTGGGCTTTCTTGGATATTCTTCAACAAGGGACGGTAAACTGGATGATTTCGCTGATGAGCTTTTTCCTATTATCCCGAATTTGATTCTGGAGATACCATTCAAGGTATCATATACTGCGAGAAATTTATACAGTAAATTCTCATCCGATCCTCCCATTGTTGACCGCTTTTTTCAAGAAGTCGTTCAACCAATCTTGACACAAAAAGTGATGGGCTCCGATCAAAGAAATCTCCGGTATTGCGTGAACGAATTTGCCCATTGTTACAGGTTCTTCACACGAATCGAGCAGTATGGAGTTATTCGTGATATTTTGTTCTCGCTAGAGTTTACTACTTCGCCAACGACCATATCAGGACGCCGAGTGAGTAACTTGCTGGTAATCCTGAACGCTTTATCGAATCGACGACGCATTCGTTTCAGCATTGCTAACAACGGTGGCATTTCGACCATCTTACAAGTGCTCTTGATAGATTTTGGCTCCGATCTAAAATCGATTCGTAAGAATGCGACGGAGTGTTTGACCAAACTTGCTTCTAACAAAATTATTGCAGCTCATATTGTTGATGATATCAAGTGGTATTCAGCTCTGGTTATGCTTTGCCGACCTGTTACACCTGACGATTCCGCAATGTGGATCAGCAAACAAGTGATCATCCTGATATGGCGACTTTTTCTAGCTGAACAATATACCTGCAATCGAATTGCTGCCAAATTTGTTTCCCCCGTGATGAAAGGAGTCTTTTGGGGAAGGCCATACAACGCATCTGTCGACATGTTGGAGCAAAGAGTCATCGCTATTAAAGACCTTTGCTCACGTGTTATCGAACAAGCTGATGCAAGTATAAACGAGCTGCAAAATGAGGAATCCGCTTTGAGAATGCATGTAGCTTCGCAGATGCCGCCCAGCAATTCGCTTGACCACTCTTACAAGGCGAAAATGGAACCAGAGCACAAACTTTCAAACTTTATCGTGCTCTTGAGTGTTATCGCAAAACTGGGTCAATACTCCCGCTATAAACTTTTGTACGGCGGTCTGATGTATTCCACTTTTTTCCCTTCGGAAGTCAAGCCAGAGCAAGCATACCAGATTTTAAAAATAGTCATGGAAATGTGTGATGGTTATAAGGACGATATGAATGTTGGATATGACTCCCAGGACAGCGATTATTGTGCTAACGATGAAGATTACGACGACGATAAAGATTACTACGAGGATGAAGATTACGCGGACACTCTATTTGGTAGCGTGGCGCCACCATTGTTGCTGACGATCCCATCACTCCCACCCAACCTGAATGCAGCAAATGGTATAAGCGGTAGTCTGCAACCGTTGATACATGGGTCGGTGGACAGAAACAAATCGGCATGCTTAAGCACAGGCGTTGAGTCTGTTGATGATGCTGCTGTCTTGGTGGAGTCGTCCACAATAAATGAGCGAGCCGAAAAAGTTGGAGATAAGCTTGATGTTCTAGATGAATCTTCTGCAGGCAATAACACTGCGGGGAGCAGCACCGGACATCTAGATAATCAACACAAAAACGGCAAAGCGGGCCACAAACAATCTCCACCTTCCGCCTTCGACGCGGAGTTTGAAGTATTGGCTCAGTCGATTCAGTGGAGAGTTGGTCGACGTCGAGAGAAATGGCAACTGCCTTCTGTACGCATCCAGTATAGCCACGCATGACAACTGCGATACCAGTGCCTTGGATGAGACTACCCTGCAGAACCTGAAAATGGAGGTTTACACTGTCATGATGGCGAATCTTTTGTGCGACGTCGAATTCAATTTGCTGGATCCTGCTTCCGAGCTTGATCGAATCAAACCGGGTCGCCAGGAACGTGGTTCGCCAAATGAGGATATTGCTGACCTACTGTCCTATTACAAGATGGAAGCCAATGTGTCAGTGAAGGACGAAAGGCCATCACGATATTGGGGAGGAGGCCATTTCCTGCGAGCTTTGGCACAAGTGAAAAGGACTCCAATCTATGTGATCGACGAGTTGGCGAGTGGCGAAGCGCATGTTCAACGCTACATGTGCAAAACGTACACATTCCAAGACGGCACCAACCACGACAGTGCTTGCCAAGAACTACTATCGGACCATGAAGCTGAACGTGTGTTTCGGGCATACATCAAAGCAGAGGTCATCCCCGTGATGCTCGTTTTGCGTCACTCGGAACAGCACTTTTATGCGGTGAGCCATGGTGATCTACGGAAATGGTGTCCTGAAGGAATGCGTGAGAGGCAACGTGAGGTTCATCGGGAGCTCAATTCAGGATGGGTCGACCCAAGCGATCTCTCGCACAAGGCGCGTAAGAAGATGGCTCAACAGGTTGAGAAGGAGCTGAACAGAAGACGCTGGATGTGATGGGTTCGATTTGTTCAATTTGTATAGGTCCTGCAACCTGATGCTGTGGAGCAGACGATGGCAGAGATTGTGAGCGAGATGTCATTTTGTGAACTGTGGATGACGCGGACTTCGGTGACGAAGACTTGCAGTGGTCGCGCTTCCTGGCGCACGCAGGGATTGCCGTGCTATTCATGCTGCCGACGCTCTCGAGCATCAAGGTCGTGGGCCACACGCTGCTGGTCATGGGAGTCATGATCTTCCTCCCCTTCGCCGTCATGATCGGCTGTGCGCTGCCGCAGATCGAGCCGGTCAACTGGTTCGTCATCCGCGGGGACGTACGTCGCTGTGTTTCCGAGTGTGGAGGTCCGGGACAGTGGGGTCTGACTCTTGTGCTGGCCACGCGCAGCGCGACTGGGGTCGCCTCATGAGCGCGCTGTATAGGAACTACAGCGGCATCGACGCCGCGGGTGCCTACGCCGGCGAGATCCAGCACCAGATTCTCGAACGATGTGTCTAGTATGTAGACTGACAGCCTCGCCGACGTGTTTCAGCGCCACAGTGCAACGCTCGTACGTTAGCGCGGTAGTCTACATCATCGCCAATTTGACAAAATGTCCAGCGCAACCTGCATGCATCGAACAGCAGCAGTGATCGTTCGACAGGAATGTGGCAACCTCAAATGAGAATACACGAGCAGCATTAGGGAAGTGCACAGGCCAGGTCTAATAGGCAGGTAATCGCACGGAAGGCAGTCGAGCCAGGGTCTATATAAACAATCTCTCGCCTGTCAGTACCAGATGGAGCAGAAGAAGGGCCAGGTGCACACGAGCGGCTCGGCCTCCTCGACGAAGGCGATGAGGCGGTCCTCGAGCCCGTCGAACGGGAAGGCGGCGATGGGCAGCACCGAGTAGGCTGGCGCAAAGTCCGCGAACTTGCCCCAGCACGTGTTGAGGTCTGGGAACGTCGCGCGGTCCTTGTGCTCGCCCGGCGCGTAGTGGCGCAGCTCGGTGGAGCGGCGCAGCTGCTGGATGTGCGTCCAGAGCTTCTTGTGGCTGCCCCAGCGCAGCTTGACGCTGTTGCGGTGCAGGAAGAGCACGTCGCCGTCCGGGTCGTGCTGCACCATGGTGAACCCGCAGAACACGTCGGTCCTGCCGCTCGAGGCTCGGGACGGCGACGAGGCCGCGGCGTCGGGCCACGTGTCGGCGGTCGGGTCGAGCGCGTCAGTGGGGACGCTCGTCATCTGGCCGGCCGATCCGGCGGGCCGCTCGATCATGTGGAAGGGCGACTGCGTGCGCAGCCACGCCATGCGGAAGAGGTCCTTGTCCCCCCAGAGCAGCTTGAGCTCCTGGATGTAGTTGGGCGACGACAGCGCGTAGTGCAGCAGCGCCGTGAGCGCGCGCGTGTGTCTCCTGCGGTCCACCAGCAATTGCCCGCTCTCCTGCTCGAACATGTCGACGAACTCGACGCCCAGCAGCTCCCACACGAACGAGTCGCGCGTCACGTCGAACGTCGTGCGGCTCGGCCGCCAAAAGTCCGGCCAGAACACGGCCCCCGTCGCGTTGAAGACTCGCGACTCGAACAGGTACTCCGGGTCGCGCACCGGGTAGTTGTCGGCGTCCAGGAACAAAACCTGGTCGAACGCCGAGTAGGCGACGGCGAACACCTTGGAGAAGTACTTGGTCGCGCGGTCGTCCTCGACCACGCGCAGGAACACGTCGTAGTCTCGCACCAGCGCCTGCAGCACCGCGTGGGTCGGCGGCAGCTCGCTCGGCCGGTACCAGAGCTCAATGGGCAGCGAGCAGCCCAGCTCGCGCAGCGACCGCACGGACGCGAACACCGACACAAGCAGCTTGTTGTAGACGACGATGGCGATGCCTCGGCGGAAGAACGCCGGTCTCTGACTCAGCAGGTCGGCCACGCTGGCGTCCTCGTTCTCGGCGCGGCCGTCGCCCCCCAGCTGCGGGTTGTCCCTCGCGAGGTCCCGTCGGTTCTGGCGTACAGACAATGGCTTGGTGGGGACGTACTCAAGCGCGAGCAGGTTGTACCGCGCGAGCGACGGCGCGTCATCGCAGCTCAGGGCCAATGAGGACGCGGGCGAGTCACAGGCGGACGTCATGAGCCGCCGGCGGTGGCCCGTGGCCCGGTGGCGGAACTCGCAGTAGCCGGACTCGGCCGCCGCGACTATGTGGCTGCACGCGCGGTCGCGGCTCGGGCGCCGCTCGCCGTCGCGCGAGCAGTTGGCGGTCGCGCGCCAGGCCACGCACTCGTACTGGTCGAGCTCGGCCACGCTCGCGAGCGGCGTGCGCAGCGTCAGCTCCGCCGGCAGCGGCTCCTCGGCCGGCGCGGGCCACAGCAGCTCGCGCCACAGCGCGGCGCCCACTGCGGCGGCCGCCAGCACCAGCACCAGCAGCCCCGCGGCCACGCAGAGCGTCGTGCGTCGTCCGGACCGCCGCCGCCGCGTGGACGGAGCCAGCCGCGCAGCCACCGCGGCCGCGGCCGACGCCCCGGGGAGCGCACGCGGGAAGGCGCTGAAGACGCGGCGGTGGCGCGGCGACTGGCCCTGCGGCGGCGACGGCGGCGCCACCACCGGCAGCGCCGGCGCAGACCGCTCGCGCTCGCCGAACATGCTGACTATGGCGTTGTGGGTCGGGCAGCAAAACGTGTCAGGGAGGTGCGAGTTAAACGGTAGGGTACACGGAAATACCCATATTACGGGACGCTGATTGGCTGGTTATAGCGGTTAAAACCTTGAATTAGATTAATTTGGACCATTGAACACCATTAAACGTAGGTGATACCTTGCATACCTGCGGCTTATCTCAGTACGGCAACGGGGTCAAGTGGCGACCTATGGCTGTATTTATTGTACACCGCCCATCCTGCTGCTACTGCTGCTACTGCTACGGTCACACGGCAGGGCCGGCCAGCGCGCGCTCGACCTCCTCTTCGGCCGCGGCGTCGCCATCGCCCTCGCCCCGCGAGACCCGCCAGGCGGCGACCATGTCGGCGGCCTGCTGCACGAACTCGAGCAGCATGGGCTCGAGGTCGGCGAAGGGCAGCTCGTCCACGGGCGTGACCGTGAAGGCCTTTTCGTAATAAATATCCTTGCCGTAGCAGCGCTTGAACTGCGGGTAGTAGCGGCCGCCGTTGGCGCCGCGCACGTCGTACTGGTCCAGCGGCACCTCGTCCACGCGGAAGTCCTGCACGTGGCGCCACACGAGCTGCTTGTTCTCGCTCGAGAGCTTCTCCTGGTTGCGGTGCAGGAACACGATGCGGTGCTGCGGGTCGTGCTGCACCATCGTGACACCGCAGAAGATGTTCTGGTCCGGCAGCTTGAGCCCAGCGGCGCCGGGGGGCATCGCGATCATGTGGAAACTCGAGCCCGTCTTCATCCACGCGAAGCGGAACAGGTCCTTGTCGCCCCACACGAGCCGCATGTTCTCCAGCAGCGTCGGGTGGAACGCGTAGTACATGAGCGCGTTGAGCGCCTTGAGGTGGCGCCGCCTATCAATCAGCACCTGCCCACTCTCCTGCTCGAACATGTCGACGTACTCGAGCTCGAGCGCCTCCCACACGAACGACGTCGGCTGGATGTTGAAGATGGTCTTCTTGGGCTGCCAGAAGTCGGGCCAGAACATGGCCCCCTCGGCCACAAACTCGTCCGAGTCGAACAAGTAGGTCGGGTCGCGCACGGCAAAGTTGTCCGAGTCGAGTAGCAGCACCTGGTCGAACGCCGAGTAGAAGACGGCGTAGATCTTGGTGTAGAACCGGTCGGCGCGTGCGTCCTTGATCTCGCGCAGGAAGCAGCCGTAGTCTGCCACCAGCGCACGCAGCAGCGGGTGGGCCACGTTCGTCTCGCTCGCCTTGTACCAGATCTCCACCGGCAGGTCGCACCCCAAGGCGCGCAGTGCTCTTACAGACGCGAACACCGACTCGAGCAGCTTCTCGTACACTACGAGTAGCACTCCGCGTTTAAAGTTCGGCAGCGGGTGGCGGTAGCTTCGCAGCTGCTTCTGGCGGGTGTCGGAGGCCGCCAGGGCACTCGCCTGGTCCTCAGCTAGCGCCGAGCGGCATTTGTCCACGCTGAAGGTCGCGTCGTGCTCGTACAGCGAGGCGCGCGGGCCGAACGCGAGCATCTCGGCAAAGTCGGCGCACGTGAAGCGCACGTCGTACCGCAGCGAGTCGCAGTGCATGCGCAGCACGCGCCGCTGCTCGCCCGTGCGGCGGTGGCGCACCGAGCAGAAGCCCGACTCGCCGAAGCTCACGGTCGCATTGCACGCGCGGTCGTTGCCGTGGTCGTCGCCTCCATCGGGTCGGCAGTCGCGCTGTGCTCTCCACCCGACGCACTCGTAGTCGCTAAGTTCGTCCAGCGGGATGCGCGCGTTAAGTGCGGTCTCACCCTCGGCCACTCCGGCCACCTGCGCGATCACCATCTCGGCCGCGCCGTGCTGGTCCGCTTGGTCCGCTTGGTGTTGGTCCGTTTGGTGCTGGTCCGCGTCCGGCGCATGTGCCTGGACGAGCGCCGTGTCGGCTGCCGCTGCCGCGCGGGGGCCCGCGGCCTGCGGCCCGCGTTGATCGCGCTGCTGGATGAGTGAGGCGACCGAGATGAGCCCCACAGCGCAGCAGAAGACGATGAGGAAGAAAAGCCCGAACATCCTCGCGCGCATGCCGCCGAGCGCCGAGGACGGGCCGCGGGGCTTGGGGGGGCCCCCGGCCACAGCCGCGGATGGCGACGCGGCCACGCGGCTGAGACTCGCGGCGCAGGGCAGCGTCATCGCGCCGGTGATGGTCCCCGAGCGCAGCTCGCGTCCACTGGAGGGATCGCCCAATGGCGGGCGCGGGGGGCCGAGCGGCGGCGCGGAAACCGCCGGCGGTCGTCCCGTTGGGGGGGGCGGGGCCGGGGCGGACGCGATCGTGGTCTCCGGCCGCGGCGCCGCTATATGCAGAATGGGGACGAACCGCCGCTATATTTGGCGGATTTTACGGCCGGCGGACCCGGCGGGGGGGCGGACGGCGCGCCATCGCGACGCGCGGGTTACTGGGAGGCACGTACTGGTTGGTGGCTCGATCGCCATCGTATCGCAGCGGCAGGTGGATCGCGCGGAAAGTGCCCGGTTTATCCGAAGATTGGAATATTGACCAATCACAGAGGGTTATACAGCGGGATAGAGCCAATCAGAGAGCGAGAACCCGGATTACAACCCTCCACCAGCTGCTTCAGTTTTCGCGTCCGAACGCCGGCCCACTCCCCTAGCAAAAGGATGGCGGAAAGATAAAACCTCTCGAACAGCATATGAAAATTTGCTGACTCCGATGTGAGTCACTGTACTTGTTAAACCTATGGAACAGCATTTATGGCAGATTTTTGGATCGTTTATCCGACCGACAACCAAACACTCGCGTGAGAAAAAAAGCGAGCTTCGTTTTTGACAATTTCCAGCGCGCCGAAGCGGACGGCCGCGCCGTCAAGCCAGTTGCCTAACGATAGGTCCGGTCGCGGAGGCCGGAGCCAGCTGGCCCCTTTGTGGGTCTGCGGGCTCACGGAACCATCGAGCGACGTCCGATCATCATCATCCAGTCCACCAAGGTGGCCAACCGATCCTCTTCCTACCCGCGGTTTAGCACTGCTGTTCACTCGGATGGCCGGTTTCTGTGGATAGTTTGCATTTCCCAGCGGATAAAATCGGATAAATCGGATAAAAAACCGGATGATCCGAGATCGAGGCGGACGATCAACCTGCAAAAGTCCAGCGCACCCACCAATTCCCCGTCGTTCCACGATCTGCAGGGCGAAATCGAAGCTTCGCCGCTTTTCTTCTGTGTTTGGATTGGATAATCTCCAGATAAAATCGCTATCCCAATAGGTTAAACTGAATATGAACATGCCACCATCATGCAGGAAGAGGTGGTCTCTGTGGATGCTGCCCAGTGCCACTCGCTGATGGACATGGACTGCATTAGTAAAGACACGGGGAGCGGTCTGGCCTGTGTATCGCACAGCATGGCCGCTGAGAAGCGCCGAGCGAGTGGCTGCCGCGTCCGTCACGGCTGCAGCCGCCATCCCAGCTGCTCCCACGGTAATCCGTCCAGCTCTGCACCTAGTTCGGCTGTATCTGAGATCACGGATATTATCGCGGATGTTACACGGGCCAGCTGAGATTCCTCCACCTGCTACTGCTGCTGGCTGTGTGCGGGTCCGGTCTGGTCTGCTGAACCGACCGCTTGATCTCTCGGCCTGGATACAATCGCAAGCGTACTGTATATTTCCCCAAAATTCATTTGTGTGACTGGCCGCTGGCTACTTACTGCACACGTCACAGCTTCTCTAACATGGCTACACTGTTGCTGTGGTCGCCTCGGTGTCAGACCTGGTCGTCTGCGGCCGTGTCGTCGCCTGTGGCGAGCTTGAGGAAGGCGGCGCCGTCCTTGGCGTACTGCAGCAGGTCCTCCTCGAGGTGCTCGAACGGGAAGGCGCTCATGGGCTTGAGCGTGAACAGCTTCTCGTAGTGCACGTCCTTGCCGAAGCACCGCTTGAACTGCGGGAACACCTTGCCGCCGTTTGCGCCGCGCACGTAGTAGTCCTTGACGTCCGACGTGCGCTTGAACTGCTGGATGTGCGTCCACAGCAGCCGGTCGTTCAGGTGCGTCAGCTTCTCCGTGTTGCGGTGCAGGAACACAACGCGGCCGCTCGGGTCGTGCTGCACCATCGTCACGCCGCAAAACAGGTCGTAGTCCGGGTGCTTGGTGCCGGCGGACCCCGGCGGACGCTCGGCCATGTAGAACGGCGCCTCCGCCTTCATCCACGCGAAGCGGAACAGGTCCTTGTCGCCCCACACGAGCCGCAGCTCCTCGTGCACGCGCGGCAGCGAAAAGCCGTAGTACATGAGCACGTTGAGCGCCTTGAAGTGGCGCCGCCGGTCGATGAGCACCTGCCCGCTCTCCTGCTCGAACGACTCGACGGGCTCGAGCCCGAAGAAGGGCCACACGAACGAGCGCTCATGGATGTTGAAGATCGTGTTGCCGGGCTTCCAGAAGTCGGGCCAGAAGAGCGCGCCGGTGGCGACGAACTCGGGCGTCTCGAATAAATAGTTGGGGTCCCGCACGGCAAAGTTGTCGGCGTCCAGCAGCAGCACCTGGTCGAACGCCGAGTAGAAGATGGCGTGCAGCTTGGTGTAAAAGTGCGTCGCGCGCTCGTCCTTGATCTCGCGCACGTACACGCCGTACTCGTCCACGAGCAGCTGCAGCAGCGGGTGCTTGACGTTCGTCTCGCTCGCCTTGTACCACATCTCGATCGGTAGTGTGCAACCCAGCGCGCGCAGCGACCGCACGCTCACGTACGCGCCGAGCAGCAGCTTCTCGTAGATGACGAACACCACGCCGCGCTCGAACGAGAGCTCGAGCTGCCCGACCGACTCGTTGCGGAAGCCGTCGTCGTCCACGGGGGCGGGCGTGTCCGCGAGCTGGTTGGCTCGGCGCAGGTCCTGCCGACACCGCTCGAACGTGAAGTTGGCGTCGTGCACGTAGTCGCTCGACTTGATCGAGTAGCTCAGCAGCGACTGGAACATGTCGCACTGGAACTGCACACCCGGGCGCAGCGAATCGCAGAACATCTCGAGCACGTGCTGTGTCTCGCCCGTCTTGGGGTTGTACACCTCGCAGTAGCCCGACACGCCGTTGGGCACCGGGTCACTGCAGTTGCGGTCGTTGCCCATCTCGCGCTCGCCCGTCGGCGTGCAGTTCATCGTCTGCCGCCACCCGACGCACTCGTAGTCGCCGAGGTTCTCCAGCGCGCGGCGAGCGATGGCCGTGCGGGCCTTGGCCGCGTCGCTCGGCGAGAAGAGCTGCGAGAGCCGCTGCAGCTTGGCGACCACCTGGGAGTCGCGCCAGGACGCGAAGAGGCCCTTGCCGCCGCCCGGCGCGTCCGCGGCGCCGTTGGCGAGTCCGTTCTGCTGCACGAGCCGCCCGAGCGTGGCCAGGCACACGACGCAGACCACGAACGACGCGATGAAGAGCAGCCACAGCAGGTTCCACGACCGCCGCTCGGACGCCGCCACCGACAGCACCGCGTCCCGCGCGCGGGCCGTCGGCGACCGCGGCGCGCTCTCCTTGTCCGCTGCAGTATCCGAATGACCGTGAGCTTGACCGTGGACGTGGACGTGAGCGTGGTCGCCGTCGCGCCGGCCGTGCGAGCCGGTGCGACGCAGAGCCGGCGGCTTCCGGCGCGCCTTGCCGCCGCCGAACAGCGGCAGCAGCGAGCCCTTCTTGCCGGGCTCCGGCATGGCAGGAAGGCGGGCGGGGGAGGCTGGAGCTGCTTGGCGAGTGGCGGCGGCCTGATTGCCTGCAGGTCCCTGCCTGCTCTTCCTCAGATGCCGGGGGAAGGCGGAGCACTGCTGCTTGTCGTCCTGGCTGAGGAGCTGAACAGGTGTTTTAAACACACATGCACTCACAATGATAGCAAATGCTAGCAACGCGTTGTTTACGGGACTCGAGGTTATGTACGGGACGGCTGAACCGCCGTGCGCGTGGACGGGGCAGTCGATTTTTGCATTTCGCTCGAAGCGTATTTTCAGCCAATCGCAGACGCGACAGATGGAATACGGCAGCATTTCACCCGAACGACTCGGCGACAGCGTCAACAGGCGCAAGCAAGAAGATCCAGGCGAAGGCCGACAGGCGGCATGGCGGACGTCCCTGCGTGCCCGTGGCGGCGTCTGCGGAGCGACCGTATGCGCACTAGACAGACCGCGCTAGCGAATCTTTGGGTCGGCTCGGGTGGTGGTGGCGGTGCCACCTTCAGAGGTGAAGCGCGGGTCCCATCCCACGCCGCGCTCCTCTCGCCCAGTTGCGTTCCGGACTTTTTGGTCCATATTTTCATCCAGTTGGTTAAAAATAGCGAATCAGAAGCCAAGATTGTGGGTGTGCCAGGCGACCATCCCACACTGCCCATTGGCTGAAACTGTGCAAGCACGGTTCCGATTGGACAGGCTGCTTGGAAAAAATGTAGCCATAGGTTCGCACCACGTCGCACAAATGTGAAGCCAACTTGAACTCGTAGCACCCAAAAGCCACTCGATATCCAGGCAACAGCAGCTCTGCTCGCGCGCTTCTAGCAGCGCACAATCCAGTGCAGAACTCGCCGGCCATGACCAGCGACTGATTGGGTTTAGGCATAGAACCGCTCGCCGTTGTCCAGCGGGAGGTGGTGAGCTGCGATTGTGGATAGAACCACTGGTCAACAAAAATGAGTCGAATGCCGCATGATTCGAATCCAGGTCGAGATCCTTGATGACATCGCAGCAATCGGAATCTTGACCGTGCCACCCGAAAATCTGAGTTGTTGAACTTGTAGTTCGCGTGCACTAGACGCAGCGAGGTGCACTTGCGCGTGTCTATCGTGCGGGACCATGGAACCAGTAACTCCATGGCAGGCAGTGTGCCAACTGAATGAGACCTGACACCAGCTCGCTGACCGAGCAATGTATTTCAGTCGGCGATCACTCATGTCGTTTCATCAAGGAATTGGAGAACGGCACTGCGCTTCAGCAGCCACGACTAGCTCGACAGTAGAAGGATTTGAAGTTGCTGTGTGTAATCGCCGCGATATCTTCCGAAGTGCTGCAAATGCTGCGCCAGGATCACATGACCCTCAAAGTTCGTCTTCAACAACAACAGAGGCCTTTATTGAGGCTATGCTTAGTAAAAGGCAACTTTTGCGAATAGGAGTGTTGTTGGTTCTCTTCGAATACCAATTCAAGGCAACGACAGACGGCAGTGCGATGTTTCACCTTCCGGACGTCGGCAGCAGGCGCTCGAACTCCTCCTCGATCTCCTGCACGAGACCCTCGAAGACTTGCTCCTCCTTGAAGTCTGGGCGAGTGTATCGACCTCGGCCCTCCCGCCCTGTCAACTGATTGCTGTGCACGTGGCCCAGCGGAGCGTACGACCGGCGTCTGCCCGTCCTGCCCTTTGCCACAGCGGACGGCTCACCCGAGGTCCGCTTGGCCACCTCCGAGTCCGTCTCTGGTCGCTGCTCCGGTTGGAGTTCACGCTCTGGCGTGCGACACCTGCAGAGCGCCAATTCGCCGCGCAGTCGCCGTGTCTCGGCCTGCAGCTGCGCGATCAACGCCGCCTGTGCTCGGTTCTCGGCCCGCAGCGCTGCAATGACTGCGTCTCGGTGTTCCAGCTCCTCCTGTGGATCGGCCGCCACGCTCTCCAGCTCATCGTCGGCATCGTCAACGCCGTCCTCGCTGGTCCAGTCGCTCATACCCGACTGGTTGTCCGCCTCATTGTCGGTGGCTTCTTCGTCGTCGTCTGGACACAGCTCGCGCAGCTTCCGCCGCTCCGACCGAGATCTCAACGACCGCGATGCGCTTGTCGTGATGCCTCGACGTTCATCTATCTTTGGTGGGTCATGCATTCCAGCGACGCTGGTTCGCCTGATACCCGAGACCCGAGAACCCGATGCTAGCGGCTTTGGCCGCTTGACTGGCGACCTCCGCACCGGCTCGTCGATGGACATTAATGGTCCGTACTCGTCTTCCTCACTGCCGCTGCTGCTCGAGCTAATCGTGCGACGAGGGCGATAGAGCAACGGCACTGTGCGCACCATTTCCACCACTCGGTCGGTGGGAAGCTCGAGGTCGAGCGGCGGCTTGCGAGGATCGCGGCTGCCTTGCCGCCCGTCCTTCTTCAGCACGAAGAAGCTGTCGAGAAGCAGCGTCATGTGCGAACCGACGCACACGCCCTTGTCGGCCTGCAATCGCATTCCCAGCACCCGCGGCGGCTCCGTCGTCGGTCGAGCCGAGCCGTCAGGCGCCACCAGCGCGGGAGCAGCGGGTGGTGGCTGGTTGAGTGCCGTGAGTCGGTCGACGTGCTCGGTCAGATCCACCGAGAACGCCGCGAGCAGCAGCTTCCTGTGGCCCAAGCCCACGCGGGAGACCCCAAACAGCCGGAAGCGCACGACCTGCGGCTTCTGGCGGCGCCAGCGGCGCTGTAGCTTGCCCTGTAGCGGGAACCGCTCGCGGAGCGGAAGTACCTGCTCGATCGACACTGATATGAGTCACTGGGTTGGCTATTGGAAGCGGGGGCTCGATGACAAACCTCACCTGTGGCCGGCGAAAGTCCCAGTTGGGGTCGTTGGGGAGGCGGAACACGAGCTTCTTGCTGCGCGACGACAGCGACCGACGACCCGCGACCGTCAGCACGAGCTGGTCGAACGCGAGAGCGCGCGACGAGCTGCTCGCTTCCAGCGCGAGCTCCTGGATTTGCACTGTCATTGTGGTAGGAGGTGAGATGCTGCGCTAGCTCCTTGCGATCGAACCATCAGCGGACGTACCCGAGACATTGAAGCGCGGGCGGCGGCGGAAGAAGCGCACCATCCTGTCGGCCGAAGGGAACACGCGGCGAACACCAGGACTGTCCAGCAGTGCGGAACTTGGCCGGCTTCAGGGGGTGGGTGGGACGACTGTGTGCTGCTGCCGGCTCCCGATCCGTTGTCCCCAATCGCTAGCCTACCGATCGGAAAAACGGATGCGTGTGCGGGTTCGCCATCTTTCAGCCTCGAAATAGACGACCGAGAAGCGCTGGAGATCCAGCGCGGCGGCTTGCAGCAAATGGCGATGTTCGTGTCTCACAGCGAGCCGTTATGTCGCCATGGTTCAAACGGGTAGGGCAAGCGAATCAAGTCAAACCCACCGCGGTCTATTGATTTGAGCAAAGCAAGCTGGCGCTAGACAGCCATCAAGTCACTGGTATCGCACCGAGCGCGGATCGCGATCACCAGCACCTCTGTCAACGGTTCCCTTCTCCTCCTCCTGGTAGCCTCCCGACCCGTCATCGCTGCCGCTGGCGCTGCCTTTGCCGCCAGTCGGCCCGTCGCTCGCGTTGAACGCCGGCAGCATGTCGACAGGTCCGAAGTCGCAATGGCCGGGATGGTAGCTATGCACGTGGGCTGCCATCTGCGCGATGGTGCAGCACGAGAGACAGCAGACCGAGCAACAGTCCTCGAGACAGCTCCCTGGGATGTAGAACCGCTCGCGCACCTTGATGCGCAGCTGCCACGTCGAGAGGAAGAGAACGACGCTCGCCACGCTCTGCAGCAGCTGCAGCACGTACACGGTCACGGCCGCGCCAGCCGACTCGTTGACGGGGACGGCGTAGCCGGTGGTGGCCGTCGCTGGCTGGCCGCCCATCGCGTCGATCTCGTACGCAGCCAGCAGCTCGGCTGCTGACCCGCAGGCCGACACAATGAGCCAGAGCGAGAAGAAGAAGAGCAGCGCCTCACCGTAGCGCGCGACGCCGATCCGCGCCGCGATCTGCGCGAGCGCGATGAACGGCAGGAAGGTCGACATGAGGCAGTTGGGCACGCAGTCGACCCAGCAGCCGCACAGCCCCGTGGACCACTGACCCACGACGATCCCGTTCGCGTCCACAGGCGGAGGCTGCTCATAGCGACGGCGATCAACCTTCGGCGATGGCAGCAGGTGCTGCCGCTGCTGCTTGCGTGGCGCTCGGTCCATTGCGATGTGGCACTTCTCGATTGATGTCGGAACTGCTCTTGCTGTCGAATGCACTGTGCCGAGCGTCTACCAGCAAGATCGCGGCCTTTTGCCTTCGTCGAGCGGATCTTAAGATTGACGCGCGATCTTTCGCGCCGCCGTTTCGCATTTGAATCGAGCCGACCGCGAGTCGACACCGGCACTGCGCTGGACGCCGTCGATTGTCGAGTGTAAAAATGGATGGGATACGGCATCATCCATCTTGATTTTCGAGCTCTCCGTGCGGATGAAAGACTAGTATCAAGCACCCCAAGACCAGTGGCAGATTGCAGCAGCGATCGATTGATGCAAGACGTTCTACTACTCGCATCTCACTCCATTTTAGGTGTTTGCTCTCGAATTCCTCCTTTTGCATTCAGAATCACTGTTCAGTAAGTCTGCATGAAGGCACGGATGCCTCACGGCTGGCACCTATTGCCTGCGAGTTGCAAGTTGAGTGGGCAACTGGTACGGCCTCAATATGTATGGTTTGACGGCACGTCGATCCTCAGCCCTCCGACAGCAAGTCGCAATATTTGAGTCAGTCTAAGCTCCCTTGTAGTCTGGCAAAAATGCGCGAGCTCGACGCTCGCCACCTGCTCACATGAATGAAGGCTTCATGTCGTGCTGTTCGTCGACTTTCAAGACGAATGACGCGAGCACGAGCGATCTTTGGCCAGCCTCTCGAGCCACTGGATTACCCAAACAAGCCCCTTCAACCTAAACTTGAAGGTCAATTGCGAAGTCATTTTATGCTTGGTGCTGGTGCTCTGTTTCCTGTTAGCCTGTGAATAATAAATAGTGCCTCATACTCCGATGGCAGTCACGGAGCTCGCTGCTGGCGAGGACGTAACGCCAGCCTCGGCGTCGGCTTGCAGTTGCTGCTGCGCGGCAATGTACTCGGCGATCTTGCGCTGCTGCAGGTCGCGCAGGATGGCGTTGAGCGCGTAGATCTCGGCGCGCCGCCGGTGCTTCTGCTGCGCGGCCTGGTCGCGCTTGTGCCGCTCCTGCTCCTGCCGCGACCGGCGCTGCTTGTCCTCCTCGGCTCGCCGCTCCTTCTCCGAGCGCTTGATGTCTGTCACGCGCTGCTGCGAGCGCCGCGCGAGGTCCAGGCCGCGCTGCGTCTGAGCTGGGAGTAGCGATCCGTTGTTGTCGCTGTTGGCAATGTCGCCCAGCTCGAGGCTCTTGCCGTCGAAGCTGTCAGTCAGAAATGACGGCTGGTTGAGTGCCTGCGATGATCGAGGGCTCCGAACCGCCTGCAGCGCTGCGCCGCAAGGAAATCCATCTGTGCAATCACTTCCGTTTGTCAGTGCTGGCTGCAACCACCCCATCGACCACCGAGAGTATAGACAAACCGCTGTCGTTGTCGAGCGGCAAGCAAAGCGCCGGCGGCATCAGGAGGGTCTCGCCATTAGTCTGTACCATGATCGACACCGTTCCTCCAGCGTTGATCTCGCGGTCCAACAAGCACACTGCCGACGAGGCGAGCTCTTCATCTCGAGCCTTTCCACAGTCGAGCAACGTCAGCACTCGACATCAGCGCGATATTCTTGGGCACCGTGTCTATTGATATTTATATCGGCCGCCTCACTCGAGATCTTGTCGACCACTTCCTAACACCCCTGATCGCGATCTGACTACTGCTGTTGCTGCTGCTGCTGTTGTTGCTGCTTTTGGTGTTTCAACAACTGGGCTGGAAGCAGCAGCGACGGTGCGGCCTTGGACTTGTCGCCAGCTGGCTTCGGCACCCACATCGTACCAGCATTGCTGGCGGTGGTGTTTGAGGCTCCTCCTGCAGGCTTACCCTTGCCATGCTGCTTGTTTCGCCCATGGTGAGGCTTCTTCTCGGCGTTCCGCGAACCGTCGGTCGATGAGTGAGCCGCTGGCGACTTGTTCGAGGCTGCCTTCTTCGTCCTCGGCGCATCATTGGCAACCGACAGCGGCGGAAACTCCGTCGGATCTACCACTTGGGAAGCTGCCTGCGGTGGCGCCTGGTGCTGGGTGGGGACGAAATCGGGCGGCAGTGATCCATCGGGGCGAACGAACTGTCCACCCTGGTGATGGCCTGATGGAGGACCAGCATAGTACCCTGGGTACGAATGGTATCCACCATACGCCGCCGGTTGGCCAGCGTACACCTGGGGCGGAGCGTCAGGTGGCAACGGTGGCGCCAACATCGAAGCGCCAGACGCATTCCCGTAGTTGTGTGGGAACAAGTTCATGAGTGGGTCGACAGGCTGCTGCTGCGGCGGCGGCGGCGGTGGTGGCATTGATTGCTGCGTCACCTGGGTGTTTCCAGCAGCAGTAAAGAAGGCTGCAACCGAAGGGGCAACCGCCTCAGCGCTCGGCACATCACTGCTTGCATCTGGGACAGGCGTTGCGCTCGGACCGTCCTGCTCACTCGTAACCACCATCGACTGCGTAGCGACCTCGCCATCGTGACTCCACTTGCTAATCAGTTGCTGGATCTTGAGTGGATCGGGTGGCATCGGAAGCGAGCTTGGAACGGGAGGCGGTGGCGGAACGGCAGCCACCGCCGATTGCTTCGGAGGCATGACCTTCCTGCCGATGATCATATCAGGCTTCAGCAACACCTTCGTAGCTGCAGCTGCCACCGGCGGTGTGTTACTCCTGCGAGCTCCATTGGATCGCCCCGCCACTTCACGAGTTTGGTGAGTATTATGTCCATGACGACGAGATTGCCTGTCAGACTGACCAGGCGGCGTCGAGACACATAGCAGCGTGTTCCACGGAACAATCTTGCCGCGATCCAAGCTCATGCTTCCATAAAGAGGCTCGCCACCAGTGAACTTCTCGTCGAACAGCACCTCCACGCACTTGCTGCTAATGTGCGTCGCGACCACCGTGCCGCGATGCCCGAACGGAACGCCGCGAGCACTAATGTTAATCACACGGTCGCCCAGACGAGGAGCGCCGAGGTTCCTCGACGCACGGGCTGACACTTCGCGACCAGTCAAGTCCTGATTCACCAGCGGGTTCGGTCGGAACAAGTCAACTGGCGGGAGTCGTGCGACAACTGGGTGGGTCTCATGCTTGGCGGCGCTCTTTTCGCGCTCCACCGCACGCAGACTACCAGCCGCCTCAATTGCACGAATGGCGTTCAGACACAAGTACTGGGACGAGATGGGAATATGCTGCGAATGCTCCTTCTTGCCGAGCGCTTGGTGCTCGATCCACTGCTTGACCGCCTCAGCCTTGATTTCAACCTTCTTGGCATCACTCACGCCGAAAACATCGCTGCCTCGGTAGCTTCGAGCGTACGAAAGGGTACTCAGATTGGCCACCACCTCAGGAAACGTCTTCTTGTAGGCGGCGATCACTTGCATGGCGCGCTCGCTGTACTCCCACGCGGTGGAGCTCGCACCCCCGTTGTCATTCCCATTGCGCTTCTGGTTCGTGTCAACAACCTGTTCGCTGCTGCCCACAATCTTCACAATGTCGCCCTTGCGCCACACATTGTCATCATCCGACGAAGGAACAGCAGGACTCTGCTGCGAACCGCGGCCAGAAGCAACCTTGTCCACAAGTCGGCAATATCCAGGGAGCAACAACTCTTTCCGGAACCGGAAGTTCAAGCCGATTTCATGGTCGCCAGGCTTGATCATCACACTCCCCACCAACGTTCCAAGGGTCGATGCCGAGATCCCGAGCTTCTGTGCAACCAGATATCCCGGATAATACTTGTCCGAAATTTGAGAAGCGATCACGTAGCCGAACGGAGGCTCCTTGTCGATGGTGTTCACATGCACGGTCACTTCGCTCTTGGCGTCGTCATGGCCCTTGACGGTTGCAGTGCATCCGAGCCACTGACCCCGAGTGATGAGTGCAACAGAGTCCGTAGGGAATCGCTCGACCAATGGCTGCTTCCCCGTCTCTTGGAACCTGGCGTCAAACAGGCTGTGATTGATCACCGTCAACTGGAAAGGCACCATCGCCTCCACTTCGCCGAACTTCTTCTCGATGGCTCCAGTAAGAGGGTTCGCAACCATACCCTGCAACGGGAGCACGTGGAGCACTGTAGCGATCCCTGTCTTCCCCAGATCGATACCTCCACTACCAGGCGTCCCGCGGCCAGACAGCATCTTCACGACTTCAGTCTGCGCGTAATACGCCCACGCCGATTTTTGGTCGCCATCATACGGAGTGAACACTACGTCTCCTGCATACTGACCGACAGCGCCTTGGCTGAAGCGGTACTCGCCAGACAGAGTACTGACTCCCACAACCAACGCCTCGTGCAGGTTCGGCCAGTTTGCCAGAACGGTCGTCCCCAGTAGGTGCTGTGGGTTCGCTGCGACGTCTCCGTGAACTCCGGCAGTCGGAGGCAGCTGCAGAATCAGCGAGTCTTTTCTCGAAGCCATCCCAAAGCAGTTCAACCCAACGCTAGCGACTCGAATCGACTCGAGCTGAACAGTGTACAGGGAGGGGAAGCCAGCGAGCGGCAACTCCACGCCATCCATCAGTCGGCTCTGGAATTGCCCGTCATGAACAGAAATCTTGGGCAAGTGGAACTCTTCTACACGCGTGTTGCAGAACGGAATATCCGGGAAGCCGTGGACCCCTGGAAGTGTCGATCGCAAAGTCTCCACTGCATTCATATCCCGCACGATGTGGATCGGCCGCAGCTGCAGCTGGTTTCGGCTACGTTCAGCTTGAGTGAGTCGAGAGTCTGGACAATACTGAGCGATCGCCTGCTTTAACAGCGCGACGTCAATGAACGGCAGCAAGTTCACGCCTTCCCACGCATTGCGCTTGCCTTCCATGTCAATGTCAAACTTTTCGGGATAGAACTGCTTGATCGGAGATAACGGCGATACCATCAAGAATCGATAAGGTTCAGGGACGAGGTGTGAGCTGGATGCAGGCAAATTGGACATGAGCTGCTCGAAAGGAAGCAGCGGGCCATCAGTTTCCGGGTCGTTGTTGAACACAACCTGAGCCGCAATGTCTTCGATGTCTGTCAAGTCCGACACCATCGGAGCGTAATGGTATGGATAGAACCACGACCACGAAGGCGGACCCTGGAAATAGTACGCCAAGCACCATTTCAGCGCTTCAAGATAGTGCTTCTTCACCTGAACAAGCGATGTGTTGTTGGCATCACCATTTCCACGAGGGATCTTGAACTTGCGCTCGTAGTAGTTCCACTTGGTATCCTGGAAACTCTCGCTCCCGCTCAGCATCAGAACTTCGTCCTCCGCCTCTTTCATCTCGAGTGCGACCTTCGTCTCAAACTCGCCATCAAGCGCTTCAAGCAGCGCTTTCTCGTCGGCCTCTTCGTCAACGTCGTCATCATCCAGCAGAGGAGGCGGTGAATCGTCGTCATCATCATCTCGCAGAGCCGAAAGCGCATTACGCACTTGGACCTCGTCAACCTCGTGCTGAACACTTCGCGCTTCACGCTCACCACCGCGGCCATGACGTCGCCTCTTGTTCTCTTCCTTGGCGCGGTTTATCAAAATGTCCTCTTCCTGAGCACCAATAATCTCGAATAGCTCTTGCAGCAGCTTGATATTGATGAGCTCGCCGTTCTGCGTAAGGTACTGTCCGCTGTGGCTCTCCAGAAGCTGCCGGTACACGCGTAGCAGCAGCGGGATGGCGTTCTCGCTGATCTCGAGCGTCGGACTGTGCGGAATAAAGTCGTTTCCGAGCAGGAACGTCAGCAGAATAAAGTCGTCCAGCATGCGCTCACCGTCCAGCGGTGGCGCGACGCGCATCTCCATCATCAAGTACTCTCGGAAGAGACTCAAGTGCACGAGCTGCCACTGCTGCTCCTCGATCTGCTTGCGCGCGACCGTCTGCTTGTGGCTTCCCCATACGACCGTCTCGCGCACGAGCGTGAAGTGCGGCTCGTGCGTCATGAGGCCGAGCAGCATGAGGTCGGCGTCGCTGCCGTACATGCAGTGGCGCACATTGGCACCGTAGCCCGGCTCCATCTTGCGGTGCCGGATGAACTCGACGATCTTGTGCTCGCCCTCGCCGGGAACCTCGCTGCCGGAGAAGAACACCTCGAGCCGAGCCCAAAGCGGGTCAGTCTTCATCTTCTGCCGCACAAAGTAGATGAGGTGCTGCGAGAGCGTGGCGAGGAACTCGGTGCCGGGCGTGATGCAGTTCGAGTCGAAGCGCGAAGCCGGCGCCTTGGCCGTCACGCCGTTCTTCTCGTCCTCGAGCGTGATCTGCATGTAGCGCTCCTTCTCCATCGCTTCCTGGCGCTCGAGACCCGCACGGAAGCGACGCGAGCGCTGCTGGTTGAGCTTGGCGCGCGGCGCGACACCGTCGATCGCGATGTACACGAGCCGCTGCGGTTTGATGATGTGCGTGATGAGACGGTCCATGTACGTGAACACACCATGCAGCTGCGCCTGCAGCGACAGCGCGCTCAGCGAGTCGTCGCTGTCCGAGTGCGTGCAGTTGTGGATGATGCCGTTCATGTCGAGGTAGAAGCAGTCGAACTCGGGCAACAGCGACACATCCGAGATGGGCTGGTTCAGCAGCGGGTACCGCTCCGACATGTACCGGTAGAAGCGCGGGATCCCCATGGCTGGCTCGTGGCGCGGGCGGAGCGGCGGCGCGCGGGCGGCAGGTCGAGAGGATCAGGAGCTTCGAGGGCTCAAAGCGCAGGTTTCGGCGTTGCACTTGCAAAATGTGATCCCCCCCCCTCCCCTCCAACGTTCGCCGAGCGGCTCCGAGTGCTGGTCCAACTGGGTCGTGAGTGAATATCGAAGAGTGGGTTACATTGGACAAAATGGTACAGTGTGCCGGGTTACAATTAAACCTTGTAATCGGACAGGTGCGGTACCTGGGTCGGTTCTTCAAGTCAGACAAAGAAAATGCCAGCCGTTATTAGTCACCAACATGGAGCCTGGCGACGCGTTCTTCGATGACGTGCTCGCGCTGCTGCTCGAGGCTGACGCCGACGCGTATCCCATCCACCTCGCCATCCAGCCGGCCAGTCCTCGCCTCTCGCTGACGGATCATAAGGACGTGGTGGATGACCAACGACCCGTGGATGTGCGCACCAATGGAGATTTTGAACCCGAGCTCGAGCCGCCGGCAGCGGTTCAGACCAACCAACAAGTGCAGCGACAGTTGCTGCTCGCTCCGCCGTCGACAAACGTCAGACAGGACGCGGTGGCGGTGCTACCGACGCGCAAGAAGCGCAAGAACGCGTACCGCGAGCGGCTGAAAGACGAGCTGTTGGGGCTGCAGCGTCGCGCGTTCGAGCTGGAAGGCGAGCTGCGCGCTCTGCAGCTCCGGCGCGATGCGCGGTCCGAGCCGCCGCCGATCGTGCACGTGTGGAAGCGCATTGCGCAGCAGCACCGAGAAGCGAGGACAGCGGCACAGCAGCAGAATCGCCTGCTTCAGTCGGCGGTGGCGCGGCAGGCAATGCTGCTCAACGAACTGGAACAGATGCTCCGTGCGAATCCAGACTCCGTGCCACTCAACACCAACCGCGCGCAGCTCGTACAGCACCGTCAGCGCAGGAGAAAGCCCGTGGAGATGCGCGACGAAGACCTACTGGCGGCGTACTTGCAGCAGCTCGACAACACCTACAGCGTGACGAACCAAGCGTTCCATTCGAGCGGACTCAACCTCGACTCCAACGAGCCGTCGCTGCTTGTAGTTCGATCCAGAATGTGCGGGTCTGTCGAGTACTTTGAGAGCTGCCAGTCGACCGTCGTGCCCGTCGATTTCCAGCACGTGCGTCAGGACGCATTCCGGATCTTCGCTTCGCTGTACCCGAACAGATCTCGGCTCAACATCCCGGACGACACCCTGATCGGCAAGTTTGACGTGCCTGGGAAGAAGTACGACCTCGGGATCAACTTTGCCATCAAGTGGTTCGACGAGGTTCGGCGCGTCGTGCTTGTATGGCGCTCACTGACGATCGGGGATGGGGAGTTCTCCGGTATGAACGCTGACGAGACCGGCTGGCTGATCCTCCAGCCGCGACACCAGGTATCGTTGCTTCCTGGCGCGATGTCTGCCTCGACCATCCTCCACAGCTGCGTGCAGATCGTTCCGGCCTTCTCGGTCGCTCCGAGCGCCGCCAGAGCCAAACAATTCACTGAAGCCATCATGCGATGCGGCGACGAAGACATTCTGACCATCTCGCAAGTGCTCGAGGAGATACTGATGCGGAACGTCACTCCAGACGACATGAGGGAGCCTGCGGTCCTCGAAGCGTGACGATGTAGAAGCCTTATACATTGGATTAGGATCAGGAGCTGCCACATATGCACGCAAGATACGATCAATACACGTCCAGCACGATCTTCAGAACCACGGCGCTGCCTCGTGTTCAGGGAAAGGTGGCGTCACGTTGAACGTGTCGAGCACGGTCTGCTTCTCCTGGGTGAACGCATGGAACGTCTGCGGCTCGAAGCAAACGATTCCAACACACCCACTCCAGCCCTGGAATCGTAGGAAGTTCTGGATAGCCCGCAGCGCCGTTTGCGCACCTTCCGTGCATGGAACGCCAAGATTCCCCGTCGAGATCGACGTCATCGCGACACAGCGCAGATTCTCGTGCTCCGCCGCGCGCATGATACTGGTGTACGTCCTTTGCAGCAGCGGGTAGCACGCACGGTGCGAGCGACTTGGACCAACAACGTGAATGAGCTTGTCGGCTCCGCTGTCGAACCCTGGCGTCACATGCACCTGACCAACGTCCAGATGCACGTCCAACTGCCGGACGTAGTCGCTCAGTCCCTGACCAGCGCGTCGGAACACCACCGCTGCCGAGCCAATGCCAGGGTTGCGCAGATATGACGTTGTTGGGAATGCGATGCCGTCGATCGCGTGCTCGCCGAGCGTGGCGATGTCGCCGATGTCGCCCTCGACAACCAACACGTTTGCATCGAACCGAAGCCACTCGTCCGTCGACCGCAGAAACTCCGTCAGCTTGTTGCAGGCTCCGGCAAGTGTCGGGAACGAGGCAGAAGCAGCAGTGCCAGTGGAGGCAACCGGTTCGTTCGACGTGGATGAAGCAGTGTCAGCGGCAGTCACACGCTCCAACTGCGGATCCTGGTTGCTTTGGTTGTCGCCTGCGTCCGTATCCGCCACTGATCCGTTCGAAATGGAGGCTGCAACTCGGCTCCCACCCTCATCCGGCGGCAGCGTCGCTTGCACTCCGTTTCCCACACTCTCCTCGTCGTCAACCTCGCCATCAGCTTCGTCGTCACTCTGGTCGTCTTCTTCTTCATCGCCACTCCCGCCGATCGAATTGACATCTGCGTCGCCGTCGCTATCCGAGTCGTCGGTGGTCTCTGGCAACGCTCGGACGTCACGGGGGCCATGAAAATGGAACTCCAGTAGCTCTTCCCACAGATCGTTCTGCTGCAAAACCGCGCGCCACTGGGTGTTGCAGCTGAGCACCTCGGCGAAGCTCGCAGTCGACGCCGGATCGAGGAAGAAGAGCAGCTTCTGGATCAGAATCTCGACGTCCAGGACCCGCTCGACGCCTAGCCCGTCGGCCTCGGTGCTCTTGGCAGGTCCTTCCGTGCGCTGGCGCTTCGCTGGAGCGGCCTCGGGGACGGTGGTCGGCGCCATGGAACGCCGTTCTTCCGGTCTGGTGGCGTCTTCAACTCGAACTGCGAGCGTTGGAGTCCCTATGTTTGACCTCAAGTCGAGTGGTGCGCACCCGCGGATTGGCCATTATTCGAGCTAATTACAAATTAGAGTTTTCGCGAATCATCATGCAATGATAATGAGTAATTAGCCAATCAGAACACTCAACAGAACTCGACCAGAAAATCCTGCAACCAGATCTACATTTTGCCCTTTCGATCGTGTTCAAGATCTCTCTCTCTCTCTCATTCAAAAGCAAAATGGACAGCACAAGTGCAGTGCGGTGATATCCGATACACAAGGCAGTTCTCTGTGTACCCTCTGGTCGCATCAGAACCCCCAGACGCGACGCGCCGGCTGCGCAGGGTATTCCAGCGCGGCGTTGAAGTCCTTGACGATCTCTTTCTTCGCCGCCTTGAATGCACTGTACACTCTGTCCTCGTAGCACACGATGGCGATCGTGCCGCGCCAGGAGTTCGAGCGGAGGAACGACTGGATGGCTCGCAGCCCGACCTGCGCGCCTTCTCGGCACGGGACGCCCATGTTGCCGGTCGAGATGGACGCCAGCGCGACGCAGTGCAGGTCTTCGTTCAGGATCGTGCTCATCGTGTTTTTGTACGTGAGCTCCAGCAACTGGAAGCAGTTCTCCATCGCGATGCTCGGACCCACGCAGTGGATCAGCTTCTCCACGCCCGCATTGAACGCGGGCGTCGCGACGGCGGAGCCAGTCGGCCGCCGTCCGCGGAAGAGCGGGTCGTTCACATAGTCCGTCAGCTCGCGACCTGCGCGATTGAACACGGCTTGCGCGGCGCCAACGTAGTGGTTCGTCAGGTGGGAGTTGGTCGGGAACGCGAGGCCGTCGAACGGGACGCCGTTGATGCCGCGCTCGCGTCCAATGTCACCGTGGACGACCCGCACGGACTCGATGAAGAGGTGTCGGTCGTCGCCCGCACGAAGATAGTCGCGCAGCTCTTGGCACGACGTATCTCGACTCGTCCACTCCCACGCGCGCTGCTTATGCGGCAGCGCAAGGAACCGGATCTCGGCCGGGTACTCACCGGCGAAGTGCAGCAGCAGCAGCTCCTGCCACAGCGTCGCGTCGTGGAAGTAGCAGTGGAGCGACTTGTCCTTGTGCATGGCCGTCAGCAGCGCGTCGACCGCGTCAAAGTCCAGCAGGAGCAGCAGCGCGCGCACGATATCCTCCACCTGCAGCACGCTCATCCCCGCCGTGGCGCTGGGTGGCCCAGCCGCGCGGTCGATGCTCACAGCGGTTGCCATCGTTGGTGTGCGGGTGGAATTCTGATGTGGATGTTTGCGATAGGGTCGGTGAGGTCAGAGACTGCAACATCCAATTGTTGCCAAAATGCCGCCTGTAATTGGTCGAAATAACGCATTTTAACAAGCGATAATTGGCTAATAATATTGTCAACCCATTTGGATAGCGCGTTACAAAGACGTTACAATCGCATCTGCAAGTTATCAAATGTGGCAAGTTTTGAAAATAACATCGGTAATATTCCGTAAAATACCACACAGTATAGTATCCTCCCAAATAGAGCTCGGTGTACGGTAAGCATCCGGACCAAGCTGTCATCCCACCGCTGGTGCAGCTCAATACACCATCGGCGACGACAGCATACCATCTATACGGAAGCAGACGCGTCCTCCATAACCGAGCTGCCAGAGCTTGAAAGCGAGCTCGCCCTGCTGGCGGAGCTGTCGCCGTCGAGTTGCCAAGCTTGAAGAGCCACGTGGACTCAGTCCGAGCAGCATCATCTCGAGAGATCCACCAATCACGGCTGATCCTTCCATATTTTGCACTCTTTTTCCACCAATCGTGGAGCGACAAATCAACGTTAAAATCCTTCGGGCGACTTGGCCACAACCACCACCACACCGCATTCCGCTGAAGGCGGAGCTGAAGTGCCGAAGCGACTGAGGGATCAAGCGCCTTCGCCGCGCGATCCCAGCGACCGCAGCGGGGCCGACAGCGAAGAGATGAGAGTGCTGCAGGCGCTCGCAGTGGCGCTGTGCGCGCTCGGGCTCGCGACTGAGGTGGGCGACGCTCGACTCGCCTGTTATCTGAATGGAACCAAAACCTGACGACTGTACCGCTGATTCGACAGACGGCGGCGGCGCCAGACAGCATCTCCAAGGTGCGCGTGGCGGCCGACAATGCGTTCGCAGGCGGCGACATGAAGACGGCTATCTCGCTGCTCTCCAAGCTCATCGAGCTTGAGCCTACTAACGAGCGCAACTTCTACAAGGTATGGGAGGATTGACTGCATGGAACCACGATCTGTGTGCTGACTGACTGAACTGTTGTGCACGCCCAGCGGTTCCGCGCGTACTTGAGCGAGCGCAAGTACTCGCACGCTCTGTCCGACCTGACCTCGTCGCTCGAGGTGAACCCGAGCTACAAGCAGGTGAGACGATGGGTCATGTTCCCGACCTTTCTGGGTGAGACTTTGCGCTCAATTATTGATGTGGTTCTCCATTCAGGGCATCCTGCAACGCGGCAAGCTGCTCATGATGCTCGGGCAGTGCACGGACGCGGTTGGAGACTTCCAGAAAGTCACCGAGTACGTCTCTGACTTTTCATTGCCACACCTGCTGAGAGCCCATCGCTGACAGTGGGAATGACAGACTGTACCCGACCGACGCTTCTGCTGCCGAGTACCTTGCCAAAAGCTCGCAGTGCGCCAACCACATTAACGAGGCCGAGCGTGCGCATAGCCGCGGTGAATACGGCAAGGCGCACGAATATCTGACCCAGGTGATCGAGGAGTCCGCCGTCTCGAGCGTGCCCCTGCTGCTCGAGCGCGCGCAGCTCAGGTACACGCTGCTGCTGCACCTTTGCGTAGTTGGATCTATGGACTGACGACATAGTGGTATCGTGTGACCAGTGTCTCGCTTAGCAACCCGTACGACGCCATCGCAGACCTCGGCACGATCCTGAAGCTCGAGTCATCCAACCTGGCCGCCCTTCAAATGCGCGGCGAGGTGCTCTACTCGGTACGATATCTGAAATCATCCCCGTTAGTTAGTGTTGGCTTGTTGCTGACTCTCGCGCTACTCTCACGAGCAGCTCGGCGACAAGCAGTCGCTGGACGCGGCGCTGACGCATTACCGCCAGGGACTGCACTCGGATCCAGAACACAAGGGGCTCAAGAAGCTGTACCGGCAGCTGAGGAAACTGCTCAAGTTTATCGCGAATGCCGAGGACGAGATGGCGCGCGGCGTGTTTGCCGAGGCGGTCGAGGACTGGCAGTCGGCGCTCGAGGTCGACCCTACTCACGCGCTGCTCAACAAGGAACTGTACCTGCAGCTCTGCGTTGCGCAGCTGCACCTCAAGGCGTATGCGGAGGCAAAGGACGCGTGCGAGAGGGTGATCACACTGGATGACACGGTCGCGCTGGCGTTCGCCAAGCTGAGCGAGGCGCAGCTCGGTCTCGAGCAGTTTGAAGACGCCGTGCGGTCCGCTAAGCGCGCGTTCGAGCTGGACGACTCGAGCCGCGAGTTCCAGGAAGGCGTGCGCCGTGCCGAGGCCGCGCTCCAGCAGAGCAAGAACAAGAACTACTACAAGATCCTGGGCGTGGCGCGGGACGTGGGACAAAAGGAGATCAAGAAGGCGTACCGGAAAATGGCGCTTGAGTGGCACCCGGACAAGCACGCCGACAAGGACGAGAGCGAGCGCGAGGTCGTGCAGCAGAAGTTCCACGACATCGCCGAGGCGTACGAGATCCTGTCGGACGAGGAGATGCGCGCCAAGTACGATCGCGGCGAGGATGTGACAGGCAACGCCGCCAACCGGCAGCAGAGCCAGCCGTTCAATCCGTTTGGCGGCGGCCACTTCTTCCAGCAGGGCGGCCGCACCTTCCACTTCAACTTTGGATAGAGAGAGCAGGCATGGGACAGTGAATGTCCTGGATCACGTGATCGATCGACGGTGCGTTTGTCAAGATAGACGGAGAAATACAGCCTTCCAAGCGATTGGAGGTCGCGATCAATGGTGTTCATCGAATGCAGGGCGTGTGTGCATGGCGAAGCGTACTGGCTAGCTGCTGTCGTCACTCGCTGGTCGTTGATCTGCTTTGGGGTAAACTGCGGGATGATTGTGGGCGTGAAGGGGATAATCGCGATGAAGATTACGGATTCAGCTCACGAGATTTGGGGTATCAATTTTGCTTGTTTGGGACGATTTGTTGCATCTGCACAGTGACAAATCATCAAAAATACAATTTGGCATTCAGGATACTTAAATTGGGCTATGTTGAAGATGCACCGGAGAATGATGGATAACCAATGCTCCACTTTGAGTTTCAGCAATGGGTGAGCTCGAAGTCTGCAGGGTATTGCGTTAATCGCCGCCACCCTGACATTGCGGGCTCCTCTGGTCGTCACCACTTTTGTTTCTGCCCGCGACTGCCAGCTCCACCGATCTCAGGCGCAATGAGGATTGGCGGAGGTGCTGCCGAAGCCAAGGCCTCTCCGACAGCTTCCTATGTACAGCTGGACGAGCGGGTTGCGGCGACTCCAATCCGTTCTCACCCTCGAGTAGAAGTGCGCGTGACGAATCTGTCACTGTCGGTAACCAGCAAGCCTCGAGACGGCAGCGGCGATGCTGCGGACGAGCTCCCGACGATCGCGAACACAATGAAGCAGTGCTTCGCACGCCGCTCCAAATCGCCTGCCACACACAAGCAAGTGCTCAAAGAAGTGTGTGGCACGTTTCGACCGGGAACCATGACGCTCGTGCTCGGGCCGTCCGGAGCAGGCAAGTCGGCGTTGCTGCAAGTACTGGCCGGCCGCTTTCCAGCGAACAAGCGTGTCAGCTTGACAGGGGAAGTCTCTTACAATGGACAACCTCGCGAAGACCTGCTGAAGGAGTTGCCGCATTTCACGGCCCTCGTTGCACAGGAGGACAAACACCTGGCGACGCTGACAGTCAAAGAGACACTTGCGTTCGCGAGCCAATGCTGGAACGGCAACCAGGTTCCTCCCTACAAATCATCCTCCAAATCTGCGAGCGTTGGCACCGACGCAATGATCCAGCAGCTTGGGCTCCACGGCTGCCAAGACACGATCATCGGCGATGAGTTGCTGCGCGGTGTGTCCGGTGGAGAGCGCAAGCGCGTCACGCTCGGCGAGATGGAGATCGGCTCCAAGAGCGTCGCGCTGATGGACGAGATCACCACAGGGCTGGACAGCGCTACCGCGTTCGACATCGTCCGCGCACAGTGCACACTCGCACGGCAACATGAGCGGACGATCGTCATGGCTCTCCAGCAACCGACGCCAGAGGTGTTCGCCCTCTTCGACAGTGTTCTGCTGCTGAGCCAAGGCGAGGTGCTGTACCATGGACCAATCGATCATGTCGAGGAGTATTTTGTCAGTCTGAGCATTGTCCGTCCTCCCGACCGCGATCTCGCAGACTTCCTGCTCGATGTCAGCACCAACGCAACATCTGGCTATCCGCTGAGTGACGACGGGTCCGAGAGCAGCCAGCATCGAGTGAGCGAGTTGGTTGCAGCGTTCAAGAGCTCACCATTGTTCGCTGAGATGCAACAGCAGTTGGATCAACCGACTCCTGACAAATTGATGATCGAACGACGACCTCCAGCGTCCCGCTCTGGCGTGTGGTCGCTGGTGCGGCGTCAGCTCATCGTCCAGCTCCGAAACAAGCCGGCGCTCGCGAGCCGCGTAGTCGTGATGGTCGTCACGGGTCTGCTCGACAGCTCGACGTTCTTCCAGTTCGACCCCACCCAAATCTCGGTTGTCATCGGCACCATCTACTACGCCGTCATCTTCTTCTCCATCAGCCAGGTATCTCAGATTCCGCAGTACCTCGCCGAGCGCGCCGTGTTCTACAAGCAGCGCGACGCCAACTTTTTCTCGACGCCGACGTACGTTCTGGCCATGGCGATGAGCCAAGTTCCCATGGCTCTGGTCGAGGCTGTCGTCTTCGGTTCGCTGCTGTACTGGATCAGCGGCTTCGCGTCGAGTGTTTCAGCGTTCCTGGTCTTCTTGGCGACGCTGGCACTGCAGAGTCTCTTCATGGCCATGTGGTTCTTCCTCGTGGCCGCTGTCGCACCAGACGCCGGCGCCGCTCTGTCGATCGGCATGGTCTCGATGCTAGTCTTTTCTGTCTTCGCGGGCTTCATCGTCACGGAGAGCAACATCCCCGGCTACTTCGTGTGGCTCCACTGGCTGAGCCCCATGAGCTGGGCACTCAAGGCGCTGGCTATCAACCAGTTTCGATCGAGCGACTTTGACGTCTGCGAGTTTCAAGGCGTTGACTACTGCGGTACATACGGTGGTCAGACCATGGGCGAGTACTACCTCAACCTGTTCGACATCCCCTCGAAGCGAGAGTGGATCCCCTACGCCGCAATCTATGTCACAGGGCTCTACGCTGTCTGCTTCGCGCTGTCGGTTGTTCACCTCGAGCGTGTGCGCCACGTCACCAACTTTCGAGCCGAGGACAAGCCGCTTGAAGACAAGGTTTCGATCAGCAGATACACGCCAACAGAGTCACGACGTCACCATCGCGGCTCGAAAAGGCAGGACGTTGCGCTCGACATGGCGCAAGAGCGCCACAAGTGCATCCCAGTCACGGTCGCGTTCAAAGATTTGCGGTACTCGGTTCCGGATGCCACACACCCTGACAGCAGGCGCGTGCTGCTCCGCGGGATCAGCGGTGTTGCGACGCCAGGGACAGTCACGGCTCTGATGGGGGCAACTGGAGCCGGCAAGACGACGCTGCTGGACGTGGTTGCCGGTCGCAAGACCCGAGGCACCGTCGACGGCTCCATCTTGCTGAATGGCCACCAAGCCACACCGCTCGCGCTGCGCCGAAGCACGGGCTACTGCGAGCAGACGGACTGCCACTCCGAGTCGGCCACGATCCGCGAGGCACTGGCGTTCAGCGCGTTCCTGCGTCAGGACAGCGCCGTGTCGACTAGCGACAAACTTCAGACCGTCGACGAGTGTCTCGATCTGCTCGGATTGCGCGGCATCGCCGACTGTATGCTGCGCTTCGCGTCGGCCGAACAGAAGAAGCGCGCGAGCATCGGTGTGGCTCTAGCTGCGCAGCCCAGCGTGCTCTTCCTGGATGAGCCCACGAGCGGACTGGACGCCCGCGCGGCCAAGCTGATCGTGGACGGCTTGCGAAAGGTGGCCGATTCGGGCCGCACCGTCGTATGCACGATCCACCAGCCTTCCGCCGGGGTGTTCGCGCTCTTCGACCGGTTGCTGCTGCTCCAACATGGCGGCGAGACCGTCTACTTCGGCGACCTTGGCGCTGGGGGACACCACCTCATCGAGTACTTTGAGGCGATCCCAGGCGTCGAGCCGTTCGTACCAGGTCGAAATCCCGCAACATGGATGCTCGAGACGATCGGTGCCGGTGTTGACGATGCCGAGATGATTGGCGCGTCGCCGCAGTTCGCGCAGATCTTCCAGACCAGCGAACACAACAAGCGGCTGCACGCCATGCTAGCCACCGAAGGAATCGGCTGCGCGTCAGCCGCGCTACCACCGCTCGCATTCTCGTCCAAGCGCGCGGCGTCGGCACGGACGCAGCTGCGCTGGCTCTGGAAGCGGTTCGCCAACTTGTACTGGCGCACACCGACATACAACCTCACTCGGTTCGCGATCGCACTGCTGCTGGCACTGGTGTTTGGGCTGATCGCTGTCGGAACCGACATGGGAACGTACCAGGGGCTCAACTCCGGCATCGGCCTCATCTTCCTCTCGGCCTTCTTCAACGGCATGATCGCCTACATGGGCGTGCTACCGGTCGCCATCGCCGAGCGTACATCCTTCTACCGCGAGCGCAGCGCCGAGACCTTCAACGTGCTCTGGTACTTCGCCTCGCTCTCTGGCGTCGAGCTGCCTTACTCGTTCGCGGCTGGATTGCTCTTCTCGGCTATCTTCTTCCCTCTCGCGGGCTTCGCGTCCGCGGGGTTTGTGGCCTTCGTGCTCTTCTGGATCGACTTCTCGCTCTATCTGCTGCTCGAGACGTACTTGGGTCAGCTCGCAGCTTTCGCGCTGCCAGGCGAAGATATCGCTGCCGGGCTCGGTGGACTTGTCAACATGACGCTCTCGCTGTTCATGGGGTTCGCGCCGCCTGCCGCCGCCATCCCATCAGGCTACCGGTGGCTGTACAAGATCAATCCATTTCGCTTCGCGCTCGGCAACTTGGTCGCGCTCGTCTTTGGCGACTGCGACGGCGACGAAGACCAGCGCGGCTGCGAGCAAATGCTCAACGCTCCAGCTACTGTCCGCGCCGAAATCTCGGTAAGCGAGTTCGTGGCCGAGGTCTTCGGCATGGCGCGCGCCGACCACGCGGCCAACGTCGGCTACCTGCTGCTCTACATCGTCGGCCTGCGCGTCCTTGTGTTGGTCGTGCTGCGCACGGTGCGCCACGGCCGTCAGTAGCGGCGATGAAGCATCATATTGAAGGGATCAACATATTCAGTGATGGTAGTGCTCTGTGTTTGCGTAGCGATCAAAGGGGGTTAATGTCTATCAACAGATATCCGACAGAGTAGATAGGAGTCAGGCGAGCACACAACGACGCAGGAGAAGCTGATCCACTGCGTGGGTCCGAGCATCGCGATGGAGAACTGCTTCCAGTTGCTGGAGCTCACGTACAAGAACACGATGAGCACGATCCTGAACGAAGACCTGCACTGCGTCGCGCTGGCGTCCATCTCGACCGGCAACATGGGCGTCCCGTGCCGAGAAGGCGCGCAGGTCGGGCTGCGAGCCATCCAGTCGTTCCTCCGCTCGAACTCCTGGCGCGGCACGATCGCCATCGTGTGCTACGAGGACAGAGTGTACAGCGCATTCAAGGCGGCGAAGAAAGAGATCGTCAAGGACTTCAACGCCGCGCTGGAATACCCTGCGCAGCCGGCGCGTCGCGTCTGGGGGTTCTGATGCGACCAGAGGGTACACAGAGAACTGCCTTGTGTATCGGATATCACCGCACTGCACTTGTGCTGTCCATTTTGCTTTTGAATGAGAGAGAGAGAGAGAGAGAGAGAGAGAGAGAGAGAGAGAGAGAGAGATCTTGAACACGATCGAAAGGGCAAGGTCATTCAGAGGAAGCAGGCGCACCCAGCAAGCACGAATGCCAAGCTGGCTCTATGGGTTGCAGAGCTTTCAAGCTTGGTAAGGTTTCCAACAAAAAGACAATTTTTACGGCTTCTTTGCCATGGATTGGCAAGTGAACGTCCAAGTGCCAGCTGCGCGACTCGCGCGCATCTTGGCGCCGTCGCTCAGCGCAGCATTCTTGGTCGCGTACGCCTGGTCGAACAGCAGCATCTTGAGCCTTCCGGCGGCTGCCACGTTCTTTGACATCTTGTCGTACTCGCGGTTGTAGAGCCGCGACACCGATACGAAGATGGTCGAGACAAGCTTGGCCAGATCCTCTATATGGAAGAGCACGTCTCCCTGGTAGAAGCCAATGCCAGCGCCGTTGCACAGCAGCGCGGCGTGCTCCACGCGCTCGAACACATGCTGCGGTGGCAGGTACGACAGGTGCACGTCCGTCGGGTCGATCGCGAGCCGCTCATGAGCAAGCACGCCGACGATGGCGAGGTTGCTATGTAGCAGCACGACGCGCTTCGGGTCGCCGGTCGTGCCCGGCGTGTAGCAGAGCGTCGGCACGTCCGACAGGGGCGGCAGGTTAGCAGGTAGCGGGTCCTCCTTGCCCAGCAGTTCAATGTCCGCGAGCGACTTGAGCACGAGGTCTTGGCCGCGGCCTGGTGGCGCTGCTCGGGCGTCATGGGCTCGAACTGCGGCCGCGTAGTTCTCGACGATGTGAAAGTGGTCCTGGCCGCAGACCATCATGGTCAGCTTCGTGTGGTGGACGATGAAAGGCACGGTGCCCTACCCAAGCGTGTCGTAAAGCGGCACTCGAGCGTAAACTGTGCGGTTGCATGCGTGGTTGAGCAGCGAACACTCGAGCAGAAGCTTGCTGAACATGCCGACCTTGGCCAGCCGCGAGAGCTCGGCGAAACGCGCGACACCGCTCGTGATCGCATTGCTGTGCATCTTCTCCTCGCCGTAAGCGACATCGTACGCGAGTAACACGAACAAGTCGACTTTGACCGTTCCCAGACTGAGCGGGATATCTGATCCCGCAATGGTCAGCATTGAACCTTAATATAACATGCGAGTTCGGGGGGACAAAGTGCGAACTGGACGATATCAGCGGCGGTTCACTCAAGTTCCCAGAGAACGCTCAGATACATCAGAATCTGAGCTGATATCTTGAAGGGTCGTGAAATCCCCCCCTTCCATTCACTGGCACACTCCAAGATGGCGTCGAAACGCAAATGGCGTCGAGACAAGAGCCCAAGGAGCGTCAAGAAGAGAAAGCGTCGGCGCTCGCGTCCTGGCGGACCGCAGGCCACGCAGCAGGAAACCACCGCAGACGAGAGAGTCCTGGTGCATCCCCGCGAGTGGTTTACTCGCGAGGTAACAGAAGATTTATGGATCCCAGAGGAGACGTTGCAGGTAGTCACGAAGCCTAACTTTCAGCGAGGTGGCCCCCACACAGAGCGACCGCGCGTGCCAGCGGGTCAACGTCTCGTGGAACCGTTGCTCACGTCCTGGTTCGACGTGAGCAACTACATCGACCATTGCCGCTCAATACCGTGGAGGACCGAGCGGATGCCGACACCGTCGCTGTCTGACGAGCAGCAACCATCTACAGAGACACATGAGCTACCAGAACATCTGCGTTCCGTAGGGGAATTGAACGAAGAAGACCTGTGCCAGGCCAAGACCGGCAAGCTCTTCAACAGTTGTATTAAACTGCGCTTGTACCCTACCACGTACCAACGGACCAAGCTAGATCAGATGTTTGCCTCCAACAGAGCTGTCTACAATATGCTGGTCGTTCGTTCACGAGAGGATTGCGCCGACCGACTGGCTCAGCAGGACGGTGCAAACAGAACCAAGTTGATGACTATACGTGAGCTGGGACGAAAGTATCGACCCATCGCTACAGCTCAGACAATGGCTAGATTTTTCCGCAAGAAGAAGACGCTGCAGCGCCACCTCGAGGTGAACCATGACGTCCGTGACTCTGCCTTCAGAGACTTCCTTACGGCCGTCAAGTCATCGCGAGCGCTATTCTTCGCGCGGCGACAACAGAACAAGCCAACAACATTTCCGGAGTTGCGATTCAAATCGAAGTTTGCCAGATCCAACTCAATTGAGGTGCAATCCAAGAACATCACATTTGTGCGCAAGAATGGGAAGAACTTGATACGAATGCACCCCACGTATTTTGGCTTTGGAAACAAGACGGAATTGAAATCCGCGAGCCGCCTCCGGAGCTAACAAGCTCCATCCGACTCCTGCGCCTTCGGGAAGGCGAATACTACATAGCCGTTCCCAGACACGTCCGGTACCAACCGTTGATGGCGACTCGAGTGTGCTCCATCGACCCTGGAGTGAGACAATTCGCGACCATTTACGATCCTGATGGACGAACACTGAGTGTCAAGGATGTGTACTCCGTGCTCAAGAGACGGTTTGACGCAATCGACGAAATGAAATCCAAGCTAGCATTGATGGACAACGCCAGCACGGCCAAGCACAAGGTGAAAACCAGACAGCGGAAGAAGATCAAGGGCAATGCAAAGACGAAGCTGCACCGCCAGCGGCATCGTCTGCGACGACGAATCAGATTCACTTATCGGCATGTGACGCGGATGGTCCGCGACCTACACCACAAGCTCTCAAGTTGGCTCGCTAACAACTATGATCAAGTGCTTCTCCCAACATTTCAGACAGCAGATATGGCGCGAAAGTATGAGAAGAAGGCGGCCGCGGACGTCGCCCCTGCGACTTCATCGGACGAAGTCCCGCAGCCGCCCGTCCGCGGACAAACCCAGAAGCAGCGGAAGATCACGAGCTCGACAGCCCGAGCAATGATGGCTCTGTCCCACTACAAGTTCAAGGAGCTGCTCAGGTATAAAATGGGACGCGTCGGTGGACGCTTCATTGAATGTGGAGAAGAGTACACGTCGAAGACGTGCTCCAGTTGTGGCGGGATCAAGGAAAATCTTGGTGGCAGCCGCATCTACAGCTGTCCCGCCTGCCACGCCGTGCTCGATCGAGATGTGAACGCGGCCAAGAACATGCGGTTGCTATGCTAGACACGCCCGTGTCAATCGGCGATGCCTTCGTCGAGGAGTCCTGTCAGCACTGCTGATGTTGCAGGCCCAAGAATTACCCTCTAGGCGAATGTTCGAAATCTGCTATCGTCAAAACTATTTGCCTGTTTGATCACCGTGGTTCGAACGTTCAGTACAATTGTGTACGGTACACAGACAATCATTTTGTCCAGAACAGTACAGTTGGATAAGCATGTTTACGGCACAACATCGAGAAAGAAGCGGCAAGCGGCAACAGGCATGGACGACTTGACCGCCTCGGTGTGGCTCTCGGACGCACCGGTGGGCGTTCGACGCGCGGTCGCCAGGTCCGCGGCTGCCTTGACCTGTTCGGCGGGTGCCGGCGGTGACGTTGGTTGTGGCGGCGGCGACCTGTTCGGCGCGTTCCTCGGTGACGTCAAGGCGGCAATTGCCCCAGCCAACGCGGACAAGAGCAGCTCGCCGATGGCGGCGCCGCGACACAACCCACAAGAGACGGATTCTGTCAGCGGCAAACGCAAGTGGCCGTGGCCGCTGCGATCCGATCGTCCGCGGCAGCGGCAGAAGGAGCAGCTCGCGAGTCTGCTGCAGGATGTGCGCGACATGGAGGTCTTCCTCGCGTCGCTCGCGCCGAGGCCGTGTGGGTCGCCGCGGGCCGCGAACGAGGAGCTGTGGGAGCGTCAGGTCACGGCCGAGCGCACGGCCAAGCGCGACGCCGAGTGCCGCAACCAGCGGCTGCGGGACGCGACGCTGAGCGAGGAGCGGCGCTTCAAGCGGATCGGCAAGCTGCTCACGCAGGTACGGCTCTAAAGCGAGGGACATGTCGCTGGAAATCCATCTAATAGCGAGGGCGGACAGGGATTGGCCGACTTTGACAAGGTGCAGGTGACCGAACCGGTGCCGTACGACCCGGAGAAGGACGCGGCGCTGTATGCCGAGCTGATGCGCAACCAGCGGACAGAGTTCGCGCGGCTGGAGAAGGTGCTTGCTGACGCGGGGTTTCAGCCTGACACTTCCAACCGCATGGAGAGCGCAGAGGTGGTGATGGACGACGCCAAAAACGCGCACATTCGTTTCGTGAAAGCGCGGACGGAGCCGTTCCGGATCCAAACCATCATGAACGCGATGACTAGGCAGAACCTGCCTTACCTGGTCTTCCCTGACGGCTTTGCCGAGGTATGTCCTGGAAAAATAGGCAGCGGAGACAGCCAGTCTCAAGACTCTAATCGCTGTTTTCCTGCACGACGACAGAGAGTCGACCCAGAGTACGAGTGCCTCTGCATCAAGATGCGCTACATGCTGCGGCACGACTCGGACTCCAAGGCCGTGCCGCTCCTGATTCGCGGCGTCGGCGTGCGCGTCCACACCAAGGATGAGGCCTTCGGTATGTGGATGGGCCAGGGCGACTGGCCCGAGCAGTTCGCGCCTGCGGGTAGCGGCGCGTCGACGCTGCCGATCCGAGAGCAAGGCTGGGTTCGCCTTCGCCACCAGTATCGACCCGGGTCCCCTGATCCGTGTACTATGGTACAGTCATGCCTTCACATGACGCCCGGCGTGGCCGGTGCGCTCGGTGCGACCCAAGCCGAGACCATTCAGATGCTGGCGAACGTAGTCATCCCGTCCTACATGAAGCTGCTGCTCGAGCGCGAGCAGCTCTCGGAGAACTTTTTCATCGACGAGGCCATGAGCGAGGCGCAGCAGCGGAGGGAGAAGAAGGGCTCCAGCTTGAATTGATGGCGCAACTGGATTGATGTACACCAGCGTGTGTATTGCTCATCGTATGGCCCGGAAGGGGCAGCTGGTCCCTCCGACTTCGTGATCTTTTCACAGGAGGCGTTGCAGTTGCAGCCGGCGTGACTATGAGGCCTTGAGTCAAGGCTTCCAATCCTGTGCGATGTGTTCCGCCTCCCCCTTCACAGAAATATCTGCTTGGAAGCACAGAAGGAAGGGCACCGGAGCTGGTGCTCCCGCCATAGAGGAGTGCTGGTTGAAGCTTGCGACGACGTGACGCCACACATAGCCGCGGCGGTGGCCGCCATTACAGCGGGGCCATCATGCTGATTACGGCCATGCGTGTGGGACACGCTCCTCTCGCGCTGCACACACAGCATCATCATCAAAAATTGCGGCCTCCGCTCGAGACAACAACCCAACCGGCAGCCATTTGCCCACACAAGCAATGGCCGCGAAGCGTCCGCGCTCCGAAGCCGCCGCAGCCGCGTGGTGTGCTAGCAAACACAATGCGGTTCGAGCCGAGATGGCTACACAATCCAGCGAGGCCAAAACGGTCGAGTCCGGCGCGTCGCATGGCGTGCTCCCTCCCTTGAACACTACAATCGACGCCCTCAACAGCCCGGACGGACCGTGTCCCGACTGGGTGGAACACAGCGCCGAGCACTTCAAGCTCCTGCCGTCCTCATTGCTCCTCGCGTCGCCCCGCTCGGCAGCATATATCGGCATCAAGCGACCGAGAAAGGACTCGCCGACAGACGACCAGCCCAACGAAAACCTGTGCGAGCCGCTGCGCAAGGTGCTGAGGGCACAGGAGCAGATTTCCAGGCGCATCGGCAGCCTGCTCCAGAAGGCGAACCGAGACATGGTACCGTGGTCGATGCTTGCATTGACCGACCATGTGAAGCTCTAACGTGACGGATGGTGGCTAGGCGTTCTCCGTGCCCAACAGCCTCCAAATCGACTACGGCCGGCTCGCGTTCGATCCGGTGGCCGACGCAGCGGTCTTCAAGGCTCTCGACCGGTCGCTCCGAGCACAGTCCAAGATATTCGACAAGGTGTTCGAAGATGAAGGCCTCACACCCGAGGTTAGGAGCACTCGACGCTCACAGGTCGAGCCCAACGGCGAGCACGGACCCTTCATCAAGTTCGTGTCGGCCAAAGTGCTTCCTTTCTCGATGGAGATCATCAACGACGCCGTGTGGAGCATCAGCCAGCAGTCGGCCGTCAAGGACATCGACTCGCTCTACGAGGTAGGCAACCAACAAGCATCCAACCAGACTCGACGAGTTGAAACGCTTGAGCTAACATTGTCCCTATCTCTTAGAGTCTGAGTGTTCAGCGACCACAGGACATGTCCAAGGTCATCTACGGCAAGCGCCAGTACTTCCTGCGGCACGATCGCAGTACTGAAGACGGAGTCCCCGTGCTGTTGCGCTGTATGATCCGGCGGGTCGTCGAGAAGGACCGAGTGATCGGTGTGTGGGCTGGGACAGGTGAGTGGCCCAAGGACGTCGCCGGTGAGCACCCGTCGAGCGCTCCGGTTCGTGAGAAGGGCTGGATCGCCATACGTCCCTGTCCATCCGGCAACGGCCAGTCGCCAAGCAAGACTGTGATCCAAGTTTGCCTGCACGTGACGCCCGGACTGTCGGACGACAAGATCCAGAAGGACGAGAGCTACCTGAACATGCTGTCGAACTCCATGATCGAGTCCTACCAGCAGCTCATCGACGAGCGCGAGCAGGTGCTCGAGAACCGCTTCATGGACCATCTCCTGCGCCAGGAGCGGCTCCGGTCACGGGTTTGAGTATCCACTCTGTCGAGTTCAGTACATGTATATCAGTGCGTTGAGTGATTATCCTGTGCTCGAAGCCTTGGTGTCCCGGCCGATTAAGCTGTCGAACAGCGCGTTCTCGATGACCTGCTCCATGTGGCGGATCACATGGTGCAGCGCTGGCAGGATGGTGTTGGTCATGACTGCGCGTCGAGTTCGGCCGCACTCGGACGCGACGAGCGTCGACTCGATCGAGCTGTCTATGAAAGCCGCTTCGGCGTTGGGTCCGACTGCGCGGGTGATGGCCCACGCTGTCTCCTCCGTCACGGAGAGGACTCGCCCTGCTGCCGATGGCCACTCGGTCACGTACGCGAACTGCAGCACCGCGTGGTCGTCCGAGGTCGCCAGCCGCTTGGTAACGCCGCGAAAGCGCAGCAACACGCCATCGAGTTCAGGCACTTGCACTTGGACATCGACTCCGAGGGCGTCGTTGGATAGGAACTCAATCTGCTCAGTACCAAAACACGCCAAGTTAGTGCTGTTCGCTGCGGGTGCCGCGAAAGAAGGAGCGTACCGTCCCCGAGGAGAGCGCGAGGTCGTGGAAGCCGCGCTTGGCGCGCTGCCAGAGTGTGTCGCTGTCGACCAGCATGTGGAACGGCAGCTTCCGCGCGCGCCGGATGTTGCCGACCGTGTGGGGACCTCTGTTGCCTTTGACAGCCTCGTGGTGGGACTCCGTACTTGTCTGAGCCCGCGAAGCCTTCAACACGTCGCCGACTTCCGGCAGGGGCCGCCCCAATTTCTGGACAAGCGCGTCGAACACGCTCGTACGCTCGACTTGGCCAGCAAGACGGCGTTGGTCAGGCAGGCTGAGCGAGCTGGAGGTGCATTGAGCTAGACCATGTCGAAGCACGCGCGCGAGGTCAGAGTGCCGCTGAACCAGCTCTTTCAAGCGGACGTTCTCGCTCTGCGCAGCCTGCAGTTGCTGCTGCTCCCACGTCGCGCGTAGCCGCCATGCGATGGCTCCATGGCGCCGCCGCTCGCGCTCGCGGACTGCCGCCTGCCCTCCGGCGTTGATCGTCAGACGCTGGCGCTTAGCTTCGAGACTCTCCACCTCATCGCGGAGCTGCTGCAGCTCGAGCTTTCGGCGCTGCCACGAGTTCTTGGGTGCCTCGGATACTGACTTCGCTGTGACTGCTGCAGATTCGACGCGGCTTTCCCACAGCCTCGACGCCTCGCGCTGCCACTGACGCATCCGGTTGTCCAAGCCACCAGCTTCCTCTGCAGGCGACGAAGCCAACGGACTGAAGACACCGTCGCAGTTCGCCAACAACTCGTTCAAGAGCTGATCGTCCGAGAGCAACGCTGCCGAGGAGAGGTCGGTGACAGAGGCACCTTGGGACTTGGGTGATGCCTCGACACGGCCAGCAAAAGGCAACACAGGTTGCATGACTGGAGTAAAAGGTTTCTAGCAGCTTAATCGGTTGTACAATCCAGAGAGGAGGCTCCCCGTCTCTAATGTTGATTATGGCAGGTGATGACGCCGAGATCATTGGCCGCTCACAGCAACCGCGACATTTACATCCATGTGTACCCGGTGGCGGTCCAGAGACCGGCCCATGCACCAGACCAGCATCGCAACCTCAGTTTCTCAAGGAGCAATCGAAAAGCACGTTCTCGACGATCTGCTCGATGTACTTTATCCTGGTGGACGTGGTCGGCAGGACTATGCTCTTCATGAGCGCGTGGCGCACGTTGCGAGTTCGACAGTAGCCCGGACTGCTCCAGTGCGAGGAAACAAGCCGAGTTTCCGTCGAACTGTTCATCCGGCATGAGGATGACGATGGCTCTGAGTCTAGGAACCGACAGACGATCCAAGCCGTCGACTCGGTCACCGAGTGGGGCGGCGCTCCGGGCGATAGCCAATCTGTCACAAACGCAAACTGCAGCACCTCAACGGACTCCTCAACCTCCAATCGCTTGAGAACGCCGAGGAAGCGGACGATCACCGAAGTCTCTAGCGATCGAGTTAGCTCGTCGACCAGGACCTCGACCTTCACGCCGATCGTGTCGGCCGACACAAATTCGACCTGGACAAAACGAGCAAGCCACCCGTGAGCGTTTGCTCGCCCACCAGTGACGACACGAACTTCGTACCGAACCGGAGGAGAGCGCGCGAACTTGGAACTCGTGCTTGGCGCGGCGCCAGAAGTCGTCGCGGATTGACGCTGAGCCGAACGGTATTGTCCGTGCACGGCGGACGCTGGCCACTGGGTGTAGATCATCGCGAGTGTCGATGCGTTCGTGGTGCAACGGACCACACGATGTTGAACCGGGTGAGCGCAGAAATTTTCGGACTTGAGGGAGTGCGACGCTCAGCTTGCGCTCGAGAGCTCCGAGTAGACTCGCTTGCTCGCCTTGGGCGGTCAGTCGAGCCTGACGCGCGACGTCAGTGGAGTGGCATCGAGACAGCGCGATCTGCAAGACTCGACACAGCTCGGCGTGTTGGCTAACGGCGCACCGGAGTCTATCGTTTTCCTCCTGGCCGTCGCGCAGCAGTTGCTGCTCTAGCGTCAACTCAAGTTGCCACACCATGGCACGGTGGCGTTGGAGCTGCAGTTCGTGCTCGCGTTCTTCCTCCGTGACTTGACTGGCTGCCACCTCCAACCTCTGGCGCTTTGCCTCGAGGTGCGCGACTTCATCCCGCAGTCGCTGCAGCTCGACCTTGCGCCGATACCACGAGCTCGTTTTGACCTTCGGTTGCTGCTTGTCGGATGCAGACTGGACCTTGGTAGTCCACAGTCGAGCAGCTTCCAACTGCCACTCCTGCATCTTCAGGTGAAGACCTTCGTCCAATGGCGGGGCTTGCACCGTGGCCGACGGCGTCTCATTGACCACTGGTGCGTCGCGGTCCAGCCACAGACCGTCGAGACCTTGGAAACCCTGTGCTTGCAAGTCGTCCGAGACGAGCAAGGCGACCATTTGGTCGGAGTCGACGGTGGCGAGCGCCTCATCAAGCGGGTCCGTGCGCTCCTGAGCCTGCATCTTCTAACAGCACCGCGCTTCAACTTGGTCGACTGGTGGGAAAGAGAATGAATGACTCAGTCGAGCTGCTTTGCTCCGCCGCGGTACAGACGCCGCATGTTCGCCCTTGGATTATTTTCGAGATGATTGTGGCACGATGTTTATGCCTGAAAATCTCCACCAACATTCAGGAAGTAGGAATTGCTCAGCGACATTTATTATGTGTATGATTCAATTATCAAGATGCAATTTATATGTAAATTCATATGCCACTGAACCAATTGAAGTATAATATAATATATTACAATTCATAGTGAGGAATGCTGATCGTTGTCAATCAGCGAGCAGTTCAACGCCAGGCAGTGCCATCAGCAAAACGCAGCGATTTGGCGAGCATGCGTTCGTTCAACGGTTCTCATACAGGCTAGTGCGGTTGCTTTCATTGGTCACCTCGAGCACCTCTCGACGCCTCCATGGAGCTGTCGAGCAGCGCGTTCTCGACAATCTGCTCCATGAAGCTGATCATTTGGTGCACCGCCGGCATGATCGTGCTGGTCATGAGCATGCGCCGCGTAGCGCGACTGCAGCGGGGGCCGTGACCGCCAAGAAACGCCATAGTCGTTTCGATCGAGCTGCTCAGGCAAGTCGCAGCGGTTGGCGATTTGGAGGAGGTGGGTCGAGTGAGTGTCCACGCCATCTCCTCCGTCACGAATGGTGACAGCACCGCACTCGTGTGCCACTCAGTCACACACGCGAATTGGACCACAACGTCCGTCGCAGTCTCACACCGCTTGACGACGCCGCGGAAGTGGAAACGTCCGGTGTCGCCTGCATCTGAGCGAGTCAAGGGAACCTGAACGTCCGTCGTAACTGCGCCGCTTGGCAAGACGTCGCTCTGTCAACACCAAGAGTAGGTTGGTGGTCGATGAGCAATTGTTGCAACAAGGTGCACGCACCGGTCCTGCAGTGAATGCAACGTCGTGGAAACCACGCTGGGCGTGACGCCAGAAGCTGTCGCTGGCCATCGCCGCGTCGAACGGCAGCGTGCGAGAGCGTTGGATGGAGCCGATGCCATCGCTGACATGATCGTGGTGCTCGAGTTTGGTTGCCCCCGGATTCGTACAGACCGTGATCTCAGCGGTCGAGGGGACGTTGGCGTCCAGCTTTTGCTCCAGTACGTCGTAGAGACTCCTTTGCTCGACTTGAGCGGCAACTCGCGCCTCGGTCTGGAGCTCGCCCGACCTGATCTGGGTCAGCGCGAGCTGGAGTGCTCCAGCGAGGGCGGAATGCTGCCGCACCAGCGCCTTGAGACGCGAGTTCTCCCGCTGAGAGGCTTGAAGCAGTTGCAACTCCCGCGTGACGTGCAATCGCCCCTCCAAGTCTCGGAAGTGACGCTCGCGGTCAAGGTTGTGAGCTTGGTTTGCGTCGGCCCCATCCTTCAGCCTGTCGAGCTCGGATTCAAGCAGCGCGACCTCCTCGCGGAGCTGCCGTAGGTCACGCTTGCGCCGCTGCCACGAATTGTTGGGCCTCTCATCCCGCTCAGAGCCCACCGACGCAACTCTGGTGGCCCACAATCGACTCGCTTCAGCTTGCAATTGGACCATCTCGGTCTTTATTCCGCCTCCGTCCGTCGCAGCCTTCTGTGGCACAGGATAGGAAACATCACTCGACTGCAACACGTGTGGAGTCGGCACGTTGGCGTCCGTAGTGGTCTCTGGCGACGCTAGAGCGGCCACGAAACTCATGTCCGACAACAGCGCGTCCGAAATGAGCGCATCCACCCAATCTTCGTCCAGCAGAAGTGTCGGGGACGCCGAATCACCGGTGGGGGACCAAAGATGGGCGTTCATTGCTCGAGAGGCTTCAATTCGCCCGATTCAGTCTCCCGTGGCGATCGACTGTCGACTGGGTTCTGTTATGTACAAGAGGTGCTCTGGAGTGCGGAGGTGGGTGACAACTCGCGGCAACAGCTCGGTCCAGGTTCTGGGCGTGTTGACGCCAAATGATTATGCCAAGCGTTACGTGCGTGTTACGCAAACGCAATTCGATGGACTGCGATGGTGGCTGCGTTGGCGAATGGTTGTAGCCCTGCACATTGCGACGGGGCTGGATGTTGAATGCTTATTGACTATTCCCTCTGCCGGGCTGGTTGGATAGCTTAGATACACGGCTTCAACCCACACACATTCGTTGTCCGGCTCTGGTAGTTTGTGGACCTGCGCTCGACGGCACTAGCGCTGTCAAGCAGCGAGTTCTCGACGATCTGCTCCCCCCGCTCAATGAGGGACTGGAGACAGGGCAACACCGTGTTGGCCACGAAATCGCGACGAGCGCCGCAGCTGCGAAGTGCCTCGGTCGAGACGAGCGTCGTCACCAAGGTGCTGCTCGTGTGGGACGTCCGCACCGCCGTCTCAGCCGACCGAGTGAGCGTCCACGCGCTCTCCTCGGTCATCAACTTGGCCGCCTCGGCGCTCGTCTTCCACTCAGATAGACACGCGAACTGGATCATGCCGTGTTCCGCGTCCACCGATCGCTTGAGTAGCCCGCGGACGTGGAACTCCACGCTCCCAGTCGACTGACCTGGCAGTCGGAAGTGCATATCCACGCCGACAGCATCGGTGGACAGCACCTGGACCTATGAGAACACCACACCTCCAGTGAGACCGCACTCGACCTCATGTTTGAACACAAACTCGAGATTACCGAGCCCGAGGAAAACGAAAACTCGCGGAAACCGACTTGGGCACATCGCCAAAGCGCATCGGTGACGGTGAGGACTCGGAACGGCAGCGTCCGTGTGCTCTGGAATGTGCCGACCGGGTGCGGGCCATTCTCGCTGTTGACTTTGATGCTATGGCCCTCTCTGGCTTGTTGCTCTCTCAGTAGTTTGTCGATACGAGGAGCTCTGTCGTCCAGCTTGCGTTCCAATATGCCGAACACGCTGGACAGCTCGACGCGCGCGTCTAACCTCGCCTGTCTCGGCAGGTCGCTCGATAGAATGCTGACCAGCGCGGGCTGCAGATTCTGCGACAGCTCGACGTGGCGGTGCACCAAGTCCTTGAGGCGGGCGTTCTCGGCTCGCGACTCTTGCAGCAGTCGCCGCTCCCGCGTGGCTCTGACCTGCCACGCGATCGCGCTGTAGCGGCGGTGCTCGCGATCGCGGGGCATCACAAATCTGCGTTCTGTTCGCCTGGTCTGGAGGCGAGTTCTCTCACCCTCGAGCGCCTTTACCTGCTCGCGGAGTTCCTGCAGCTCCAGCTTGCGTCGTTGCCACGAGTTGATCTTCGGCGTCGCTCGACTCGTCGACGCCACTATCTTGACCCGCGAATCCCACAGGCGGGACGCCTCTGCCTGCCATTGTCGCATCTTGGCCGCCTTGTCGCTGTCGAGCGGAGCTGGCGCATCAGCAAACAGGTCGAAGTTGCTCAGCAGCGAGCCGCCCGAGGCTTCATCGAGCGACTGCACGTCCGAGAAGAGCGCGTCCAGGAACGGATCGCACTCGAGCGGATCCGCCATCCTAGACGATGGCCCCGCAGAGCTGTCGAGGCGGTGTATGGAGCAAGAGGACGAGGACGAGCCGCTTCAGCGAGTGACAGCGGCGGCCGCATGCGAGTGCCATCCTCTCCACTGAGACGCGCGTCGAGATTGCGGCGGACAGAGGTTGAGATCTGCCGAATCGATGGCGGACCAATTGGCGGCATGATTACGCCACGGGATAACAAGTAAACGATCCGAGAGCGTAAACACAACGTGAGATGGATACATTAACACACCTGCCTATTTTAGTCGGCTGACTTCTTGATTAAGGCGCTTTGACGCTGCAACTGCCTTATCCTGACAACTCCAGATCAGAACGTTGACGCCACCGCCCAAACGAGTCTAATCATCGCAACGAAGTCTCGCCCCTACCGTGGCGTCAACGTTCTCGAGCGCACTGCGACACTCGTGGCTTCCTGACGTCGATAATCCGACTTCGCAACCCAGAAAGTCTCTTATCCATGTGGAGTCATCATCATTTCCATCGTTATGCGAGCTCTCCGCTTCGCCTGCAAAACTGCGCCATATCCTACCTATGCTGCTTAAATGAGTCCTCGTCCTGCATGTCGCTTGCCAACACGGCCTTGTCCTTCGTCGAGGCGGCAGGTACCGAAGAAAATTATACACGCGCTAATGTACGGGGGTCGACGGCTCACTCGACCGGCTCGAGCTTGACGCTGCTGGTGCTCGGGGTGGTCGGCGTCGTCGGCAGCAGTGATCGCTTGCCCACGGCCACGTCCATGAGCAAATTCTCGATCGCGCGCTGCCGCTTGCCCCACAGGTCCCGGTAGCACGGCACGACCAGGTCTGCCAGCGAGTGCACGTGCTGCCGACACTCCTCGGCGAGGCTGCCGCCGCTCACACGCGGTGCAATGTACGAGCACAACTGCACGATGCTCGAGTGCTCGCCGGGGGCGGTCGGTAATGCCTCAATCACACCCCAGCCGTAGTCGCGCACCTCGGCGTCCTTGGCGGCGTAGTTGAGCACCTTGTTCGGACACTCGGCGACCGACTCCCAGAGGAACACGACCCGCTCGCCGCTCTCGAACCGCTTGAGCACGCCCCGAATGTCGAGTTCGGCGTCCGGCGCGCGGTACTGCCGCAGCGGCAGCACGCCCTTGATGCAGATCGTGTCGGCGGACGCGGCGGCCCACGGCGAGTACGTCGGCTTGACCGGGTAGAACGTCGAGCTCGTGAGGCTGCACTGGTCGCGGCACAGGTCGTGGTCCTGGTAGGCCTCCTGCTCGACACACCGCCACAAAGCAGAGCTGCACGTGGCGACGTCGAACGGCAGGATCCGCGCGTCCTTGACCTCCATCACTGGGCCTCGCCGCTCGTCCAGGATCATCTGCGTCTCCTGCAGCTCGCGCTTGTCGCGGGCGAGCCCGCTCTTCTCGAACACGGCCGAGAGCTCGTGCACTCGTGCGTCGATGCTGGCCACCAGCGACTCGTACAGCGCGGCCTCGCCGGCGTCGCCCACGCGCTGGCGCTTGTCCGGGAACGGGCTCTCGCCCGCGGCCTTGCACCGCTTCTTGAGCAGCTTCTCGAGCCCCTTGGAGATCTTCATCTGCTCCTGGATGAGCCCCTTGAGCCGCAAATTCTCCATCTCGGCCTTGCTCTTCTCCTCCTTCTGGTGCTGCGCCATGCGCTCCCACACGGGAACACTAACAACGCCCTGCTCACTGGCAGTGTCTGTAGTAGTGGGGGAGGCCGCAGGCTTGACGCTCAGCCCCGTGGGCTGCGCACATAGCGACGCCTGCTTGTGCGGCAGGCGGCCGCGCACGTGCTCCAGCTCGCGCTGCAGCTCCTGCACCTGCGCGCGCAGCCGCGTGAGCTCGTCCTTCTGTCTCTTGCGAGAGTTGTTGACGGCCGGCGCGGGCGGGGGCACCGCCGGCGCGCCGCCGTTCGGCCCCGCGACCTGCTCGGCCGCCGAGTGGGCCGCCATCATGCCGAAGAACGAGCTGTGCGCTCCCAGCAGCCACTGGTCGCCGCGCGCCGCCGGCCCCGCAGGCCGAGACGGCGACACCTTCATCTTGGGCAGCGACGGCAGCACCGGCCGCGGCGCCACGGCCACGAGCGGCGGCGACGCGCGGTGCTGACCTTGAAGCTGATGCTGTGGCTCAGTCTGCTTGGCGGCGGCCTGCGGTCCGGCCCGCGCGAACAGCTCGACGATCGTGACGGCCGTGGCCGCGCGCCGCTCGCGGTCCTTGGCGTCCTCCTCCGAGGACGAGGCGGACGACGCCGGGCTGCCCGCGGCGATGGCCGAGGGGGAGGAGGCGGACGAGAGGGATGGGAACGGACGTAGCCGCAGCGGCGGCAGCACGGTGGAGGAGCTCATGGCCGCCGGAGGCGAGTTGCCGATTGCCGGCATGAGCCGCACGCGGGTTGACGCGGTCGGTCCGCCTATGCTAAAGCGAGACGCTCAAGGGGGAAGCCGTGCGTCGGGCCGGCCGGTTCTTGCGGAATGTTGACGCCAACGGTTTGAGAGGCGGCCGAGGGATAATCACGCGGCCGCGGAAATCAACGGGGAGAAGCGGCCGCACACGCGGGTTGTGATGACGATGGGCGGCGGGCGGGAGACCTGGCGCGCAAACGCAGAAGAAATAACCTCTTTAAATGAGTCGGGTGTGACATCGTGAAGTTCAATTGGATGTGAACAGAGGGAATAAAAACCTGCGCAATTAAATTACCCGAAATATCCAGCGGTATCAACCCGATGGTAAAGCGTGAGGAGGACGATTGGGGTGGGCGACGGCGCGTCCGACAGTAATCCGCACGCCGCAAAGAGTGGCCGCGTCAACTTTCGATAAAGTTTCTATACGCAGGTGCGATTCTGGCGGAGCGACCGTTGGAGCGGGTTGAAACCTGCTACTTGGTGGATACTGAGCTGCTGAAATGAGCGAAACGCCCTCGCGATCACCGCCATCTCTGGGTTGATACGGTGGAACCGGCTCACGCTATCGCGCAGGCGCCGTTCAGTTCACAGGCCGCCATCGCTCCGCGAGCGAGGCATGCACCAGCCGCCTCGGAATGATTGGTGTTTTGACTTGATCGAGGGTGCACTGTAGTGGTGTGCTCACCGATCCCTGCCGAAACCGTTGATGACGACGAGCAAACCGATTACGGACGCTGATTCGTCCGGTAGGCCGCCGGTTTACGACGGGACAGCGGCCGCGACGCCCAAGCCAGTCAAGTCAACCTGCGTGGTGAGGTTGACGGGAGCGGCGCATGGACGCAATCTGGATGACACGAGCGAACCTACTGATATCACTGCTAAGTGCGGATCTGATATTGGATGATGCAAATGTCATAAAATAAAGCGGGTATTTGGATTTTTAGGGTCGGACATACCCCATTTAACACCATGGAAGGTCAGAGCTGATTTAATTCGAAACGGACGGCGTATCGATTGTCGCTCGCTGGATCTAGTCGCGCAGCAACCCGGTATAAAATGTCACAGACCGGAGCGCAATCCACCAAGATTATGCTCGCGAAGTGATCTGGTGCGTGCTGGCTTCACAGGCGAAAGGCGTTGAGCTCCGCTGGCGGAGCGAGCGAGCGGCAGGCGACAGTCAGCCGCATGCGAGCGCAAACCGCACAGCGCGACAGTCCGTTCGATGATGTAGGACACGGCCTGGAACGGTGGACACGGCCGTAAGCCCCCGCTCATAGCGAGCAGATTGCGACAGGCGTTTCGAGAATTTTTGGATCACGCTTCTCCTGTCGCCCGGCTGTGCCAGACCTGCTTGCGACCTGGCCACCGTTCCGTCATAGTAGCGACGGTCCCAGTGCCAGTTGGCTCTGCCAAGACGGCCGCGATCGGAGAATCCACTGCTGGGGCTACCCGTAATGCACGCGGTCCATGATCATGCGAAGGATGCGTTCGTGATGGGTTGGCGGAGGATCCTCGGCTCAGTACAGTATAGAGCACGTGCCACGCCACCCGCATCTCGACGGTTCATCCAGACTAAAATGCGTGGCCGGAGCCCGTCTTCAAGTTTCAGACGCCGCTCTCCACAAACCGTTTAACAAGCCAGGATTGCGCTCCAGCACTCGCGCGCTTCGGCCGTGTTCTCTATACATAAATACTGTACTGTGTGTGGCTGGCCGCAACGCAATTGCACCTTATACCCCTCCTTACCCTCTCCGATTCGAGCCTCGTTCCTTCCAATGAGAACTGCGCCTACGAGCTTCAGTTTGCCTCGAGCCACCCAGTGAGGTCGTCCGCGAGTTCGTGCTTCTCGCTCGCCCGAAGCTGCTGGACGCGGGCCGACACAACCAACCGCTGCAGGTTCTTCAGCTGGTCCCATCCGGTCGCCATTTCGTCCATCAGACTCTTGTTCTCGTCCTCGACGTTCTGCAGCTCGCTCTTGCCTGCCGGTTGATCTAAGCAGCCATTCGAGGATGACCGTTCTTCTGCTGACTCGGCGCCTTCCGCTGCCAACTCGCGCTGGCGCTTCTTCGCCTGCAGCCCCTTCAGTGTGGCCGCCAGCTCCTCCGCCTGTTGCTTGAGCGCCGCAATCTCCTCCCTCTGCCGCTGGCTCTGCGATTTGCCTCTGCTGGCCGGCTTGCCATCGACCGACGTCCGCCGACGCTTGCGACTGCACCGGTGAGCGTTTGACGCACACCCAGCACATTCCTGGTGCTGTGCATGCTCACCATCGCTTCCGGCGTCGCTGTCGACCGACCTGGCAGCGATGGCGGCAGTGTCCATCTCGCCCAGGAAGTGGTTGAGAAGGTCGAGGTCGGCGGATGCGAAGGTGTCCGACCATGGCGCCTCAGCACCGGCCATGACTTGTGCGGGCCGCTGCATCTGCTCGTCGATGCATGTGCTGGGGCTCATGAAGAGCGAGTCCAGCGTGTGACCGTAGTCGATGGGCGGGCGGCTGTCATGCTCCATTGCAAGCATAGCAGTGGGCGGCGACCGGCGGGTTGGAGAATGGGCAGACATGACAGCGGGGCTGGCACCGCTCGGATTGCGAATTCTCCATGGGTCCACTGACAGCCATCATCACGAGAGAAAACCCGCAATCTCGACGAACGGGAGGCTCGACGAGCCATAATCACGCAGCCTTTCCTGTTCCCTTCCCCATCGTTGAAGATGTTGGGGGCGAGAACAAGTGAGCAAATACGGGCTGCCGGATTCCGGATGTCCTCTCGCCGCGGTTTGGCTGTCCTAGCGGGCGGACAACGGCTGGGGTGTGCAAGCATCGCGCCGAAACAACAAAAGTGCTGGGTGATGGATCCCCGGCGCGTGACACGCCCAAACTGATTCACAGCCCCGCCTGTGCGTGACTTGCAGTGGACCGGACGGCCAGCTGGGCTCGTCGACGACAGACCCAACATTGTATTACCGCGCGAGCCGGCGCTCCATGTAATCGGACTGGCTTCCGGCCTCGAACCGGTGGCGGGGAGAGGCCCGGACGGCTCGACGTGAGACGAGGAAGCTCTTGTTTCGGGGTTGACGTGGTCCTCGCTGGTTGATTCATGCCGCCAACGTCAACGTTTCTTCGGATTTGCAGCGTTTAACACTCCCATCCGGCGCCTCGGCACCAGTCGTACTGTACTGGTCGGGACCGTACCGATGGAGAGAGACTGGAGCATCCAACCAGCCGCTCGAGATTTGAAATTTGGTCAGCTCGAGTCTATCGATCAAGCGTGGGCGAGGCGAAGGCTTGGCCAACGCTCGCAGCTGCCGCTACATTCGATTCCGACCTGGTCGGGCTGCAACAGCGGACTTTGCCACGCAACATCGCAAGTCGGCTGAATTGTCCGCTGAGCCTGTCCACCAGAGCACGACATTGGGCTGGCGACGATCATGCGCGCTGGAGAAGGTGTGACGCGATCGGTTGCGTTTGACCAGCCACGAACGCCGCCAGCCAATCCGAGCGCGCGATCGAACGCCCGACGAATCAACTCGAGTCGCTGAGCCTGGACAGGCCAGAGGGCAAGTGTCGACACGCTCGATGCAGATCCCACAGGAGATGGCTGACAGCACGACAAGTACTGTACGCTGCGCCGTATTGTAATGGATTTGCCTGGGCGAGCAGGCTGGACGCGAGTGCCTATGACGATCACGGCGCGATCGACTGCAGTGGTGAGTCCGAACCAGCCGTCCGAGCGGGTACCGCTTCAGAACCAGACGTGTGTCGCCACCACGTCAAGTGTATCCGCCGCTGACCCGGCATCATCACCGGACACAGCTTTCGATTGCTCTTGGATGTCGACACGTCGGTCGAGCAATCCACTCTGCCTGTTATCTCGGTAGTGCGCGCTGTCGTCGGGATCTGTCACCTACACCCCAAACGCATTGCCCACTGGCTCGTTGCCATCCCCTCATCCGATGCGTTATCTGGTTAACAGCACACAGCACGCAACACTCAGCATGCAGACAACATTGTCACAACTGACGACGGCCATTTCGTTTCCATGTCTTTTCAAAGCGACTTTGTTTGATTTAGCTGCCTCGCAACTCAGGCAGGTTGCATCTCGAGATACACATAAATACGAATCGGTGGTTCTGGTGATCAGGCTCACATGGAGCTGACGATGACGCTGAGCTCCGAGGCGAGCCCGTCCTGCTTGGTCTCGCGAAGTTGCTCGATCTGCGACGTGATGATCGACCGCTCGAGCGACTTCATCTGCTTCCAGCGCTTGGCGACCTCGTCCTTGAGGCTCTTGTTCTCCTTCTCGGCCGCGCGCAGCTCGTTCTCCTGGCGCGACGCCACGCCCTGCCACAGGCTCATCTTGCGCTCGACGACCTCGGTTGAGAAGACCTCATTTTTGGGGTCGTCATCGGAGGCCACAGACTCGCAGTCGGTCGTCGCCATCTCGCGCTTGCGCTTGCGCTCCTGCAACGCCGCCAGCTTGACATTCAGCTCCTCGGCCTGCGACTTGAGCTGCGCGATCTCCTCCTTCTGCCGCTGGCTCTGCGACTTGGCCTTGTTGGCGGGCTTGGCGTCTGAGCTCCCCATCGACGACGTCCGCCGGCGCTTGCGGCTGCGCGGCGGCTGGTGCGTCGCGCAGTCGGCGCACTGCCCGCGCTGCACGGACGCTACCTCGTCGTCGGATGAGCCGGTGGTGGAGCTTGTGGCGTCAAAGTCGTTCAGTAGCTGGTTCAGCAGCACCAGGTCGTCCGACCCGAGCTCGTCCGAGAGCGGCGAGTCGGCCTGGCAGCTCGTGGCCTTGACGGACGCAGCGCAGCTCGCGTCGAAGAAGAGCGCGTCTAGCGAGAGCGCGGGGTCCGCGAGCAGGACTGGGTCCTCAACGGCGGTGAACATGGGTGGAGGATATTTGAACACGCGAACGCGGCGGCGAATTGCACAATGACCAACGGCGAGCGCTGGCGGCTAAGGCCGACAGTGTTTGCGGCAACCAGTCGGTGAGAAAAACGGCGTGCGGTTGGATTTTCGGCCGAGGGCGGCAGCAGCTCGGCACCCCGTGGCTCGGCTTGCTCGCGTCAGATGGTCGGCTTCTCCCTCCCCATCATTGAAGATTGTGGGTCGCGCGCGTTCTCGCCACAAGCGCCAGGGCTTCCGGACGCGGGCTCGCAGGGTTCGCGTGTACCAGTCAGCAGTTGTTGAGTCCCGCCCAGCACTAGCGCACAGCAAAACGCGGCCGGGTCCGGGGATCCAGGTTGTTCGTTCGTCGGCACAGATCGCGTTCCAGCTGGCGGAACTCGGCAGCCCAGACTCACCACTGGTTGACGGCACCGAGAAAGGCCCTCGGTAAACCCGCACAGGCTCGAGTCCCGAGTGTCGTCCACAAGCTGCTGACGCTTCGATTATTATCAGCGTCGAGCATTTCTCCAGGTCGACATGCGGACGTGTTGACACAACTGACTGGCCCCATTCGGTCGCTAGTCGGCAGAAGTTCAGTCACTTTGTACTCCTCTGGAGACCCCACCGAGGCAAGGCGATGGGCTTCGGAGACACACACCTGACTTATCGTAACACCAGGGCTTGCCGTGCCGGCTTGCCTGTCCTACCAGCCACGCCACCGCACGAGCCGGACGCTCCACCGACCCACGTAAATGCCGCCGCCGCATCTCCGAGCTTACTAATCGTGGCCGACACAGATGTCATCGCTGCAGCGCGCGTGCACTCGCTCGGACGCGATCGTCACCTTTGTCCGTGCCGCCTTTCCATTTGGCGACGACGTGTCGCCGGTCGGACACCGGTCGCGGCGCTGCTCGCCGGTGGTTGGCTGCCGCGGCGCAAATCCCCGGGCGTCAACACGGCCAGAGACGGCGCTGCCGGACACTGGATGTGTCCCCCATCCTTGCCGCACCACAATGCCGGAAAGGCGCCGACCGAATTGTCGCGCCTGGATTGCTCGTCCTTGAACTGAAAACTGCAGTCTGCAAGTTGGAACATTTTGCACCGAGCCGGCCGCGTTCGAGTTCGAATCGTCAGGTCTGTCCAAAGCGTGGGAATCTCGACATTGCGGGCAGGTGACAGCGGCAGCTGCCACTCGGCGATTACGGTCTGCGAGTTCCTTCGACCATTATCATCGCAGCCGCCTCGGGCTCTGATCATCTCCATGTGGAATTGTTAAACCGCTGCGAGGCTCTCCATCACCGCCTCCCCGGCAGCGAACGCCATCGAAACTCCTCTCGCGTTGAAGGGTTGCATTTGGGCAAGCTGAACACGGTGGATTAGCAATGCGCTTGAGGACCTATCTTCGGTGATTTGGTGAGGCTTCCCGCAAGGCGGTGACGTGCGCTGGCGCACACTCGAGTTGTACCATTCAGCGGAACGCAGAACGGCACAACAGAAACTCAAGTGGATACAGTTCAGCTGCGCTGTGCTGGAGTTTGCTTGATTTTTGACGGCGGTGTTGGGCGACGATAGAAGGAAGCCAAGGAGTTAGAAAGCCCACGTCGACCTCCAACAGCAGACAGCTAGAATGCAGACGACAGCCTTGAACGCACACGGACGCCACTACGAGTAGTTGTCAAATGTCCTGCCTGCTCGCCCACTGGCGGAGCAAACAGAGCTAATAATCAATGGTTACCGGGAACGACGTCAATACACTCGTTGCCGCTTGGGCCGAACGACGAGCTCGTCCAGCAGGAGGTTCTCGAGCGACTGCTCGGCCGCCAAGCGGCTCTGCTTGCACGTCTCGCCAAGAATTTCGAGGATGCTGCTGGTTGCCGCGTGCGAGTACACGTCTACGTCGTCGTTGCCCAGCAGGAACGCTCGAGAGAAGGATTGCACGGAGCAGCCGTCGGCGCCGCTGCGCAACTTTCGCGGGAGCGAAGCGCTCCATCCCCGTTGCACGAGCCGCATCGATGGCGAGTCGAACTGGGCGAGCTCGGGCAGCATCGACAGCGTCTCCCAAGCGTACACGATGCGATCGCCCTCGCGATACCGCTTGAGCACCAGGTAGGTTTTGACGTACGTGTTGACACACGCCGAGTCGGGCTTCACCAGCGACTGGATCTGGAGCTGACAGGCCAGCGTGTCTTCCGACTGGGTCATCATCTACACATAACGCATCACCGAGAGTGGTCAGCTGTAGTGTCTGTAGTGAATACCGGCGCTAGAAATCTTACCGCGGCAGCGCGAAGACCAAAGTGCAGCTTGCCAGAGCACAGTGCTCGCCAGCTGATGTCGTCCACCTGGTCGACAGCGAACGGAAAGAGCTTGGAGCCTTCGTACTCCATGCGCAGGTCGTCACGATCAGAGCGGACAGTCGTGATCTGTCGGCTGTCGGTTCGTGGTGGGAGCACCAGCTTGTAGTTCGGTAGCATCTCATCGATCTGCGGGTACACGTTCTCCTCCACACTCTTGAACATACTCTGGTAGATCGCTCGATCGCTCCGCGTCGGCTGGAGCGGCAGCCACCTAATCTGCTGTCCTACATCCCAGCTCTGCATGCACACAGGTCATCCTCCAGTCAGCTCTCGAGCTCATCACAATTGTAACGATATCGAAACAGGTACCTGCGCCTTCACAAGCAGGCGGCTGAGGCTGTTCACCAGCTTGGCATGCGCGACCAGTGCGTCGCGCAGCTTGAGGTTCTCAACTTCGGCCTTCTGCTTCTCGCCATGCTGCCGCTTGGCGAGACCCACCCACATACCTTCCCGACCGTCAGTCTCCGAAACTGCGCTGTCGGCTTCAGACCCCTCCGTCGAGGATGGTGTCGAGCAGGGCGGTGCGAGGCAGGCCACGTGGGTCTCGAGCACCGCGACTTGCTCGCGAAGCCTCGCCATCTCCTCCTTCTGCCGCTGACTCGTGCTCTTGTTGCACTTGGGCTTCTTTGTCGTTATCACCGGTGGTTCAGGCGACCTTCCATCTGCCTTCCGTCTCGGAGCAGCCTTCGCCGCCGCCTCCTTGATCGTCTTAGGCATTGCCATTGGTGGCGACGGAACGAACCCTGGATGCTCAATGGGTAGCGGCGGACTGGCTTCCAACGAGCCTCTGTCGCTAAAACTGACGACCGGGGGAGTGCCAAGTCCTCCATCGCCTTGCGCGACCTCCATCTGCAGCCACTGGTCGAGGTCCGGCAGGTCGTCGAGCGAGAAGAGCGCGTCGTCCTCCACGTTGTCGCCGAGCATGGTGTTCACGAGTCCGCTCGACTTCAAAATGGAGATTTTGGTGGAGGGTGAAATTGCTATTTTGGCGATTTAGGCAGACCAGCACAGCGTTTTATATGAGGTAAGAAACGATTTAGCAACCGTCTGTTGCCAGGAACTGAAGATCCACATGGATGCTGCCCAGACTTTAATCCCCCGCAAATATGCTATCTGTCACTTTGGATTTGTATGGCGGACGCAGGTACAGGGTATACTCCAAAATGTATCAGTGTATAGTCTCAAGATTGAGCTGTATAGCTCTACATTTGCGCTTATACGCACTAATGCCAGCGATTTTTTATACACTTGTCATTGTCAATAGCGACGCGGTCAGTAGTCTGACTATTTCGACTTGACTACTGCCCACGAATATTTGTGTTTTCTGTGGTGTTCACTAATGCCAGGAACCGATCAAGTGCAAAATACCTTATTATCGATAAACCGTTAAGAGAGAGATATTCAATTTGCAAAAGTACCGTTGTAAGTCGCTCACTGTGGCGTAAACATCTACGGTACTCATCTACGGTACGAGAGCAGAATAACGTGCGCGACCAATTGAATGCCAAATCGCATTCTTCAAGTCTGAGCAGTCTTGGACAGCGCCTCGTCCAGCAACAGGTTCTCCATGATCTGCTGCGCTGTCTCTTGCCTCTCCAGGTAGGACGACAGGATGAGGCGAGTGAGAATATCGATCTCGATGTGCTGCTTCTCCTCGGTAGGCGGCTGAGAAGCAGCGTCCTCGACCTCCAGAATCGTCAGGATCGAGGTCGAGAACGCCTGCATCATGGTCGCGGGCGACCCATTGCTCAGTGTCGTCGGAAAGAATCGACCCCACCCCTGTAGGACGATATTGAGCGGAGGCAGAGACGACTTGATCGAGCCATCAACCGTCACGCATGACTCCCAAACGAGGTCGGTCCGGTCACCGAACGGGTACCGCTTGCACACGGTGCACACCGTGATGGAGTTCGGCGTGATCTGGGGGCGTATCACCGTCATCCGCTTCATCACCACGTGCTCCGACTCCTTCACGATCTGCGCGAACAGTTCAATGACATAATTTAGCTACGAATCATTCCGCTAACCAGAGCTGTCGCTGACTCACCTCTGCAGGAGAGATGTGCATGTGGATCTTGCCCTGTCGAACCGAGTTCCACAACACATTGTCGACCGTATGGAATTCGAACGGGAAGACCTTGGCGTGCTTGAACTCGATGAAGATGCCGTCCGCTGAGGTCGACTTGATCTCGGCTCCGCCGCCCTCCGGAGTTGAGCTGTCGAGTCCGTGCGATTGGAACATTGAAGCCAGCAGCGGGTAGCGAACGTCGACGCTCGACGATAGCTCGGCAAACACGTTGGCTTCCTGTTTGGCCAAGTTCCCGCCTTTGCGCCAGCGCGGCTGCTGCAGCTGGTCCCAAACCTGTACGCGAAAATATCGACTGTCGTGAACACCGAGAGAATGCAACAAGAGGACAGCGATTGCTGCTCACCTGCTGTTTGTGGAGTATCCGCTCCATGCTCTCCACGAGCTTGATCTGGCCGTCGACCATCGTCCGCAGCCGCTCGTTTTCCGCCTCGGATTTCTCCTTGACCTGTTGCTGCCGCTCGGCAACGGACTTCCACATGAGAATGCCGTCTCGGTTTCTCGACATCCCAGTCGCCGCCTCTTCTTCTTGCTGCTTCTCGCGCTCCTCCTGTCGGCCCTGCAGCTGCCGCCGCTGATCCTCGAGGTCTTTCACCTTGGCGCGCAGGAATGCGAGCTCCTCCTTCTGCCGCTGGGTCGAGCTCTTGGGTTTCTTCCTCGGCGGCGGCGCACCTGTTGGACTCGGTGTGCTCTCGCCCGATGTCGTATGTGTCTCAGGAGGTGCTACTGGAGCCGTGAAGATGGATGAGAGATTGCAAGGCTGGCTGTGAGGTGTCTCCAGCGTTGACGGTGCGTTGACGAGCGGCTCGTTTGGAATGGACAATAGCGGCAGCGCCTGATCGCCCACCGGCTCGCTGCCGCCTCCATCCAGCAGCCACGCGTCCAGCTCAAAAAGGAAGTCGAGAGTCACGGCGTCCAGCTCGTCGCCACCGCCGCTGCCAGCCTCCATCTCGCGGCTCCGTTTCCTTCCGAGCCGAGGGCGTTCGTGGCTCATCGATGTCTGCCGCCGACTTGTTTGTTGGCCGCGTCTGAAACAGCAGCGTCAGCTGAAGGAACTGCTTGCTGTTGGGCTTGGCGTACGGATGCGATTATCGCTCTCCAAAAGGTATATGTTTGACTATGTTGTAGTATACTGTACACTAAATCCTCACCTCGATAAAGTATACGTGTTTACGCCACACAAACGATAAAAATGCGCAGAATTGGGCCAGGCGGCTAGTTCACAGAATGACGGTCAACGCTGGTCTCAGATCGCCTCATTTGCCGTGTCAACTAGGCAACTCAACCTACTCTGCCAAACTCTTGATGGTGGCTTCAGTCTGAACTTCACCATTTAAATACTCCGCTTGGCTCATCAACTGTCTCGCAATCCCACCTCACGTCGCAGCACCTCTCGCGAGCGCCTCGTCCAGCACCAGGTTCTCGATGGTCTGATGCAGCGTCTGCCGGCTCTGCTTGTACGACGTGAAGATCAGCTCGGTCAGGATGTCGATCTCGCGGTGCTGCTGCTGGTTCGCGAGCTGGCCAGTCTGCTCCGTCTCGAGCACGGTTGGGATTGAAACGGAGTACGACTGGAGCACTGAGCCGGTCGAGCCGTCGCGGAGTTTCGTTGGAGCGATGCGACCCCAGCCTTGCTGAAGCAGCTTGACGAACGGATGGGCCGCCTCCGACGAACCCGCGATCAGCATCGACGATTCGTACACGTAATCGATGCATCTATCAGCTGCATATCGTTTGCAGATCGACCACGCAAACGTTGGGGTCGTCCCATCCGGCGACTTCTTGATGGTCGCCTTGCTCATCACAAAGTCTTCGGTCTCCTTCACGGTCTGCTTACACATTTGAACAGTGACGTCACAGTCTGCCCACAATGATGCAAACGCACAATCTCAAGAGCGCACGCACCTTGACGCTGCTTTCAACGACCTTGAGCTTGCCTTGGCGGATGGATCGCCACATGACCTCGTCAATCATGCGGAAGCCGAACGGCAGGAACTTGGTGTCTTTGAACTCAATGTAGATGCCGTTCACGGAGGAGAATTTGAGGTTCGCGTCCCCTCCCTCCGCGCTGGCGTCGTCAAGTCCGTGGGTTTCGAAGATGGCATCCATCTGGTGCCGACGCACGTCGATGCTCTGGGAGAGTTCGTCGAAAATCTCCTCGTCGTTCTTGGTCGGTGTCACGTTCTTCTGCCACTTGTCCTCTTGCAATTGGTCCCAGACCTGTCCCCACCGAGCGAGTAAGCTCCTTGTCCCACTCACTACAATCAGTCATTCCATATCGTACCTGGCGCTTGCGGAGCAGCCGTTCAAAGCTGCGGACGAGCTTGATCTGGCCCTCGACCATCTCGCGCAGCTTGACGTTCTCCACCTCGGCCTTGGCCTTTTCCTCTTGCTGCCGCTTGGCGATCCGCTCCCACAGCGCGGCGTCGTCGCTTTCGTCCATTTGGATCAGTCCACCATCGACCTCTTGGGTGGTAGTTCCGCTCGCGTCCGGCTTGCTTTCCTCCTCGGAGCTTGTCTGCAATTGGCTGGACTTGAGCGATCCGAGGTGTCCTTCGAGCTCCTCGACCTTGGCGCGCAGGAACACGAGCTCCTCCTTCTGCCGTTGGCTTGTGCTCTTATTGGGCTTGGCTTTCTTTCTAGCTGGCGCTGTTGTCTGTGTTGTCGTCGGTGTCTGCCTAGCCGGAGCCGGAGCAAGCGTCGACAACAGTGACGGTTCCGGCAGTGGCATCGGGGCGGAAGGCGGGAGAACGACTGGATCGCCGACTGGGAACCCCGAGAAGCCCGCGAGACCAGGAGAAAAAGGCGACAGCGCCGGCGCCGCATCGCCAATGAGCGGCGGCGGCGCGTCCTCTCCAGCAAGCAGCCACGCGTCCATGCCGAACAGGAAGTCGAGTGACACGGCGTCGAAGGCGTCGTCTCCTTCCGCGCCGCCCGCTTCCATGTTGTCCCCGCGCTTGCGCTTGGTCGCGGCCGCGCGCAGCATCGGGCGGTCAATGTGGAGTTGTCAGCACGGGCGGCCGCCACGATCTCGTCGCTCGATAAAATAGCTGTCTGTCAATCGAAGGTTAGGTGATCTTGAATAAGTATACATAAAGTATTGACGAATGCTCTTGGAGATGATGTTACCTACCCCTGGTAAAGTGGACGATTACGCCTCGGGACAAGCCACCATGATGATGGCCTAAGAAGCAAGTGCAACACGAAAAAGCGTTGTTGTGCGCAGTGGATTTTTGCGCGCCTCCCTGCACACCCAACGAGCGCTCACAGCGACCATCGCGACTAGGCTGTAGCACTGACTGTACAAGCGCACAGTGGCGCGGGACATTCCCGGTGTTGGTGGCATCAGCGCAGCTGGCACAGTTGTTTTCAACAGATCAGACAGCACCGAATGAGACAGGCGCGAACATGAGCTGCGCTACCCGCCCCCAATGTTCAGCATGCGGCGGAGGTCCTGCGTCATGGACAGCTCGAGCGACATGGGCGGAGAAGACTCGGGCGGCGGCGGCGTCGGCGGTAGTGGCGGCTGGAACGGCGGCGGCGGCGTGGATTGGTGCGGGACGAAGTGGTTCGAGGCGGGAGCAGGAGCGGCTGGGGTAGAGACGGCAGGCAATGGCGACGGAGGGAGTGGCGGGGCGGGTGGTGTCGAGACGGTCAGCGCCGGCTCAGCCGCAGCGCTCGGAATGAGGAACGGCGGCATAGGCAGCTGGTTCGGATCGGGCGACGACTGGAACGCCGACCACGCCCACTTCCCAGACGACGATGCGTCCACTTTCTGTTTCTGCTGCCCGCCGTTGCTCGCCGCTTGGCTCTTGTTCGCCGAGCTCGAGCGATTACGGTTGCGCTTGCTAGATCCGCTCTCCGTCTTGCCGCTGCTTCCTGTCGCAGCGCCGTTTTGGCTGGAGTTCGTTTGGGCGTTGGTCGTCCCTGACCGGTCCTTCGACCGTCGTGATCCGCGCTTGTTTGAGTTGCTTCGGGGAGCGCCGCCATTCCCCACTGCAAGCCAATACCAAACACACGTGTCCACCGTCAGTGCATCGCGATGCCATGCCCAAACAGAGACGCTCAATGAGGCTCGCAACCTGGTACAGAAGCGGACGTGCCGTGGCTGTCTGCAGCGACAGTCGACGTCTCGGGACAGCTCGTCGACAGCATCATGGCCGGCGTGAGCAGCGTCTTGTTGCCATCTGCCCTTGGCGGCTTGCCCTTCGCCGGGATCGAGATCGGGTGCGACGTCGAGCTGTTCGGCTGTCTTGAACCCCGCGCCGACGCGCTCTGCTCGCTCGGATACACAAAATAGCCCAGCTCCTTGTCCCACACACGCGCGTCGACGTCAATCTGCTCGTGCGCGCTGGCGCTGGCGTCCACGGCCAGCGAATCGTTGACGTTCTCGTCCGAGTCGAAGAACGGGACGAGCGGGCGGCCCACCAGCTCTCGCGATGCCATGATTTATGCAGTAATCGCCAACTTGTGATGCGCTTGTCAATCTGGAGCGACCAAACGCGGTCGCAAAGGCGCAAGCAATGAGGGAGAGAGCTCGCACGTCGCGCAGAGGGAGAGTGGGCCGTTGCGAGACCCGATGATCGAGCGTGCCGAGCTGGAGACAGAACGAGGGCGGCCACGTGGACGATCAGCAAGGCACCACGAGTCCGATCAACTGACACTCCTTCCACACCTGCTTGCACGCGGGGATGGCAGTTCGAAGCGATATCCGCCCCGCGACCGTAGACAAGAGGCGCTGGGTCGGAGGATAGGCGGGCAGAACTCGCGCGGGAGCTGATGTCAGCCCGATCGAGCGCTTGAGCAGGGAATCTGCGTTTCAACACGGCCGCTGTAGCTTTGTGCGGGGCTTTCTGCGGGTTCGTTTCTCACACATGCGGGTCGGGTTACGAGACCTGGCCCGGGTTGCACTGTGTACCAAGTATACCGATCGGTTGGAGAGCTATACACAGTTGAGCAAAAGTATACATGTTGAAGCGGCGCGGTGCGAAAGTCAAACCACCGCCGAACTGGAGCAGACGTTGTCTCAAACGAATGTGAGTGAGCCGACGAAGCGCGCGTGACGACCCCGCCGAGGCAGTGTAGAGCACATTGACGCGAAAGATGCATGTCAATGGGGTAGTGTCGGCGGTCGCGTTGATGTGAACTTCCTGGCGGATCTGGTGGAAGTGTCGTTCTGAAGTTGACGATTCGCTTGTGAACTGCTAGTCCCCAGCGCCATGCAGGCGATCCGCGAGACCATCTACTCGTTCAAGGCCAAGTGGTTCGACGCGCACGCGCAGTGAGTGTCCTGTCAATGGCGCATCGTATTAGCCAAACGCCAAGCCTAACGGGCGTGGCGACTAGGTTGAATCGGCAGTACCATGTACGCTACTTCGTCGACACGAACAACGTCGAGATCTTCGATACCAAGACCAACAAACTATTCCTGAAAAAGACCGACTGCCCCGCGGCGCTCTCGGCCAAGGATTTCTTCCTCGGCGCCAAGGTGCTGCTGTACGGCCGCCACTTTGAGCTGCAGGACTACCTCGACCCGTTCACGGCCGAGAAGCTCGGCAAGCAGCAGCAAAAGGGAGTTCTCGTCCTCAAGCGCGGCATGGTCGCGCACGTCGGCTCCGTCGTCGACACGCTGCTGCGCCAGCAGTTTGGCATCTCGGCGCTCAAGATGCTCAAGGTCGAGCGGTCTCAGGCGGAGAAGTTCCTCGAGGTGCACCGCGGCGGCGCCAACTTTGCCGGGTCGGTCGACCAGCTGTCGTCGTCTCCATTGGTCGCCATCGAGCTCGTGGCCGAGAGCTGCATTGACCGCCTCAAGCAAGTCGTCAGCAGTCTCAGCTCGCGCTTCGACGCGCGAGAGCGAGAGGTCGAGACTGCAGTGACCGTCCTGGAGGCACAGCAGTTCCGCGAGTTCTTCTTCGAGACGCCGCACACCTCGACGGCGATGCTCCAGAGCTGCACATGCTGCGTGATCCTGCCGCACATCCTGAAAGAAGGCTTGGCTGGCGAGGTCCTCGAGGCGATCCAGAGCTCGGACCCGACCGTGCGCATCGCGGCAATGGAGCTCTTCCGCCTGGACCGCACGACGGCTGCCGAGTTCCTCGAGGTGTACGAAGGAGTCATTCCCCACTTCAACGAAACGGTGGACCACTTGACGACCGGCCCGTGCATCGCGCTCGAGCTCGTTGGGCCACACCCAGGTACCGTCGTGGCAAAGTTCCGCGAGAGCGCGGGGCCGTGGGACGTCGAGATGGCCAAGGAGCTCCAGCCGCACACGCTGCGCGCCAAGTACGGCCACGACCGCGTGCACAACGCCGTGCACTGCACCGACCTGCCCGAGGACGGCATCGCCGAGTGCGAGTACTTTTTCGACATTCTCTCTCGGCGCCAGCTGCGCGGCTAAGGCGAGAGCTTCACGCTGCAAGAGCGAGCACACGACCAGCGATGGTGCAGACATGGGAGGCAAGTGACCAAGGCGAGGCTGTGGACATTCAGTTGAGGAGAGCATAACGATATCAATGTGGCAATGGCGGGGGATCCATTCAACAGCGCCAAGTACCTGACAGTGCAGCGGTGCGACATGTCCCTCCCCCCGTGACTAGTATCTGTACTTGGTCGAGTAGTCCTTGGGCGAGATGACGAGACCGCGGCCCTTGCGCGCGCCGCGGTAGACGGTCTCGATGATGTCGATCATCTCGCTCTTGCTGTTGAAGGCCCAGTTGATCTTGTTGTTGTTGCCCGTGCCCAGGTCAATCATGATGTGCTTGTTGCGGAAGAAGAACATGACGGTGCACGGGTCGTACAGCTCGTACATGGTGTTGAAGTCGGGTACTTCGGTGATGTCGACGACGTAGATGGCCGCGAAGTTCTTGACGTCCTCGGCCACGCCGCAGAGCACCTCGTCCATCTGCATGCACGTCGGGTCGTGGTCGTGGCCGAAGCGGATGACCACGACGCGGTCGCCCTCGTTCAGGATCGCCTGGTCCACCGCCCACCCGCTCGACAGGTGCGGCAGCAGGTACGACATGTTGCCGCCCAGTTCTCTCACCTTCGCAATGGTGGCTGCTGGCACCCAGCAGACCAGGAAACGCTTTACAAATAATGTTGGACACGCTATTTTGATGCGCATGGTGATGTACCATACATCTTGAAAATGATATGGAGAGCCGAAATTTGGATCTTATATTCGGCGGATGGCGGAAAAGCGAGCGCACCTGATTCGTGCGCCAGAATGTGGCTCACCTGAAAGGGAAACCCCGGCCGGCCAGAACCGCAGCCACCGACGGGGGGCGAGCACCCGCAGTGGATGCCGAGCAGTGCGCGGCCGAGCACGAGAGACGCATGACGAGCAGCCTCCGCAGGCGCAGGCCCTGGCGCGGCCGAGTGCTGCTGGTGGCCGCGCTGGCCGCGGTCGCGACGCCCGCAATGGCGGTGCAGCCGCACTGCAACGACTTTCTGAGCTTTTGCCAATGGAACGCGAGCACCTCGTCCTGCGTCTTTGCGCAGTCGGTCGCGTTCACGTGCGGACCGACGCTGCTGCCTATCGAGAGCGAGTCTGGCGCGTCGGGTTTGGGGTCGAGTGATGGCGAGCAAGGCGAGGTCGGCGTGCCTCCGTCCGCACTCGACTGGGGATGTCGATGGAACGTCGCGGGCGACTTGTCGCTCGCACCAGGCGTCGAGGTGCGAGTGGACAGCGACGACTGCCTGCTGCAGATCTCGGCCGGCAAGATGGTGTTCGTGCAGCAAGATGCCGTGCTGCACGCGAGCTCGGTCAGCATCGAGGCGAGCTTCGTGCGTGTCGGACCGCGCGCGTCCGTTGTCGCCTCGTTCGCCGGCAAGTACCGCAAGGTGCATGGACTATTTTCTGGATCGGCCATCTACGGAGCAAGCAATGGCGGCAGCGGCGGCCAGCGACTCGTGCTGAACTCCACGATGCTGACAAAGGAGACGACGCGAGGATACTTTGATGTGCGCTCTCATACCGCGGATATCAACGCATTGAGTAGCGGTGTAGCAGACGCTGGAGACAATACGAGCGCCGAGGCCGTCGAGGACAAGCGCCTGCAGCTGCTCCACGACGCCAGTGGGTCGTGGCAGATCGCGCAGTTCTGGGCTGCAGAGCTCGCCTCGCTCAACAATCTGATCCCGCCTGAAGACGTCGGCAGCAACAGGGACCCGAGCGTTAGGAGTGCGCGCTTTCTGCTCGGCAGCGGTAGTTCTGGCGTCGTGGCCTTCTCGAATGGTACCACTGCTGTTGTGTCGACCCGAGGCGGCGGCAGGATCAAGATTGCTGCGTCCAAGGACGTTGTCGTGATGGACAGCGCCATCATCTCGGCGAACGGCGACGACGCTGTTGAAGGGGTTAGCGGTGGATCAGGTGGGAGTGTGCTTATCGCCGCGGCTGCGCTGTCGATGTCGGGATCTGTCCAAGCGCGAGGTGGATCCGCATTCTGTGCCTCTGACGCCGAGAAGCGAGGGGTGGCGCGCTGTTTCCCAGCTGGCGGAGGCGGACGCGTCCAGATTTCGTACATATCGAGCCAGCTAGAGATCGATGCTGTGGATACGGCAGGTGGTACGCTGAAGGCTGCACAAGTCACGGAAGCGTTGGAGAACCGTCTTGCGCCTGCCCAGATCGCGGCATTGTCTGGAGCGTCAGGAACGTACTACCAAGTCGTGAGACGAGCCGATGGAAAGCACGAGTCTCAGCTTGTTGTCAAGGATAATCGTCACCATTGCTCGCACATTGATTGCGGCGGCGACAGCAGCCGTCCAAGTGTGGCTGGTGCGGTGACCACCGTCTTGGTCGAAAAGAAGCACCCGAGCGTGGACCTGTTCTCCGCGATGGACGGTGCAATTGTGTCTACCAGCGTCTTGGAGATGGATGATGGAGATATCACCATCATGAATGGGTCGCTGATTGTGGATTCTTTGGAGATGGTTGCGTCGTCGACTCCTGGGAAGCTCACCATTCATGCTCAAGACATATCGGTCAAGGATCGCTCCAGTGTGATATTGCCATCCAGTATTATGAAGTTGATTTCGCGGTCGTTCTCGATGGATGCCACCACATTGCTGCGGTTCGAGTACAGTTGCCATATCCAGACGGTGCAAGCCTTGCATCTCGACTCGAACATCACCAGTACGTTGGACGTCAGTGAGTCGGCAAGCGGTATTGTTGGAACCAGCAAGCTTCTGGCGCTGGAGAGCGACGGCGAGGTGATTCTCAGCGGGAACACAGTGGTCGGCGGTCTATGGGTCTCCTCAGCACAATCAGTCACGGTGACCGGGAAAGTGGATGCGCAGAACAGCGCCTCGATCAAGTCTACGTTTCGGCGTTGCCATTTACAGGACTGGAAGCACCTGGAGTACGACCCGCTTTCGCCGACATTTGCCAACTTTACGATCCTTATCCACGCGCTCGACTCCATTTACTTGGGCCATCGAAACAAGTTGCAAGAGCGGACTGCGACTTTGCACGGCGGCGCCGTTTTGCTGTGCGCGACCGACTCGATCAAAGTTTCGAGTTCCTCAATTGTCTCGTCGAACGGCAAAGGTGAGCTGGCGAACCAGGGGCCAGGAAGTGGCACTTGTGTGAGCTCCATCGGTGGTGGTGCAGGGTACGGTGGCCGTGGGGCAGATTCCAGTGCTGTCAGCCTGAAAGGAGATTACGCCTCGGGTGGATTGTCGTATGGCACTCGCTCGGGGGTTGGCATGCTCGGTTCCGGTGGCGGTTGTGTCAGTGGCGGCAATGGGGGAGGAGTCGTGATGCTTGGTGCGAGCGGGTTGACTTTGGATGGCGAGATTCATTGCAACGGAGATGGCGGTACGAATGGTGCTGGAGGCGGCTCTGGTGGGTTCTTGGGGCTGTCTATAGCCCAATACCTGCGCGGTGAAGGTCGCATCAGCGCTGTCGGCGGCGGATCGGAGTGCACAGAGGAAGTCGTTACGATCGTTCGCCAGACGCAAGCGGCTGTCGAAAGTGCAAAGAAGAATGAGGTGCGATCGATTTCAAATGTCCAGCCGCGCTTGTGTGGCGGCGGTGGCGGTGGGGGTCGCGTACAGCTCATTGGGTGTGAGCTGAGCGACTTTGACGAGTGCACGCGAGGCTTCGACGGGAACTACACGGTGGCTGGCGGCGCTACATCAGCAGGCGCCATCAACACAGACGACCCCACAGCGGACGCGCCTCCTAAGGCTGCGGTGGCGGCTGCTTCCAGCGGTACGTTCTTTGGCTTTCCGTGTCCGCCTGGATCTGGGGGTTTGTTCTGCCGGATCTGTCCCGTTGGTACGTACAAGGTCGAGAGCAACAGTGAAGAGTGTCTCCCTTGCGCTAATGCGCCAACGAACGCTCACTATGTCGGCCACGGCTCCATCAGCGCCGAGTGCGACTGGACTTGCGATCCTGGTTACACGGGATATTATTGCGTATCACCACTTCAACAGTTGCTGGACGCATGTGGCGGTGAGATCGGCTTTGCTCTCGTGTTGCTGAGCATCATGACGTTCTTTATCCTGCTCGGGTACGCCTGCCGCAATCGCAAGGAGTCGTACACAATACGCGTGTCCAAGGGCGAGCGACAGCACTTGCTGTCGAGGGCTGTGTCTCAGAGGAGCCGATTCCGGACGCTTCTTCGGTGCTTTTACTGGCCTCGTGTTCGCTATCCGAAGCTGCTGGAGCGAGACCTGCCTGAGCACATGGCGCGGCTGTACCTGTCCGGGACGAACGATAGTGATTCGCCGCTGCGACTTCGCACGACAGTGCCTCCATCACTCAAGCAAGTGCTGTACGATGACGAATTTAAGGACCTCGCCGAGCAGATTAACGACGCCATGGCTTGGGGGTCTGGTCCGTGCTCAAGCTGGGGACGATTGCTTCGCGCCATAGTCAAACTCCTGTGCTACCCGTTCTCGTCAACGGTGACGTTGTATCTTCGTCACACGCGCGTCAATTCGCTCAAGCGCCTTGTGAGCAAGTACAACCACGCGTGCATGAAAGGTCCGCGTGCGCGGTGGTTGCTCAACGCTGTCAAGCTCGGGTACTGCTCCGACTACTCCCTTGTGTATCTGGAGTTGCTGCACAAGGAGAGTTCGCAGTCGGTGTGCGTCCCGACGACCAAGATCGGCAAGCCGTCGGTGCCGATGGTGCTGCTGTTTGCTGGCAGCGGCTCGTATTTCTCGCCGTTCTACCTTGATCCGAGCGACCTGCTCGTTCGTGCGATCCCGCAATGTCCCGAGCTGACAGCGTTCATCGACGAACCGTGGGTTGAGTTCGTCGCGGAGCTGAACGAATTGCTGCGCGTTGTGCACCGCGATGCGATCATTGAGACGCTGATTCCCGTAGCCAAGTACCTTGAAAAGAAGATGGCTGCAACGTCTGGGACTGGCGTCTGTGGCCGGTTTGGCGGTCTGCGGATATATCTCGGGCGGTTCTACGTACAGGATGACGCCGAGATTGGAGAAGAGTTCAAGCTTGGGATCTTCCTCACGACTGCGAGCGCTGAGTCTGCAGCAAGTGACAACACTGGACCGAGCCGCTATTACGGCAACTATGGCAAAGAGTCTTCACATTATGGTGGCACTGGGATGTACGGGCGTGACATTTACGGTCCACCAGATCTCGATTTTGGGCACCGAAATGGCGGTGCTGTCTCCGGGTTTGGGGCGATGGACGCTCTGCCGTACGACACATCGCTGTGGCACCATAACTCCGCTCGACTCGGGCGTCGAGGGTCGAACAACAACGTCTTGGGATCGGTACAGGGCGGAGCCAACGGTTCCGGCGATTCTACAACGACCTCCGGCAATGGGAAGGCCGGCTCGAGTGTGGCATTCAGTCGAATCCGTGAAGAAGCTCTCCGTGTCCGCACGTCGACGGCTGGTTCAATCGACACGCTACCGCACGGCAACGGCCGCAGCTCTGGTGATGACTCGACAGGACTCACGACGCGAGCGAGGAAGAAACAACAGCGACGTCGGACGTATTACGAAGGCTGGCAAGGACCTGTGGACGCGTCGTTGCCCGTTCCTGGCGTGTTGATCAGCGCCGACGAGCTGGAGGACCGACTGGCCGACCAGACGCAGCGCCGCGTGATGGAGGCGTTCATGCAGTTCCACCTGCTGCCGCGCAACGTGCCTCGCAGCAGCTCGCTCAACTTGCTGTGGATGCTGAGCATCTCACTGCTCTCGCTGCTCATGGTGGATCTGGCGATCACGTTCGCCATGGTTGTCAATCTCAAGTGTGTGACGGACGGCGAGGTGGACGAAGACTGCAGCGCGACGATCCTGGTCCCCGTGCTGCTCATCCCGCCGCTCGCACTGATCGTGTCGCCAATCATGGGCATCGTCTCGCTCGCACTCTCGTCGTCGACCTTCACGCGGCGCTACTCGGTGTGGAACGCTCTCTCGATGATCAGCGTCGGCATCGCCATCATCGCGTGTATGGCGCGTTCGAGCCGGTTGCTGGCACCTTGGTTCGCTGGACCGGTGCCTCTGCTGCCAATGATCGCACTCGGCGTCAAGGCCGGCCAGGGGTACCTCGTCGAGCGCTACATCGCCTTCCAGGAGACGCAGCGCCGCCGCCGCGGGTGGCGAGGCCTCATGAAGCGGCGGTTATCGGACGCCAGCATCCCGCCAGACTCGCCCTAGTACGTATTGCCTTGCCTGCTGGGCGGTGGTCGGTCGAGTTGTTGACCTTTATGTCTGTGCCGAATGCCCGACCCACCCGGCGTGCAGTGCGTCGCCTGCGACCACGCCGGTGTACGAGCTGACGAGTCCGACGCTCGAGTGACGCGCGCGTGCGTATCATTGCTCGTGCGTGGGCGACCGCTTCGTGTCGGCCGCCTCACTTCCACGGGTAGTTTTGTTTGTTACAATTGTAAGGTATCTATCTGTAGATGGAACTCGACCCGCGTTCAAATTGGTGGCGCGAAGTGGGGAACTGTGTGTGAACGTGGCGCGCGAGGCCGAATTTCGGGCTCGTGTTGCAGCACCTCTTCCGCCTCGGATGCGTTCGAAGTTTCCGCGAACCTTCATACAAACTGCAAGTGATCTGCGGCGCTCGGCTTGAAGTTGGCCCGCGATCGGCAGCATAGACCGCGCTGGTCGGCCGCCAAGCACCAACGACCGACGCGTACGCTCGCAGCATTGAACTTGGGCATCGGCGTCGTTGAACGTCTGAGCACCTCCGGACCAGCCGAGTTCCAGCGTTCCGGCCCCGAATTGCAATGTTCTCGAAGCTAGGATCGACTGTCTCGCAGATTGGATGACGGCGATCACAAATCTGAAGCGCAAGGTCGGAGAATGGGTGAGCCAAGCAGCTCGTCATGCCATATTTCAGCAGGTTGCGCGTCAGCGTATGAGCTCCAAGCAGCACGAGCCACACACATACAGACAGCCCTGGCTGGGAAAAACCTGCCGTGCGAACTTAGCGGTTGGTTCCAGAAACGCGGCGAGTTCCAGGAGGTGGCGCTCCCTCCACGTCTCATCTTGAAGAAATGCCGCCGCCGGATTGGCTGATCGCGTCGTGACTGGAAGTTTTGGCTGGCTCCAGGAGAGCACGACCGCGCCATGTGCTATCACTTTGCAGTACATTTACAGATACAGTACGGGATGTCGGCGATGGGCACTGAGGCAAGGTAAACAACGCGACACCATACCCGCGGGTAGGGCAGCTCAACAAGGTCCCCGACCACCTGTTTGCTAAGGACCCGGCACATAGACAGCCCCCGCTGCCGTGCTGGCCATGGATTTTCTCCCCAAGATCACATTGCCGCTCGGAGCAATCGATCTGCGCGGACCGCCCAGATCCCCGGCTAAATAGCATGCTCACCCGGGTACAAGCATGCCCTCGCAGAATGCTATCTAAAACGCTCGGTTTCGACGCTTCCCAGTGGTGTGTCGAGTTCCAGGTCAGGGTAGGGTTTACTGTTCCCCTCCATTTTTAACGGTTTTTGTCTCTATTAACCCGCATGACCCAATCGCGGCGCGTTTCCCAAATGGCGATTTTTTTAACCTAGCTGGGAACCGCACCTAACCCGCATCTAACGCGCACCTAGCGCCGTTTCTCTGCTTTTTTCCGTGGCCGCGGGCCGCTCATATGGCGCTCACTATTGCATCTTCCTCGCGCCGTCGACGCCGCCGTGCCGCCAGGTGGAGGGACGGGAGCGCACGCGACGAGGAGACGGTTCTCGGCCGCGTCGGTCGCCCCGCCGGCTCAGTGAGTGAGTGATCGGCCCTTGTCGGCATGGACGGGGGCATCACAGCCGCCGCCGGCAGTCAGCGAGGGGGCGGTCGGCGAGGGCCGCAGCAGCAGCAGCAGCAGCGCGTGCTCGCGGACGGCTGGGGAGCACAGGTCACCGGCTCGGTCTTCTGCGCCGACTCGAGTCTGCGGTACATTTACGAGAGTGGCCACCAGGCGGCGCCGTCGGCGCTGTCGTCGTTGGCGGCCAAGGCGGCGGCCGACTCGAAGCTGATGATGGGCATGACCGGCGCGCCGGGCGGCAAGCGGCCGCGGGAGAACTCGCTCGAGCTGCCCGGCGTGGACCTGTACGAGGCCGAGGTCGCGCGCGCGTGCACGGCGATCGGCAAGCAGGTACCGGCGCTGCCGCCGTCGTTCCGCGAGTGCTCGGTGTGCCTCTCGGCCAACGCGTACGCGCAGATCGGCGCGTGCGGCCACACGTTCCACCCCAAGTGCTTCCTGCGGTGGTTCCGCATGAACCGCTCGTGCCCGCTGTGCCGCGGACCGGTCGACAAGGTGCAGCTCGCGCAGGTCGTGTCGGTGCAGGACGAGCTGGAGGCCATCATGGCTGAGATTGACGACGGCGCGACCTCATCTGGACCTGGTGGTGCATCCGTGGCGGGGGCTTCCTCGATGGACGCGATGATGGTCGACGCCGCCGACCCGATGGACCCGTCGGCGCTGCTGTCGCACCCGGACCCGCTCATGTCGTTCCTCGAGACGGACTGCTTCGACGCCGACATGGATCTCGTCGGGCTCGAGGACCTCGCGCCGTCCGGCGTGATGCCGTTACCCACGACCGCTCGACCTCCGACGTCGTCGGCGCCGCTCGGGTTCCACGCCGATGCCGCCGCCGCCATGGACGACGACAGTATGGAGGACGACGACCCGCAGGCGGCCGCGCTGCTGGCTGCATCCGTGCCGCCCGCCGCCATGCATGGGTTCCTCATGCCGCCGCAGCCGCCGATGCAGTTCGCGCCGTCGTCGGCCATGCCCAACTACTGGAACGTGCTGAACCAGGGCTTGACGGCGCCGCCGGTGATGCCGACGCCCATGCCGCCGACGCCCCAGATGAGCCAGCGCATGGTGCACATCGCCCCCAAGCCGGACGCGCGTGCGCTTCAGCAGCAGCAGCAGCAACAACAACAATTCCAGCAGCATCAGCAGCATCATCAACATCAGCACCCTCACGCCAGCATCTTGAAGCCCGCCGCCATGTCGCCCATGCACCCGCAAGCCCTTCGCCAGCCGGCGCCATTGACGCCGATGGGTTCGACCCACTCGGCCGAGCAGAAGCTGATGAAACCGCAGGCTGGCGCGACTCCGACGCCGCCGTCTGCCGTGGCCGCTCCCCCGCCGCGCGTCGTCTCGTGTCGCTGCACTGGCGGGTGCCGCAACGGCCGCTGCGCGTGCGTCAAGGAGGGCGGCATGTGCGGCGCCGCTTGCCGCTGCACGTCGTGCAAGAACCCGTTCTTGATGGTCAAGGCCGCGGGAGCTGACATCGACGCGCTGCTGCAGGACGACTGCTTCATGCACAACGTGTCCAAGACGCGTGACATGGTGCAGCGGCTGCAGGAGCCCGTGACGGTGCCGTGCTGCCTCGCGACCATCAAGGTGATCGACTGCGTGCAGGGCTACGTGTGTGCGCCGTGCGGCAATCACGCGTACGACTTTTCGTGGTGTATGAACAAGCTGCTGGACCGCGAACGAACTCCGCGCAACCACTGCGCGATCTGCAAGCGCTGCTGCGACCACCGCGACGTGCATTGCCACGACTGCGGCCGGTGCTACTTCGCTGGCGTCGCCGCGAGCCTGCCGTGCCCATGCAAGGAAGCGTCGCACAAGAAGCGTCGGGAACACGCCGCAGGCGCTGCCGGGAAGGACGGCGGCGCTGGTAGCTCGGCGGACGACGACGCCAGCGAAGACGCCGAAGGCGAGTGTTGTATCATGTAAATTTCTCCCCCCACACACTGCCAACAGGAAGACAAGTAGTTGTCAACACCCGTCACGGATCAATGCGAAAACAAGAACAAACAGTGATGTGTCCCGAGTTGGTTGTGTTGGCGTCTTGGATGTACGGCGTCTCTGCGTCCTGAGCAAAGTTGTTGTTGAGTGTGGCTAGCGTCAGTTGTCGAGTTCGACAAATGCAGCAACCGTCTCTAGACTGCCAATACGGTGAGTACACCGTTGGTTCTATTCACCCCGACATGCAGTAGTATTTTCTCCACTCGTAAATCGTTAGAATCGCTGGAATCGCTCGTACCCTAGTCGTTCCGTCACTAATCGCCTCGCCTCTAGTTTTGGGCACGCAGCACTCGAATGTCGTTCAGGAACGCCACGACCTCCTTCGAAAACGTCGGCAAGTCGGTCTGTCCGCTCCACTGGAGACACTTGCCCTCGTGCTGTCTTGCCGCTTCCAGCTGAGCCGTCGACAGGATCTCCTCGATGTATCCTTGCAGGAACACTCGGTAAAACGAGGCAAAGTCGACTGCGGCGACGCGGTGCAGCAGCTGAATGACCTCGTCCTGCAGAAGATTCATCTCGCCGCGCGTCAAAATGTTCATGAGCGTCGACAGGAACCCCATGCGCAGCTCGTTCCGGAAGCCTGAGAACGCGAACAATGCTTGGGCCTTGTCAATGCGATCCAAGATTGCCAGCACTTGGCGGCAAATGCGCGGGGCGAGGTTCGACCCTTGTCGGCTCAGCACGCTCGCCAAGCTCTGGAACATGGACAAGAAGTATGTGTGCGCTTGCTCCGACGCATATCCACGCTCGCGCGCGCCTTCTGGTGAAAATGTGCCAGTGTAGACGACAAACACGCGATAGTGCTTCTCCAGCACTTGCTCGACAAGCGCTACAAAATAGCCCAGGATGACCGAGTCACTCTCAGGATGCGAGAAGATAACCTGCGAAAGCAGTAGCCAGCAATCAGCATGACGCATTCAACGGCATGCGCACCGCAGGGGAAATGAAAATGGCACGAACCTCTTTGAGTGGACCAAAGCACAAGTCCAATATGTTTTGTAGGAACGACTCGAACTCGGCTGTGGGTTCCTCGACTACGATTCGCAACAGCTGAAGAAACCCGCAAAGCACCACGACACCTGCGTTTCCCTGCGTGTTCAGCCTGAATTTGCAAGCATACGACATCAAGGGTTATCACCGGGATAGTCAGCTGCAGACATCGATATCGACCACGTACACTGCACTCAGCTGCGGGTCGTTGAAAATCTCCACAAAGGCGTGAATGATCTCAGCGACCTTGTCCTTCTGCATCTCCCGCCGAATGGACTTGAGCAATTGCGCGTACAGGCGCACGATTTCGTTCACAACCTTGAGAGCGCTTTTCACTTGGCTACTCGCCGCTTGATTGCTGACACCACCAGAGCCAGCGGCTGCAGAAGTCTTGCGAATGGTCGAGAAGTAGCTTGTGAGCAGAGCCATCAGCGAAGGGAACGCCGGCTGGTACACACCGAAAAAGGCGTCCTTTGCGACTTTGGGTTTGGTCTCCACCGAGCGAGCAAGGCATCGAACCAAATAGCAATCGCGCTGCAGCTGGGTGACCATCACGCGTTCCAAAACGCGGTGCTCATTCTGGTGGATCGTCAATGCCGACTGATCGATCGATTCTCGAATCGGGTTGATCAACGAGCCATACGCGTCACTCCATCGCTTGATTGCTGCCTCCTGTTCGCTCGGAGTATTGCCACTCGATTTCATCGAGATCGCCGAGTTCAAGATGGAATTGGACATGGATGTGTATAAATCGCCCTGAATGGCCAGCGGCAGGTGCTGACTGAACGTGTGGATGTGCGCTTCAAGCTGCGTCATGGAAGGAACTTGGTTCATATCTTCATACGAGAGCACGAATCCAAGGTTTGCGAGAAGCTGCATCGAGTTCTGCATGACCACTACTGGCGACGGCACAATCGTTGTATCCAGTGTGTGCAGCAACACCTGTACAATGCTCTCCGTGGCTTTCAGAACCTCCTGGCGTGCTCCGCTTTTGATCACGAAAGGGATGCAGCTCAAGCAGAATCGAACAGAAGTGAGCACTTCGCACTGGAGCTCGACGAACACATCGCCGCGCGTGTGCAACCGATGCTGCACCAGATACTCGGCTGTCTGGATGAACATATGCAGTATCTGCCAACCCGCCATTTGCCGATTCATGTCATCGCTGGTGCTGTAATACTGCGCGCAAACACTCGACAGGATGGCGCTATGAGTGGTCAAGTCCCGTATTGCGCTGCGCTGCTGCTCCCAGGGGTCCGAATGCTGGGTAAAATGGGGCAGCTCGTGCATCCGGAACAGCGTCTTGTTCACCACGTCCTGCACTCGAGGCGCCATCAGATCCAATAGGGGTGGTGCACATGCTGGGAATGCAGCGATACGACGGATCAGCGCTATGCAGTCCACGACGAACTGCTTCCGTTCCGACAGTTCAACCATTTGCGCGCCACCCTGTGGAGTGTTGCCATTGGCGATATCCGTGCTCAGTTGTGCGAGATCTTGAAGAGAGCCTGTGCCGTACGAAGTCCCACCATCTTGTTCCAAATCAACTGGGGAAAGCTTCTCGCCATCTTCGGCTGCGTCAGAGTCCTTTTCGGAACTGTCGCCGTCATCGCTGAGTTCATCCAACTGATCCTTGTTGGACGCGTAGCTCACACGTTCAACGAGGTGCAGCATGACGGACACTAAGCCCGTCTCGTACGCAGTCAACACGGCCCGGACACGATCGCTCGTTGCGCCTTCGTTCTGCTCAGCTTCTTCAATGTAACCCACAAACACTTCCCAGACGTTCAAACAGTTTAGGAACCCTCCGATGTGTGGCTGCTTGGTTGTCAGCGCGAGCACAGCCTGGAGGAACGCAGGGAGAGTGCTCTCAAACTGCGGGTTCTCCAGGCGCTTCAGGTGCTGCGTAAGAAAAGCCTCGACAAACTCGCTCAGCTTGTCCAGGTACTCCTCCGTCGCGCGATGGATCACTTGGTCCTCCACCGTCTTTTGCAACAGCGGCAAGAGGCAGTAGAGCACCTGCGCCACAATCTGGTTCACGATCGTAGGCAAGAACCGCTTGCTCATGAGTTCGGTCAAGCACTGCAGCGCCGTCACACTCGAGAGGCAGCTCGTCGAGGTGAGCCCACGAGCATGAAGCGTCTCCCAATTGCGACTGAGTTCAAACAGCAGCGCGATCCACGCTTCAGTCATGTGCTCAGCGACCGGTGCCCACGCGATCAGATGATTCAGCGACGTCAGCGCGATCTGCGCACAGCGATCTTGCTCTGATATTGCCTGCGGCTGGTCGGCGGGGATGGTCTGCAGGCTCTGGTTGCATCCGCGCAGCACGTTGGCCAGCAGCGTCAACAGACTCGGGAGCTGAGCAACCAGCTGCGCCTTGGCCTGCTGCTTGACTGACGCCAGCGCGAGCGCGTCCTCCCGTCCGAACTCCTCAACGACTACACTCAGCAGCTCCAGCCCGCTCTCGCGCGTCTGGTGCTCCATGATGAGCGACTCGATTTGGCTCAAGAACTCCGGCCAGAGCGCGTCGCCTTCCCCAGTGGGCGACGTCGCGCCGTTCGCAGCTGCTGGCCTATTCCTCCACTGCAGTCGCGCGATATCTGCCACGACCTTGCGGAGCTTGCGCATCACAAACGCGACCTGCGTCGACGAGCTCGTTGGCCCGCCACCTGCTATCAGATATTCCCACACGAACTGGCGAATGTGGCACTGCTGCGCCGCCGGGAAGCGCGTCCACTTGGTGGCGACGTACTCCTCGAGCGTCGTCGACGCAAACCAGAGCGCGTACTCGTTGCGGGACGTGGTCAGCAGCTGGAAGAGCACGGGCAGGCAAGCGTGCGGCGCCTCCTTGAAGCGCGTGAGCTGCTGCTCGAGCTGGAACTTGTCGCCCGAGGGGGTCGCCGGGTCCAGCAGCCGGTGCAGCGCATCCTCCACCTCCGCGATCACCGCCGCGCTGCCGCTCGCGTCGCCCAGCCGCGGACTCGTACTCATCTCTTTCCTCCCGTATCCGCCGCCGCCCGATCCGATGGGTTTCCGTTCGTCTTGTTGCTCTTTTGCCTGAGCGGCACCGCTCTCCAAGTAACAAATGTCGCGAGAAGGTGACGAGAAGGTGGAGCGAAGGTGTCCCAAATATGATGACTGATACATTCATCCAATGCCAAGCATCGAAGCATCGTGATGCGAAAGGATTGGCTAATATTATGATGATATTGACCCAAAACGTCAGAATGCGGGAAGAGCTCGGAAGAATGGAGCAAGGAGAGGAAGAAGCCATGGCGTTCGCGGCCGCACTGTCGTTCGTAGACGCGTTCGACCCGCTGCCACTCGCTAAGACCAATGCCCAAGGCCAGTGCTTGCGAGAGGACTTGCCGGTGTCGGCGCTGTCGGGCCTCTTCCCGTCACTAGACCCTGGACAAACACTCGGACTGCCTTCGCTGAGTTCAGAGATGCCATCCATGCCACCGACCGAGTCTGGCGCATTCTTCCAACTGCTTGGCCAAACCGATCCTGCCACTCCCGTTGCCGATGAAGCGGTGTTGTTTGATGTCGAAGACCATCCGAGTTTATTGGGTGATTTACCGGACGGGTTGACTGCAACGACAAGTACAGATGACGAAGCTATACTCAGTCCTGCGACGACCAGCAGCACCAGCGAAGAAACCGACTCTCCAACGCGCTCAGTTACTGTTGCCAAGCTCCGACCGATGGATCGAACGATGACTCGACGGAAGACGCAGTCGAGGACTCAAGCTAAGTCTGGCAAGAAAACATTGAACTACAATCCGAATCGTGCGCGGGACGAACAGCGCAGGGAGCTGCGCACACTTCGAGCTGAAACGGCGGAGCTTGAGACCCAGCTAGAGGCCCTTCAAGTCGCACGTCGCTGGCGCACGAGCGAGAAGAAGCGCGGGGTTCGCGTTGGCGTGAAGCATCTTCGAACCGAGCTGGCGATGAACTCGCTAGCCGAAAGCGCGTGGAAAGCGCTGGCCCAGCGCCAGTTCGACCTGCGCATGCGTTCGACCGGAGAGAACGAGCGATTGAAATCCCGAGTTCACATGTGCGGCAAGACAATCTCGCGGCTTCAGAGGCTCTTGCTGAGTCATCCAAGCAACGAGGTGCGACTGTTGTGGCGTTGCCTATTTCGATAGGGTGGCCTAACATGGTTTTGCTGTGTGCATGTCCAGGTGGAAAATCCGAAAGCGCCGTGCGTATTATCCGAGTACATGGCTGATCCTTCGGGGGACAACATCTTCCAGCGCCTGCTGACTGAAGTGACCGAGTGCTATCGCGCAGTCGACAACGTCTTCCGACATTGCAACGTCGACCTGTCTTCGTTGTCGAGCTGCGGCTTACCCCAGATGCACTCGGACTCCTCCGGCAATCTGTTCTTCAGGGTGTTCGGCAGCAAAGTGCTCCCCTTCAATGTTCAAGCCTCAGGAAAGGTTGCCTGGGACAAGCTCTCGGATTGTGTCCGGCCGAACTCGAACGGCATCCGATCCAACTGCATCTTCACTCAGGTGAGCGAGAACCAGTCGACCGGTCCTGGGCTACAAAGTCTAAGGTTGTGCTCTTTGGTTCATGACAGGTGTTCCAGTCAACGGAGTGCTTGGTCGCTGAGCGGTGTGCTACCGAGCTGCTGACTGATGAGTCAAAGGCGGCCTTCTACACGCGGCAAGTCAAGCGGCGGTTTGTCGAGCCCGACCGTGAGATAGTTGTTTGGACGTCGCACGTCGACCCGATCCAGCTCGGCGACCAGCTTCTGCAGGACGCTTCGTTCAACGAGAAGGGCTTCTTCCTCATCCACCGGCACCCGCTCATCCCAGAAGGTTTTGCGCTGCTCCAAACCTGCTACGTCATCTCGCCGTGCATGCCCACGCAACACATGCCCACCGACCCGCTCGCGCTCGCCGTGACCGAGTTCGTGTCCAAGTGGATGACCGCGTCCATCCCGGCCAACCACGAGATCATCGAGGACGCGCTCGCAGATCAGGAGATGGCCGGCAAGTTGCATGGTTGAAGAAGCTGTTTTGCTCTCTTTAACTGGAATCAATTATTGTCATTTGCTTCGGATAATTGTTCATTACGATTTCTCATCGAGCAACATGGAGGCGTCCGGTGGGAACCTGCGGACGTATGCGAGCAATGGCGACAGCTCCGCGGGCCGCTGGCTGCTTATCGTCTGTCAGAGCGGCGGAACCGCGGACGCAGCACCACAGTTCGCGTTCAAGGCGGTGGTGTCGGTGCCGCACGAGACCTCGTCCGATGAGAGCAAAGAGTTCCGTCACTCACTCGCCGAACGCATCGTCGGGGCGGACGAACTCACCGAACAGGTAAGCTATGGGCTGTGTTGCACAATCGCTCGCCTCAGTAGCGTGCCTGTAACTGGATGTGCTCGATATATGGCGCTCTAGATGGATGATCTGGGGCTCGAGATGGAGCTCAACGCGTTCGCGGAGCTGGTGGCGAAGGCGCTGGACGCGCGGCAATGCGTGAACCTCGCCGTCGAAGAACAAGAGGAAGAGAAGAAAGCTCCCAAGGTCGGCGTGGTCGTGACGTACAAGTTCAGCAAGACAATTTCGCGCAAAGGTCAGGGACGAGGAACGCTGGTTCAATCTCGCAGTGGATGTGTATCTCACTGCAAATGTGTAGGCTGCTTTGACTTGCTAGTGACAGCAGAGGACGTTCCAGCTGCAGTCGTGAGCGCTTTGAGCGACCTGCATAGGCTGCCGCACAAGTCGATACTGAGCGAGCATCAGAAGGTGGAACAGAATCGACTGCAGCGAGCGCAGAGGCTGTCGACCACGCTGCCGACGCGTTCATCAGTCGATATCACCAGCGCGACTGCACGCCCCGACGTTCAGAAGAGTCAAGCCAATGTTAATGCTATGGATACACCAGCAGAAGCACCAGCGACGTCCGCACAACGCCTCAAACGCAAGCATATTCCAACGGGAACAGCGTACGTCTCGGTCGATTATGACAATGAACTGCCTGACACATCTGACGACCTGTACCATGCTATATTGGCTTGCTCGATTAGGCGGCGGAGGGCTCCGAAGGGTGCCAAGCTCAGCAAGCGATAATCAACACCCAGCCTTCGCTTATGCGCCACCCTTATTGAGCACGGGTACTTCAGCCGTCGTCCACTTGGCTCGCCGACCCATTTCCCAAATTCCTTTGCGCCGCTTGCCGCTGCGCGTGACGTTCCCCTCGCCATGCCGGACGCCCTTGCACCATCCACCCTCGTAGACTTCGCCCGTTTGTACCATGACTTCTTTGCCGAAGCCATGGCAGAGCCCGTCGACCCACGCTCCTTCATAGAAACTACCATCCGCACGCGTGTATTTGCCGTCGCCGTGCATCCGACCTTCTCGCCACGAGCCCACGTAGCTGGACAACCCCATGTCGCTTCCACCTTTAGCGACGGCGGCAGCAATGGTTGCAGCCTTCAAATCCAAGCCTGGAGCCTTGCGAGAAGTGAACTCGATGCGGCCGAAGCCGTGCTTGAGGCCGCGACGGAACTCGCCGTCGTACTTGGAGCAGCCTCGAATGAGCACGCCCTTCCCATGGAATGCGTCGGCCTCGTATTCGCCTTCGTACCGGTTACCAGATCGTAGCCAGCGCTCTTTGCCCGTGCCGTGGCGCTCGCTTCGCTTCCACTCGCCGTCAAACACACGCGTCCCGCGCTCCGACGTGAACACGCCATGCCCGTGGCGGAAGCCGCTGGCGAACTCGCCCTCGTACTTGTCTCCGTTGGTGAACACGAGCGTGCCGCGGCCCTGGCGGATGCCGTCGGCGAGTTCTCCGGTGTATGTCGCTCGCATTGTCAATTTGATCGGCGTCGTTTCGAGTCCCAATCAATTCACACAATACAATACATACTTGACATACCTACAAAATTGTACACAATAATTACCATGAGCACTGATTATAGATATTGTATGGCATACTACACTTGTCGATTGCATACAATATTGTGTTTATAATCGAATAAACATTTTGATATAACATGTACTAGTATGTTTATTGATTCGCTCATCTGTTGCGACAGCATTTGCTGACTCGCAAACTGGGAATGCGCAGCAACGATGAGACTGCTGGAGCTGGCAGCGGCGGCGGTGGCGGTGACAGCGAAGGTAGCCGCGTGAACGTCGACGCTGCCGTCTCGTTGGAGGATCTCTCGGCTTTTCTCAGCGACTTTGAGCCGCTTTCGCCCTGCCGCTCGAGCGGTCGCACATCGGACGCCCGCGATGCTGATCAGCATGTCATCGGCCCCAGTCCTGTCGCCATCTCAATCAGTGGCAGTAAACCAGGACAACGCAACATCTACCGCGATCGCAAGCGAAGCGAACTGCTGTATCTGCAAGCATACAGCAAAGAACTCGAGCGCGAGCTGCATCGGCTGGTTGCTCGCCGCGACCATTGTGTGCTGACTGCTCAGCCGGATCAGTTCGACAGAACGCCAACTCGCGCGCAGGTCTGGAAGGCGCTGGCGATGCGACGTCGGCATGAGCGTCAACGCGCCGAGCTCGTGAACGCGCGGTTGCGAGCGCTGCTCTACCGTCAGCTCCAGTTCGCCGCCGAGATGGAAACGCTCACTGTGCCTCGCGTAATGACAACAACGCGTGTTGCGTTGGATGCAGCCGACGCAACTCTGTTACAGACTCTGATCGGCGAACTCGACAACGTCTACAGGCAAACCAGGCAGGTGATCAGCGAGACAAGGTTGGACCACCTCAAGCAGCAGGGACAAAAGCTCCGAGTTGTCGAGGGCAAGAACCAGGACTTCTGGGTCGAAGTGACGGACGCCAACACGCTGCCGTGCGAGTTCGAGGCGGAGCGCCACTCTATCTGGAGGGCGGCCGTCAACCAGTACCTGTCCCACGACGGCGTCGAGTTCCGACCACCAGTGCAGCGCGCCGACTCGGCCACCATCAAGTATCGCCTTCCGTACACGTACAACGGGAGACCTGGCGCGCTGAGCATCTTGCTGGCCGTTCGAAGCTTCACTGAGCCTGCACGGCAAATCTCAGTGTGGCGGGCAGTGACGATCGGTGAAGGATCTCTCGCCGGCATCAGCGCGGACGAGACTGGGTGGGCTGTCATGCACCGCACGGAAGGATCGAGCCGCGACTTATCCACGTTCAAAAGCTTCACGCGACTGGTGCCCATAATGACTTGTAACGCTGCCAAGGACAAGAGCACTGGGGAGAGTCCATCCATGACGACGTTCCTCGAGTTCGTGCGCATGCTGGTGCAGTCGAGCGTCGACGACAGTGTCGTGATGGCCCAACAGCGGGAGATTCTTCCCGTACCTTAACTCCATCGCCAGAGTCAACGCGAGTACTTGCTGCAGCTGCAGCCACCGACAGTTCCTGTGGCGTGAAATGGCTCCACTGAAGCAGGTGGAACCAACTGTACAGTCCAGAAGTGTAGACGTGAATGGCAATGGCAACGAGCTGCACCTTACAGTGCGTGACTTCAACCACGGAATCTTTGCTGTCCGTGGTACACGCGAACCCTGAGATCGCGGCACTGCGGTGTGATGATCATCGTTCATCAACATCTTGGCAACATAATCCAAAATTTGGCGGTGTTGAAGCGAGCAGTCGCGCCGTGTGGCTGCGACATTGTGCCGAGTGACGCCAGTGAGTCATGCGAATTGGGTCATATCCCGAGGATGAACCAGTTTTAAATAGGGTTAGGTTTGTATATTATGCTTAATTTACTAATCATGTTGATAGCCTACCCCTGATAAGCATGTTTTATTGGAGTATCCAACGCGAATTGCTGATGCACAGTTTCCATCTCCAAGACACGTCACATTGGACACCAGCGAGCAGCGAAGAGCACTTCCAGATCGCTTCGCACCAGCGTCAGTGCGCCAATGGCCGACCTAGACGCGTTCGCCGATGCTGCGGGCGGCAACCTGGACGAGCTGAGCTCGCTGCTGGCCGAATTCGAGCCGCTGCCGACGGACTTTCCACTCGAGAACGACGTCACCACGGTCAAGACCGACAGCACATGCAGCGACACGGAGACGACGGCGACGGCGTCCGTGGCCTCGTTCGAGTTCCAAGACGCTCAGACTGAAGACGCCGACGGAGACGACGCGACCTCGCGGCGGGAGTGCGCAAGAAAACGCCGCGCGCGGTACCGCGATCGCTCGAGGAACGAGCTGCTCTACCTTCGCGAGCTGGTGGCCGAGCTCGAGCACGACTTACAGCGGTGGAAGCGACGACTGGCGTCTGGCTACACTGTGGGGGATGCAAGTGCTCGTGGGTTGGCCATGGCGCCGTCCACCCAGGCCAAGGTGTGGCGCGCGCTCGCGTTCCGCCAGCGAGTGGAGCGGCAGCAGTCCGAGGCAGAGAACGCGCGGCTCCGCGTTCTACTGGAGAACCAACTACGGTTCGCAGCGCAGGTCAAGAGCCTGACGCGAGGCCGCGATTCTATTGGAGTGCCGAGGGGGCCGGCCATGCAGCGCGTACCGATCGATGCAGCAGATGCAAGCGTCTTTGATGCATACCTGTCGGAGATGGACGCCATCTACGCGCAGACAGACGCCGTGATGCGCGAGACGGGGTTGATGTTCGAGCCGGAGGAGCAGCACCGCACGTTCACATTGCGTTCACCGGAGTTTGGTGGCGAGACAGTCACCGAGTCGAGCAGCAGCTACGTCGAGATGCTCGACACTCTTGTGCTGCCGTCGCCGCTGGCCATCGCGCGCGAGAACACGTGGCAGACGGCCATCCAGCAGTACCTTCAGCGCAGCGGCGCCGTGTACGACCCTGCCCACCTCCCGCTCGGGGCGTCAACCGTCAAGTATCGGTACCAGTACAAGTGGTGCGGTCGGGACAGCTTTGTGACGGTGTCTCATGCGCTTCGCATCTACGACGAGCCAGACAGACAGGTGGTCGTGTACCGCGTACTGACAGTCGGAGAGGGCGGACTCGCTGGCACAGCCATGGATGAGATCGGTTGGTCAGTGCAATCCACCTCGCCGACGCTCGGCGACGACCGCACGCTGTTCCGCAGCGTCACGAAACTCCGCCCCATGCGACTCCCGGCGCTCGCCCAGATCAAGTACGTGTCCCAGCCGCCGTCACTTATGGAGTTCGCCAAGATCACCTTCAACGTCGGGGACATTGACTTTGCCGAGATGCGCCGGCACCTCGAGCGGCTGTCGCTGTCGGGAGGGGATAGCACGCCTCGACGCTCGTCGTGATTATTAACCCTAAGGAAGGCAACCCTATTAGGGTTTCTTGTGCAAAATTATCCTTGCCTCAACTTCTTGTCGGTACAAAATTTTGAGGTCCATCACATCAATTCGTCTTCATTCCGAAGGTTGGAAGTCGGGAAGCTTCGTCTGCGAGAAATGGCGCCGTCGCTGCGGATGCCCGGCTCGGGGACGCTGCTGTCGGCCGAGGCGTTCGCCGAGCTCTTGCGCGAGCTGGATCCGCTCCCACTTCGGCCTCCAACCCTTCTAGGCACAGTTGACAGTCAGGACAACACCGCTGCTGGAGCTGGAGATATAGCGTCGGACATCCACAGTGCGACTGCGATCGCCAGCCCAGCGTCGACGCCTCCAAAGAGGCGAAAGCGCCAATGCTCAGCTACAGCCAGCGCCGACGCTAGACGCAGCCGGCATCGTGAGCGCGAACGTCGAGAGTTGATGTACCTGCGCGCGAGCTGCGAGATGCTGACGCGGGAGCTGGACGATCTGCAACGACAGCAGCAGGAGCGCAATCAAACCAAGCAGACCATAGCAGACATTGAGACGGCGCAGGTTGCAATGTGGCGTGTCCTGGCGCTGCGGAATCGGCTGGAGAGACAGGAGGCCGAGAATGAAAATAAGCAGTTGAAGGCGCTCGCGGCGAGTCAGCTCCAGTTTGCGGCGGCAATGTTCCAGATGCAGCAGGCGGTGCCCAGGACGCCGATCGATACTAGACAGCCCGACCGAGCATACCTCGATCTCGAAGACGCTGGCGTGCTGGAGGCGTTTCTGGTCGAGATGGACCAGCTCGAAGCGCAAGCGGACTCGATTGTAGACTACGCGCTGCAGGTGCTCGCCACTGAAGGTTCGAATCGCGTGATCGACTGGGCAGTCAAGTCTGACGGTACAAGGGGCGGCCGAGTGTTCGACTTGTACGACAAGCGGGAGATCCCTCTAAAGTTCGCCTCGGTGCAGCAAGACTACTGGCGACTTGTGATCAGCGTCGTCGCTCAACGCAGTGGTGCATCGTATGAGCCGAGCCAGCAGCAAGATCTCGCGATGGCGGTCAAGTTCCGTGTTCCGTGCGCGTGGAGAGATCGCCAGGGGTTTGTTGACGTGAATCAGGTCGTCGCTAGTCGGCACAATGGTCGGCGGCAGGTGACGGTGTGGAGAGGGCTCGACATTGGTGAAGGCGCGATGACTGGACTTTGTTGTGAGGAGGTGGGGTGGTCCGTCCTCACGCCGAGCCCAGCCTCAGCCGATTGCTGTGTCTTGATGACGTGCGTCAAACGCAAACCGATGGTAAGTTCGCGACGGTGCGGACGAGGCCGAGCGCAACTCGTCTTGGAACCAGACTTTCGAGAGTTCGCGCAGGTGATGGTGGACGCCGGTGACCGCGACATGGAGACCTTCCTGGCTCAAATCAAGAACTCCCCGGACGAGTCTGTGCAGGTGTGATTTGAGCTGGGATTTCCTGTTTCGACAACAAGCCAGTGAGGGCACGCATTCAGCTCCGAATGCTTCAGTGTCTCCGAGGAAAGATCTAACAGGATTAAATCAGCAAAGCTGTCGACGACGAAGGTAGATGTAGTGCGATACGACACCAATTGTTAACGTATAGGTGGGTCGAGTAGACAAAATTGAATTAGTTGTTTGCAGCTTTTCTGATGCTGCTGAACACCAGAGTGATAGCTACGCCTAGACAAAATTGGTCATCGATCGAACAGCTAACAGTGGCAAGATGTCTCCAGCTATTGCGACCACTATGATCGCACTGCGCAGAGCATCTGCATCGGCTTTAGAATCAATAATAGCGCGCGGGTTGTTTGGTGGTAAATAGTCGTTGTGGTGGTGTCCTCGCCAAGCAGGAAGGAAGAAGAGATCGAGGGTCTTCGGTTGTCAGCTGCTGGCGAGACCGGCTACCAGGACCAGACCTTGAGCGCCACAGGGTCTGGCGTGGCGAGGGTTTCTTCCAGCAATATGTCCTCCATCGTCGCGTTGATCGAGATGGTCACGTCTTCGTACGAGTCGATCACGGCCTTGGTGAACAGTCCGACTTCGTCCTCCATCTGGACGACCTCGGAGCCGAACCGCTTGGGCACGACGTGGACGCACGAGTGCATGACGGTGCCAGTTCCGGCCAGCGATAACCCGGCTGATGGTGGCACCGGTTTGAAGACGCTCCAGCCTGTCTCGTCCGTGAAAATCCCTGTCAGGTCGGCGTTGGCGCGCGAGATGGAGCGCCAGACGAGCGCCACGCGGTCGGGCTCGACGAACTTGCGCATGACGATGATCGCGTCGAGCTCCACCTCTTTGCCCTTGCGGTCGCGCTTCATACGGTATTTGAGTGCGAACATATCGTCCGGGAACTGCGTGTAGTGATACGCGTCGTAAGGCGTCTTGGAGTAGTATTGCCGCTTGACGGACCGCCACGCAGCTGGACCGACGCGGTCGAGCTCGAACGGGATGATGTTCACGTCCAGCAGCTCGGCGTACAGCACATCGTGGCCGTCGTGACCGCGGTGCGTCTTGACGTCGGCGTGGCGCAGCGAATCGTCGATCGACGATTCGAGACCGTTCTGGCGGAACACATGGTCGATCTGCTGGTAGGCGACGTCGATCTCGGCGAGGAAGGTGTCGTACATGCTGGAATCTCCCGGCGCGAGCCGGAGCCGCTTCTGCGGGCTCGAGATGATCTCGGACGGATCCTTGAGCACGCCGACGTTCGGTCGCTTGCGAAGCACCTGCTCCAGGTGCCGAGCCAGCATGATCTGACCCTGGAGCGTGCCTCGCAGCCTCAAGTTCTCGGTTTCAGCGCGCTGTCGTCCCTCCTGCTGCCGCTCCGCGATGCGCTGCCATACCGGCACGATCGCGCGTCCATTGGCGTCCACTTGGTGCTCCACGACGGTCGTTGAGCCGTGTTGCAGCGTCGTCAGCTCGCCCTCGAGCTCCACCACCTTCTTGCGCAGGTACGCGAGCTCGGCCTGCAGCCGCTCGCGCGACGGGTTGCGCATCTTGCCCTTGACTGGCTTGCTTGCTGTAGTTGTTTGCGGCGCTACTGTGTTCTCCTTCAACGTGGTCGTAGCGTGCGCCACCGTCGGCTCTGCAGGGCTCTCGCTAGCAGGAGTCGGCTGCGCAGGGTCCTCGAAGAAGCTCGTGGCGTCCAAAGTGTGGAGTAGCGCCTCAGTCTCCTGCAGCGACAGCTCGCTCGGGTCCTGCATTGTCGTCACCGTGTTGGCCTTCCTCGCGGATGGATCGGCTTGCCCGCTCGACGCCTCGCTCGAGTCTGACGGCGGGAACGCCTCCAGCAGGTCCGCCGAGTCCTGGAGCAGGTCGTAGTCGTCCAGCGGCGCTGGCGGCTTCTCCCGCGCCGCCTCCATGGCCTTGCAGCTCTGTCCGGTGTTCGGCGGATTTCTTTGCGTTCTGGGTCTCAGGTTCTGGGTTGCACTGCATAATCGTCCGACAATGATCACCGGTTCAAAACCGGTTCGAGACCGGTATCATACCGACGAAGCTCCGTTCGTGCGGCGTGACTCACGGTGTTTGCAACGCTGTGCTACGTGGTGGCGTCAGCAAAACCGCTCGCGCCTGTGCATCTTGATGCTCTCTTGCCACTCGCGGTCAACTGTGGCTCACTGCCAGGCTTCCAGTCGGGTGGCCTTTTCTGTCACTTCCGATCATCAAGTTAACGGGACATGAGCCGAGCTGGCTCACTGTCGTGCAGGATCGGTCGGAAGCAATTGATGCGCCTCTGTGGTCGAGTCTGGATGTCTGCGACGCGCCACGCTGGCCACTGATGCTCGCGCAGGCTTTCCAACTGATCTGGCTCGGAAGCGATCAAGCTGCTGGATTGTGTGCACGTCAGCATCTCGAAAGATCTGGCGTTGTTCGCCACGACATTGGAGCAAATCTGAGTTTTCTCGAGGCCACAACAGTCTCGCACACCAGGCTGCACTCAAGTTTGAATGCACCGAGGCTCCGAATCAATCGTCTCGGGTCTCCGTTGAACGCACAATTAACTATCTATCGTATCGGGCGTACGAACGAACGAAAACATCTACCATTGCACTCGAGTCAACTGATGGACGAGTGTTCGCCGGTCGCGTCGGCCTGAGAGAGCAGTCTCTCGAGGTCGGTGTCAGTCGCGTCGAGCAACACCTGAGTGAACTCTTTGAAATCCGGCGCGCGCACAACCTTGCGATTATCGCGTCTTGAGCGACCCGAGCTCATCATGGGGATCCGCTTAATGAAGCCGCTCAGGTCGCACTGATTCGAGGCTTCCGGCTTTGGCGCGAGCACGGACCACCCGATCTCCTCGCAGTTCAAGCCACTCAACGAACCGCCGCCGACTTTGAGCGCTCTCCACACGACCACCTGCCGTTCCTCACTGAACCGGCTCGTAATGACCTCAGTCGCATCGATGTGTCCTCTGATCCCGCGCCACATGCACGGTTCGCGATATTTGAGAGTCATTGTGTTGCTTGCATGTTGAATCGACAGGTATTGAACGCCGCTCCGTTGCATCACCACATGCACCACAAGCCGCCAATACTCGCGCTGCGCCAAAGAGTAGCTCAGTGGGACCACGCGCTGCTCGTGAACTTGGAGGAATTGGTGACCAGCGCCAGGACATTTGGTCTATTCCAACGTGCGACGGGTCGAAGCGGCTGCTGTGACCACCGACGAACGCTGCATCACTGCGTCGGTCTGTGCCGCGAGTTGATCTATCGTGGCTAGAAAACTCTCGAACACGTCCACATATTCTCGAGCCAGGCAGTTTCGATCAGCCTGGCGCGCGGCAGGCGATCGCAGGATCTGCAGTCGATAGAGTTCCGCTGCAAGCTGCAGTTGATTGGCGGCCAACGCCCGTAGTTGCGCGTTCTCCCACTCGGCATCCTGTCGTAGCAACCGATTGCGGAGCGCCAAGTGCTTGAATAGCATCATCCTCGCTGATCTCTTCTCAAGTCGGCCGACTTGCTCCCGCAGCTCCTGGCGCTTGAGCCGATCCTGGAGCTCCCGAGTCAGCAGGTCGACAGACGCGCGCAGGTACATCCTCTCGCGGCGTTCTCGCTCGCGGTGCCGGTCCCGCCCCCGTCCTGCTTCGCGGCCACATCGCCCAACTTTCTCGCCGTCGGTGGTGGTGATGGTGACAGTGTCATGCGAGCTTGTTGCAGTCGCTGGTGCTGCCGATGGCACGCGGTCAGAGGCGACGGGGCTCGAGGCTCCCAAGAACGCCTCGACGTCGAAAAGCAGCTCGGTGATGGCCTCTAACGAGAGTTGCTGCTCCGTCCGCGACCCTCGTGCCGTCATCTCACGAGAAGTCGGCGAATTTGGTGCTAACTCATCGGCGATTTGCAGCGGTAAAGCTGTGCTGACATGCTCAGAAAAGTGTTCCCAGACTGAGATGTACTGTAGATTCTTCAAATAGAGCGCTTAGTCGATTCGAATCTTGAGTCTCGAGCTGGCGATGGCTTGGGAAGCAGTCGACCTTGACGCTCTCGCATTGCTGCTCGATGTCGCCGACCCGCCGGAGCTCCTGACCCCACAGCGACAGCGAGAGGCCGCCCAGACAACCAGCGACGAGTCGCAATTGCAAGCGCCACGAGCGGAGGAGCAGACGCCGAGGGTCCGGCGCCAACACGACAGAAAGCCTGCAGCGAAGCGACCCGACTCGTACGACTCGAACCGCGCGCGAGCAGAGCGTCTCAGGGAGCTGGTGGCGCTTCGCGAGAGCGTTCAGGCGCTAGAGGGCGAGCTGGCGGTGCTGCGAGACGCGAAACGCCGTGCGACGGCGACGATCCGAGCCGATGGCATTGGACAACCCTCGAGAGCGGCTGTCATTTGGAGAGAGATTGCAGAAAGGCAAATCGAACAGCGCGCCACTGCGGAGAGCGAGCGTCGGCGCCTGACGCAACGGGTGGCAGCTCAGACCAAGCGCATTTCGGGGCTGCAACAGCTCGCGTTCTGCAGAGCGACTCTCAAGGTATGCGCTGTATCGTGGACCTTGCTGCGGACATTGATGATGAAGCTCACAGTGTATGGTCGATTTGGTTACAGGCACTGGAAGGATATGCAGGCGACAGGATCTCGCGCTCACACCTCGGTATCTTCGAGCCGCTCGACATGAATGTGTTTGTGCAGCTCGCGACGGAAGTGGAGCGGTGCTACGGGGAAATGGACAATGTGTTTCTCCGAGACGAAGGCCTAGTCTTCGGCAGTGCAGGCAACGCGGCGTTCAGGCGAACCGACTCCAGCGGCAACTTGTACTTTCAGGTCTTCGGCAGCAAGATATTCCCGTTCGATGTGCAAAGGACCGGAGCGGCCGCATGGAAACGGTTTTCGTATTCTGTCCGGCCACACGACACCAACATTTTCCAACAGGTTCCAGTGGCTTGCCTGCTTTACTAGATCGATCCATGCATACATTAACCGTGAAGCCTGTCCATTTGCAGCTTTTTGGTGAGTCAGAAGACACGTCAACCGAGTGGTTCGCGACCGAGTTGAGCCATCGCCATGAGAAGGCCATCGTGGTCGCACAGCAGGTCAAGCGACTGTACCGAGAGAGCGATCGGTTGGCGATCATCTGGCACTCACACGTCGAAGCGGTTTCGTTCATGGACAAGCCGCTGACCGGAGCCAAATTTCAAGAGCGGGGATACTTCCTCTTGGAGCGACCACCAGCCGCGCCTGATGGGTTTACAGTGCTCCGGACGTGCTATATGATGGAGCCAGATGTTCCAACGCAGTTCGTGCCGAATGACTCGATTGCCTTCACGCTGACGGAGTTTGTGTTCAAATGGATGGCGGCAACGATTCCCGCCAACCACCAAATCCTGGAGGATATGCTCGTGCTGAATTCGTTGGAAATCAATGGTCAGATGTGCCAGGATGCTCGAGACGTTCAGTCTTCGTGATATGATAGTGACTGGCCAGGCATGTCGTGGGCTATGTATCTGTCAATCCTACTAAACGAGGTCGCCAACCACCAACGGACCGGTGGTATCATTATTTTCTGCATTGTGAAAGAAGACAAACCGTTCACATTTTGCTTTTGGCATTATGCTTTCACAAACGATAGTCTCTATTCGATCTCTGAGTGGTGTTGTAGTTGTTGGAGACAATGAATAAGGACTGGAGGTAGTTCACAAGACCCACGTAGAACTGGATTAGTGGAGCGAACCTTGACTCTACCACTCTACACACCCTACAGTATCCAAAATGCTGGTGGGCTTCGATCAAACGGCAAAATCCAACCACGCACCAACATGCTTCAAATACAAAATCACCCCTCACAATGCTACCGCTGTTGGTGGCGTTCCGACACTATCGGTGGCGTGCGAGAGCGTCTGCAGCTGCTTCTGCATCTCGCCAAAGTCAACATCCGCCACGCTGAACACCAACTTGACGAACTCCATCAGCGACGGCGGCGGAGATACGGCGGCCTCGCCGCTGTTGAACCTTGCGAGGGCCGGCAGCCGCATCGGACGAACCCGTGTTACGCTCCGGTACAGCGTGCGATCTTCGCCGAGACTCGGCGCCTTGCTGAGCACGGACCAGCCCATTTCGTCGGTCGCAATGCCCGCGAGACCTCCCTCGCCGATCGTCAGCACGCGGTACACGACTACTTGGCGGTCGGCTTCGTCATAGATGCGCACAACGTGCGTGATGGACACGATGCTCTCGCGGCCGCACCACTTGTGCGGGTACTTGTACTTAATCGTGGACGCTCCTTGAGGCAGGTCGGACGGACTGTAGACGGTCCCGCTGCGCTGCAGGTACTGCGCGATGGCGTTCTGCCACGTGTTCTGCCGCGCTACAGCCAGCGGCGACGGCAGCACGAGCGTGTCCAGGATCTCAACGTAACGTTCTGCTGACGCGCTCGCGTCGGTCGAGCGCATGGCGAATGACCGGTGCGGGACCGCCGGTTCGAACGCGAGCCCCGTGTCGCGCATCACGGCGTCTGTCTGCGCGTAAATGACGTCCAGCTCATCCAGGTACGCATCGAAGATGCTCACGTCGGCCTCGTCGATCTTGGCGCGCTGCGTCGACAGCGTACTCCGATTTCGGACGACGTCGCCCGCAAAGTTTGTGAATTGCGCCGCGAACCGCAGCTGGTTGTCCAGCAGCACCCGCAGCCGCGCATTCTCGGCCTCGGCAAGCCGTCTCTCATGTCGCTGACGGTATGCCAGCGTGCGCCACAGCTTGGTTTGAATAGTCGGCGCCATCGATACGCCACTGGTTCTTCCCTGGGCTCTGGTGGTGGCGACTTGCCGCTGCCATCGATGCAGATCGTGCTCGAGCTCGGCCACCACCTCGCGCAGATACAGCAGCTCGTTGCGCGAGCGGTCCCGGTACCGTGCTCGACGCTGGCGCGCGCATATAACACTCGATGCAGGCCTGAACGCGTCGATACCGGGAGGTTGAACCCCCTGAGCGCTTCGGCGAGCTTGGCGCGGCTGATTGCCTTCGCTGCTGTCGCTCTCGCCGTCGCCCGAGCCGCGCAATAGCTCGGCCGGGAGTGGCTCGAAGCCAGCCAGTAGCGTGTCGAGCTCGTCAGCGGGTGGCGGGGCGGCCGCGCGCTTGTTTGTCATGTCGATAAATGGCGGCAGACCGACCGCTGGGGGGAAGGAATGCACACGCACAGTGGAGAGTGCTTCGCCTGACGCTCTCGAGGCTCAGCAGGCTGACACGTGAGCGCAGCTCAGACCTGCGTGTCCCATCTCGGAACTGCTGGCCTGTCGCGTGCGAGTCGGATCCCACCACGTGGTGCATCTGCGACCACGTTCTCGGCTTGGCGCCAACTGCAAGGTACAAATCCAAAGTGGCTGGCTCGATCAGAGCTCGAGGCTGGAGTGCTGCGAACCAAATTTTAGCGGGAAGGATGAGAACGTGGGAACATCAACCGGGACGGTGATGGCCTGCAGTGGGTCCACCGACAGTGGAGGATCCCGGCAAATGCGCAACGAATTGAGTTTGGCATCAATAGATGCGAAGTGTTCCAGCTCCTGCCCTTGGAAAAGGAAAACAGCTCGCAAATGACTCATAGATTGACTCTGTTGTTATATTAGCGGGATCTCACTCGACGTCGACGCTCCGGATCGCCCCTTGAATGTCGTCCTCCATGACGGAGAGCGAGAGGCTGCTGAACTCGTGCACCAGGCTTTTCGTCTGCTCTTCATCCAGTCGGTAGCTGGATGCTTGAACGCCCATGGGCTCCATGCGGCGTACCCGTTTCACGATAGTGCAGTTCGTTTCGGTTGGCGCGGGGAACATGACGCTGCAGCCGGTCTCGACGGCGTCCAGCCCCGTCAGCGTGCCGTCGCCACTGTTGAGGCTCTTCCACACGACCACAAACTTGTCGGGAGCCACCAGGTAGTTCTTGATCGCCAGCGTAATGTCCAACCCGGCCGGCTCGTCATCTCCCTCCTTCGCACGCACATAGCGAAACTTTATTGTCGCCACCTTGTCAGCCTGCTGCTTCTCCGATACCTGGTGCCGCACGCCGCCGCGGGCCAGGAAGTTGCCGAGAATGGACTTCCACAGAGGCGGTCTCGAGTCCTGGAAGCTCGAGTGAATGCTCGTCACACCAATCAAATCGAGCTTGCCCGAGTCGCCGCCTTCCCGATCGTGGACAGTCCTACGCTGCTCTGTTGGGTGTCCAGTCAGACCCACATCTTGCAGCATCGCGTCGCTCGCTCTGTAGATCGCGTCCAAATCGCCCAGCAGCACTTGGAATGTGTCCAGGTCGACGCTGTTAAAGCGGACGCGACCAAAGTCACCGTTGGCGGGACCAATATTGCGAGACACAGGGGCACACCGCCGGACCTGCGCGGCGAACATGACTTGGTTCTGCAGCAGCGCGCGCAGCTGGGCGTTCTCGCTCTCCGACTGCTCGCGCTCCAGACGCGACCGACGCGCGATCGCCCTCCACATGGCGGTTTGTACAGTCAGTGCGCCGCCGTTGCCTGCGCTCTCTTTCGATCGTCTGCGTCGCTTTAACTGGCTCAACTCTCGCTCCAGCGCGTCCACGCACGCGCGGAGGTACATGAGCTCGCGCTTCTCGCTGTCGCGGTGCCGACTGCGCCGCAGGTTGGCCTTGGGGTCTTTAGGCAGCCGTCGGCGCGCAGGCTTGGGTGGGGCGACATTTACGGCCGGCAGTGGAGTCTGTGGCCCGACTAGCGGCCTTGAGAGCGCCAGGGCGTCTTCGGTGGCCATGAGGCCGAGCAGGGACGCGGGGGCGAATGGCCACATCTATCATCGAGGACGTGGAGGTCTCGAAAGACTTCTGTCAAGCGAATTGTCTCTGGCACCGTATGATTGGATCAAGTGATGCCGCTTGTTTCCCTATTTGGACGATCTGACCATTCAATTGCGTTCCATAAAATCATAATTTGATATACATGATACTTTCGAGCCAGTGGTTATGTGAGCAGGGCCAACATACGTGAGCAATCCTGCCAAAGCGTAAAAATGACGAACCACGTGCGTGAGCCACATCCGACATGATCTCGGTCACGAAGAACACTCAAGGACAGACCACAGCGTTAAATGGTTCTCGTTTTGTGCAGCTTTGCCGAGCTGTCATCAGCAGACACATCCTAATCTCCGCCACTCCCGAACCGCTGCATCACCTCGGCGACCAGCACTTCCGATGAGGCAATGAGCGAGGTGCAAAATTCTTGAACAGTCAGCAGCGGAGGTGGTCGTGGTTGCGCTACCATAGGGACTAGATGCCTCACCCGCTTCATGACGGTGCGTTCAGGAGTGGACGTGGAGCGGTGCGTAACGCTGAAGCCGGTTTCGTTCACGTTCATTCCCTTGAGCTCCCCATCGCCAGCGATCAGACACCTCCACGCAGCCATCTGCGCATCCGGCGAGATTTGACACACTCGGACCGCCATCACGACCTCGAACAGTGCTTTAGTGGCGCTGCCAGGAGAGCACCAGAACTTGACGAACCAATCATTGTCGTCGCGACAGGACCCGAACACCTGGTGCTGGCCACTGCCGCGGGAGGCGAAATGGCTCAACAGCGTCTCCGGGAAACTGTCCTTGAGCAGCCCAAAGCAATGCTGAAGCACCACGACCTCGAGCATGTCGACTGGGTCGTAATCGTTGCTATTCCGGTCGTATGCACTGCCAACTTGTTTGAACGGTGCCTCGGGCAACGCCGAAAGACCCGTTTCTCGCAAAACTCCGTCCACTTGCGTGCACACCGTGTCCAATCCGGCTGCCAGCGTGGTTAGCAGCTCCTGGTCAATAGCGTCAAACCGCCCACGCTCTTTGCGACAGGAAATGCGGTCGATACCTCGAGGAATCGGCGCGAGTTGTTGCAACTGCGCAGCGAAAGCTGACTGGCTGGCGACTGCCGCCCGCAGCATGGAGTTCTCGCGCTCTGCTTCCTCTCTTTCGCGGCGCTGACGCAGCGCGAAAATCCGCCACAGCGCAGCCCCAGGGTTCCTCGTGCTGTCGAAATGTGGCGATGTGTGGACCTCATTGTGCCCTCGACGTCGCCGCTCGAGCTGCTCGAGCTCTTGCTCGAGAAGGTGGACGCGCGCATGCAGGTACATGAATTCTCGTTTCTCGCGGTCGCGGTGGCGGCTTCGACGCAGGTTGGCCTTGAGGTCCGTCGACGGCCGGCGAGACACATGATGGTCGCTGGCCATTCTGGTTGTGGAGTCGGTTGCAGCATTCGAACAATACCTGATAGAATGATATTTATCACAAGGTTGAAGTTTTGCCTTCAACTAGTTGAACATCGAACTGGTGGTTTCCTCGTCTCGGTTCGGCTCACTGTCGTAAGTCACAACAGGTTCAAGACTCGTTTGCTGTCGTCCAGGCAGAACACTAATACCTTTTTTCGAGATGTCGGCCGTCAACACAGCTCTCGGTGCTTTGGGTTTGTGGGAGTGGAGACACAGCATCTGCACATCGTGCAAACCTGTAGTGTACCGGTGCAGTACCAAGCCGCAACGATATACACAGAGCAGCAGTGAACCGATCGTACAACCAATACCTTCAACATTGCACACAACTGCGTTACGTATTGAGATTATCGGCAGCACTCGGTTCAAATTGATTCATCACTTCGCCGATGCGGTGCTCCGACTCGGATAGCGTCAGGTTACAAAACTCCTCGATGGTCAGCGATGGCTCTGATCGCGGCAGCTTGGCCAGAGGCACGAGGCGATGAACGCGTTTCATCACCGTGCAGCCGGGTTGCGACGCCGCCGGGTACATAATGGACAACCCTGTCTCATTCGCGCTGATGCCTCTGTGCTTGCCGTCGCCAATGGTAAGGCATCGCCAGATGGCCACTTGCTGGTCTGCATCATCTTGGTACAGCCTGAGCGCCATCAGTATTTCAAACGATCCGCCGTTGCCTGGGTTCGCTGACTCGGAGCAGCGAAACTTGGCCAGAACTGTCCTGGCGTCTATGGCTGTCTTGGCTACTTGGTCGCAATCACCGCCGAGCTGGATGAAGTGGTTTACGAGCGACAGCGAGAAGCTCTCCTTCATCTCTTGGTAGTTCGACCGCAGCACCGCCAAGTCGAGTAGATCGACAGCTTCGTCGTCCCGACCGCCGTTGGCTCGACTCCGGATCCGTTTGCAGTTCACCTCATGCGGCATATCCAAGTCCGTTTCTCGCAACACACTGTCCACCAGGCCGAACGCCACATCCAACCCACTCACAAGCATGTCGAACACATCGGCATCGACGTCGCGGAAGCGGTCAGCGTTGGCCGGTCCGGCGTTGCGAGGCACTGATGAGCAGAGTTGCATCTGGACCGCGAACTCCAATTGGTTCTTGAGCAGTGCACGCAGCTGCTCGTTCACGCGCTCGGCCTGCTCTCTCTCGTGGCGGTATCTACGCGCCACCATCTTCCACATCGCTGCGCCTAGCGCACTTGACTGTGAGTCATCGTGAATGCTCTCGAGTTGACACGGCCGTCGCTCGCGCTGTAGCCGCTCGAGTTCTCGTTCCAGCACGTCGGCGCTCGCACGCAGGTACATTAGCTCTCGCTTTTCGCGGTCGCGATGTCGGCTGCGGCGTAGATTCGCATTGGAGCCCTTGGTCGATCGCCTGCGGCAGGGTGGTCTGTTGGTTTCTGGAGGGTGTGATGCTCTGCTGGCGTCGTAAAGCGGTGAGACGCAGACGCCACCCGAAGTGCGTTCAGTGACAGCAGGGAGATCGGCGAGCCACAGCAACGCGCAGCCATTTCCGTCAGCCGGGGAACTGGGCAGGTCATCGAGCCATCGCTCGGCGGCGGGAATCGACCTCGTCAACTTGTCTGCCATTTTGCGACTGACTGCATTCGAACAAGCAGACAATTGCATAACCGATATGATATTTGCAATCGCACATCACTGTTTAGTGAGTCAACAAGTGCAATCACCATTTTGCCAATCCGGCCTTCCGATATGATCGTCGAAGGCTCCGAGTCGGTGAGACTGGCCAACGACACTAGGCGTCGCACATATTTCAGCACGGTGCAGTTGGCGTGGGGCTGTCGCGAGGTGCATCACGCAGAACCTATTCTCATTTGAGTCCATTTCACAGTGGATCTGATCGCCAACACTCAGACAACACCAGACAAGGACTTGCCGGTCACGCGCAACTACATATATCATGTGCATCAACAAAAGCTCGAGTTGGTCATCGCTGCTGACGAACGCACAAGCGGAGACTTCTACTCCGAGCGTCCTGCGTGTTCACCCATCGGGTTCATCCATCGGGTTCGAGCCGTGGTATTGGCTCAATCAAAATGGAATAATACTCAATGATGGCTCTCGCTCGTGCTCGCAGTCTGTGCCGACCTCCCTTCGAAATGCAGCGGCTCGTCCAGCAGAAGGTTCTCGACCATGGAGCTGATGGCCAACTCGTCGTCCGTGTACGACTCGATGAGTCTTGTCGCGAGCGAGGTCAGTTCCTTCGGGGCCGAGTTGTACGGTTGTCGTGACTCTCGTTGAACCGGCACAATGTGCACGCACGACTGCATGGACGTCCTCGCAAACGGCGCGGCATCGGAAGCAGCAACTGGCTCAAAGACAGTCCACCCGGTCTCGTCCGTCAGCATGTCCTTGCACTCGTCGACGCCCTCGGTTAGCGACCTCCACACCCACACCATGCGGTCTTTGGTCACATAGCGGCGTATCGCAACCACATTGTCAGCGAGCGCATCGCTATCGACGTACTTGATCAGAAAATTGGTAGCGATCGTGTCGCCTGGACGGTCGTTGACATCAAACATAACGTACTCGGTGCGCCGGAACCGCTTCTCCGCCGATGCCCAGGCTGCGCGACTTGTGCGAGGGAAATCGAATGGAATGAAGCATGAGCCCGTCATCTCGAGGAACACGACTTGTCTCCCGTCGGTCGCGGCCTTGGTTTTCACACTATAGCACCTCTCGTTCCAGCTTGGCGAATTCCTGTCGGCGAGAACGCGGTCGACTCGAGCGTACGCATCGTCCAGTTCGCTAAGGAAACGCGCCACGATCCGTTCGTCGCCAATGCCAAACCGTGGCTTCTTGACCTGGACAAGCCGAATTGAATCGGGTTCTAACAGCGCTCGGCTCGGGCGTTTGTGCAGGAAGTGCTCGAGCCTCCTCGCCAGCATGCGGAACTCGCTCAGAGTCGCCTTCAGTTGCTCATTTTCGCTTTCGGCGCGTCGTCGGCGGTCCAGCTGTCTGTCCGCCACGCTCTTCCACAGCCCAGTGTCTACGTCGCCTTTGGGTTTAGCACTATTCAGGCCAGAGAGGGACTGCAGGCCATTGAGCTGCGCTTCCAGCTCGCGCGTTCGCTCGCGGAGGTACTCGAGCTCAGATCTCATGCGGTCGCGGCTTGGATTCCGCCGCTTCCTCGTCTCCGCATCGTGGTTCATCCCGACATGGCAGGTCACAGCAGGCTTAGGACTGGGCTGATGGAGCTTGGGCTTGGCGCTGGCAATAGTGGTGTCGACTGGAGCTGGAACACCTTCTTCATTTGTCGCTGCTGGTGGCGTTTTGGTCTCGCGCATACTCCACTCAACGTCCATCAAGGCGTCCAGTTCGAGCGGCGCCGTGTCCAGTGCGAGCAGAGGGGCGTCTAGACCTCCGGACGCGCCGAACCACTCGCCCAAGAGCTCGTCCAGCGCCTCCACATCGTTCGTCACTGCAGAGCTCATTGCTCTCGTCCCGCACCAAATTGGATTGTGACATGAGAAAAGTGCACATTCATTCTTGCATATTTGAATTTCGACAAACCACCGTTCAGAGTTGTCACATTTTCTTCCAATCATGTCGTCGTTTTGCTTTTGCACTGCAACCTTACCCGCCACTTCACAAGCCGAAGATGGAAGCGAAGTCGACGATGGCGGCGGCTTCGTTCGCCCGTGGCCACCTCCCGTTCTCGCTGGAGGAAGTGGAGGCTCTGCTGACGGTGCTAGATCATCCGACAGCGCCATCTCCGGCTCCAACCTCCCACACAACGGAGGCCAACTCGTCTACACCCCATCGAGACCAAGGAGCACATAGCAAAGTCAAAGCATGTCGAAGGCGGCGCCACACGACACCGACGCGCGACCAGCAATTGCAGGAGCTTCGGGAGCTTCGAGTGTCGTACGTAGAGCTGTCTGCCACGCTTGATAGGCTGCGAGCATCTCTATCAAGCGGCTCAACGTGCGACAAGCGATTGGCCAAGTGGCGCCATGTTGCGCGGCGACAGCTCGCACTCCGGCGCCGAGCAGAGCGCGAGAATGCGCAGCTACAGCGTGAACTGGCAGTCCAGCGGGAGTTTGCGTGTTCGATACAGATCAAGACGGCGTGTTGCGAGGCACTCAGCAGTGACAGTGGCAAAGTCAACCTCTACCACCTCGAGGCTCAGGACCGAGCGGTGCTCGACATGCTCGCTGCAGAGCTGGACGGCGCTTACGGCCTGGTGGGTCTCGCACTCCCGCACGACGCCAACACAGTGATCGACTCTCGACGGCTATTGAGTTCGGTGTGCGCTGTCGGGTCGACACCAGCGTCCGTCGATCTCCAGGACGAGCGCCTGATCCCGTTCGAATTTGAGCGCGTAGTCGACGCCATGTGGCGGTCCTGGGTCGACTGGCATGTGGGCGGCTCCAGCAGCGTCAGTGGCACGTGCAGTGCGAGCTGTGCGCACCCGACGGATCGCCCAGCTGACACGTTTGCCGTCAAATTCCGCCTTCGTGCCCGGTCGACAGGCGAGCACCTCAACGAGACGCTTGTGGTGCGGCGGTACTTGGAGGCGCACCGCTTGGTGCTCGTGTGGCGCGGCACGTCTTCCGGTGTCGGTGGGGTCTGGACCGACGAGACGGGGTGGATCGCCGTCGAGCGCGCGAGCAGCGACAAGGAGTCTGGTTGTGGGCGTGATCGATCTCTCATACGGTCGTTCGTGCGCATGATCCCTCGTTGCGATGGCTTGAGCAGTGACGGGGCCGACGACAAAGCCACACAGTTCGCGTCGCTGGTGGTGGACACGTACCAAGATGACGTCGCCTTCATCCACCGCGAGATGGAGTCGCTCCTGCTCCGCGATGTTCGGGTCGATGATAGCCATCTGGAAACAACCTGATCTGACCTGAGGGCAATTGTGACATGACCATAATGCAAACATCCGGAGCGATCCACTTCATCTCACTATACCCTCGACTTTAGCCTTCATGATCTGACACAGTTGGCGAGTTTCGCTCCAAGCGGCACAGCAGAGCGGACTGCTGGAGCAATGGGCTTCCCAGCGCCGCGGCCCGTGGCTCCGCACGGCGACGACGACGACGTCGACGCACTGCTGCGGGACGTCTCGGCCTTCCTGCATGACGCGGACACGGCCCCGGCTCCAGCGCAGGACGCAAGCGGCAGCGGCAGCAACGGAAGCGGCAGCAACGGAAGCGGCAGCAACGGAAGCGGCGGCAGCAAGGAGGAGGACAAGCGTGCGCGGCAGCGGGCTCTGGCGGCGCGAAGACGACGCGCGTATCGCGAGCGCTCGAGCGCCGAGCTGCTGGCGCTGCGGCGACAAGAGCAGGAACTGGGCTCGCGGCTCGCGGCGCTGCTGGGCGGGCAGCCGACGGCCGTGACCGCGACTGCGGTGGTGTCGAGGCGAGAGAAGAACCCAGTGTGGCGAGAGCTCGCAGTGAGGCAGCGAGAAGGACGAGTGGCTGCTGAGCGGCTTCAGCGGCGGCTCCGAGCGCAGGTGGCTGCTCGCCAGTCGTTCATAGAGGACGTCGCGCGAGCGCTGTGTCGGCGGCCAAGTGTCGGTGGTGATATTCCTGCCGACTCCGAGAACCTACTGACGTCAAGCCCTGGCCAAGCGACGGATAGTCCAGGACAGACCAAGCCAACGATCGAGCTAGCGGACGCGTCATTGTTCGAGACGTACCTGACCGAGCTGGATGACGCGTACGCGCGCACGGATGAAGTGCTGCGCGACTCGGGGTTGTGTGCTCAGGCGGATACTTCTCGCAACCAGCGCATTCGGCACCGCCGCGAGCATGATATTGACTACGTCGAAGTCGTCGACTCGATCGTACTGCCATTCGATTTCGCACAGATCCACCCGGTGCTCTGGGCCGCTGTCGTGCGGGTGCACCGGAGAGCTGACCGCGCCGAGTATTTTGGCGCGCACGACCGCTCCGACACCCATGCAGTCAAGTTCGAGGTTAAGTGCCGGCCGCGGGATGGTGACTGCGATCCTGTGCCTCTCGTCATCTGCCTAGCACTGCGTCGCTATGTCGAGGCTGACAGAGTTGTGATGGTCTGGCGCGCTTTCTCTGAGGGTCTTGGCGCCGTCACAGGACTCAACTCAGACGAGACGGGCTGGAGCGTCGTTCGAGCTGCGGATACTGGTGAAGGCACCATCAATCAGACAATTGTGCGATTCGAGACCATCCGCATGCACGCCGACTGCGCGGTCACGGCAGCCCCGGACGAAGAACTCTTTGCCAAGCTGATTGCAAGCTCGGCCGACGAAGATGGTGAAGAGATTTCCCGACTCATGGCGTCGCTTGTCGTCGCTGGCGATGCGCACTAGGAGGTGAGTTTCGACCGTGCGTATTGATGACGACGAATGTCCGATTGATTTTCGTTGTTTTGTATGTGCAGGGATGTCCAGGAGACATAATCTGAAGGAAGTTCTATGTGGAGAAAGCCGCTTGGGTGTCAGGAACGCTGAGTAACAAGGCTCCGTGATTGAACGCAGACACGATCGTGTGTATTGGTGAATGTTACTTCGACCTACCAGACCGAAGAAAACTATGCAGAGCACTCGCACGGTGGTGCGAGTGTTGGAGATCAGTCCGAGCCACTGCGACTCAGAGGACGAGTTGTTTACGCGGTGCTGTTCCCGAGACGACGCTCCTCGTACTCGGCAAGCACCTCCTCGGCCGTCTTGCCCGACGTCTCCGGCACGAGCTTGAGCGCCAGCAGGTAGAAGATGGCGAGCAGCACGATGAAAGGCGTGTAGCTCCAGTCGTCGAGCGCGTCAGCCACGTACGGGTAGGCGACGCCGACGATGAGGTTGCAGAGCCAGTTGGCGCCAATACCGATGGACGAGGCCGTCGCGCGAACCGAGTCCGGGAACAAGTCGGCCGTGACGACGAACGCGAGCGGGCCGAGTGTCACGCCGAACGCGATGACGTAGAAAGCCGTGAAGACGATGGAAAGCGCCGGGACGTCAATGAGGCTGGCCACGGTCATGAGCACAGCCATGACAAGCATGCCCGAGAGTCCCCAGAGGATCATGTTGCGGTTGCCGAAGCGCACAGCGAGCACACCCGTGAAAAAAGCTGGCCAAATGTTAATGAAGTCAATGATGAGCGTGCCGATGCGCGGGTCCGAAATGCCGGCGTCCGAGAACGTGTTGCCCGAGTAGTAGAACACGGCGTTGATACCCGAGAGCTGCTGAGCACTCGAGAGCAGCACGGCCGCTGCGAGTTGGAGGCGGTACTTGGGCGAGAAGAGCGAGTCATCATGAGAAGCAACCGCCGTCACGTTGCCCAGTTCCGCCTCGCTCGGCTTGTTGGTCACTTCAAGCCACGAGAGCACCGTGTAGACGTTCTCCTCGCCGTACAGCTTGGCGATCACCTGCTTGGCCTCGTCGCGACGGTCCTTGACAAGCAGCCACGCTGGGGTCTCGACGCAGAACTTTGGCGCAAGCACGAGGAAAATGACGGCCAGTACGATCGGGAAACCCGCGAGGTAGCGCCAGCCGCTGCTCGTGTTGGCGAAGAAGAAACAGAAAACAGGGAAGAGGATGCCGAGCGTGATTGAGATCTGCAATCCAAGCCCGAGGGTGTTGCGCAGATGCGGCGGTGACAGCTCATTGATGTATGCACCAAGCGTGCCGGTCGCGGCGCCAGAAGCGATACCGGAGATCATACGACCGACGGCAAATGGCCAGACGTTGGAGACGACCATCTGCACGGTGGCGCCGGCGATGATGAAGACGCAGTTGACGAACAGCAGCTTTTTGCGGCCCCACAAATCGCTGAAGTGACCGCACGTGAGTGACCCGATCATGCCGCCGAAGATCCAGGCGTTGACTGCGAATGTCCACTCGAGCTTGGAGTGTCCGGGGAACATGAGGCACGTGTCTTCAGCCACGGGACGTGCATTGCATTCGTCAGTGTCGCTGAACTGCGCCAGGTTGAGCTGCGAGATGGACCACCCGCTCTGGAAGGGCTGCAGTAGCGCGATGAGAAGGCTCGAGTACAGCAGCGCCTTCGGCTTGAGGTTCCGTGCAGCGGCCTTGTTCACTTCGTCGAACGCGGTTGTGCCGATCTCCTTGGGCGTTGTTGCCTCCGAGTACACATCGTCGGTGTGGCCTTGCGACGGAACTGCCATTGGTGCTTGGAGAGGAAGATGGGCTTCTCTCGGTGATGTTGCTTCAAGTTGTTGGTGCTTGGAAAATTGGAAAGTGAGAAGAGCGAGCAGTCTCGTCGGGGGCTGGAGCACAAAGGTCAACAAGAGCAGGGATCCATGAGACGATAGACTTCAGCGACGTGAGCTGAAGCTGTGACGACGATAGAGAACCATGACGTGAAGGATGAATCAAGTGGACGGACTTGCACCTGTTGATGGTGTACATGCTCACTTGAAGCTGAAGTTTGCTCGGCAAGTGCCACCACACTCGAGCACATAGATGTGAGGTACATTGCTGACCGCCTGTGACAGCGCCAGCGATATATTTACGGCGGACGCAAACGGTCGTTGTCGTTTTCGCGCGCTACTTGATTCAAACGGTTGGAGTGGCGATCCATGCACGCATTATGATACGCTTTTTGGGCCGTACCATAATCCAACCACGTCTTTAGCACTTCAACGCCATGATGCGACTCTGGTTGCCGCCGTACCATAATCATTTAGAATTACAGACACAGCCACAAACAAGCAAAACGCACAAAATCTCCACAGGTGCTTCACATAATTGGCACGTCGTGGTCGACATTCACTGACAAGTGCGGCTCGAGCAGGTCTTTCAGAATGAGGTTCGTCATCAAGTGCGTGATGTCCTGGTTGTCCTGGTCGACGGTGTTGACAAGCAGCATGGCGAAGAGGTCCGTGTCGGAGATGGAAGCGCCAGAACTGCTACCTCCAGCACCATTAGAACAGATCGGCTCGAACCTCGTGCAGGTCTCCATGGTAGTCGCTCCATCGCCAGCGACGCTGCTGCCAGTCTTGGGCCGCAGCACTGTCCACCCTGTCTCGTCCGAGTACAACCCGGAGACATCGCCTCGCCCTTCGGACAGTGCTCGCCAGACGAGAACAGTTCGCTCATCTTCGGTGTAGCGCCGCAGAACCAAGTACACGACGAGCGGCGCCGTGACGTTCTTGCTTCGAACGTGGCAGTCCACGTGGCACTTGACGGCGATAGTGTTCTCAGGGTCGGCGACCCCGCCGTAGATTGTCTGGTGGTTCCGGCAATGCACGTTTACGATCGACTGCCACAGCACTGAGCGCGTCTGTACAAAGTTAAAAGGGAGCACGCGCGAGTCGACGAGCTCGAACAGCTTGCTGCCCCGAGTGGCGTCCCATTTCCGAGTCACCTTCTGACTGGCGGTCTGTTCCGACAGCGCGTTCAGATCCGACGAGCCGAGCATTTCGTCTGTTTGGGCATACGCGGGGTCCAATTCGTCCAGGAAGGCGTCGAACAGCGACGAATCTGCCAGCTCGATGCCGGCCGTCTTGGAAGGAGCGACCTCTGCGAGCATGGACGTGTCGTGGTCACTGCATGGACCCCTCTCGAGCGCGCTGTACAGAGTTCGGAGCGTTGACTGTTGGTTCAGCACTTGAGCCCTCAACTTGCGATTCTGCGCGACCGCGATCGTCCGTGCTTCTTCCTGGCGCGCCGCGATCTGCTTCCACGTTCGGAGCCGTGCGACTCGCTCGTTCACTCTGGAAACTTGGGTGACGCCGTGCAGTTTGCGAAGCTTGGCCGTCAGCTCTGCCACTTGCGCTCGCAGTCCATGCTGCTGGCCCTTGACGCGCTGGCGATGAGCTTGGCGGCGCTTGACTGCGAGAGCCTTCTCGCGCGCGTGCTTCGTCTCGACACTGAGACTCCGTGCCTGGGCAGGTGGAAGCTCAGCGATGGGGACAGACGGGTCGGCTCTGAGTGGCGTCGAGAACACGGCGTCGGCGTCGAGCAGATCGCTGTCGTCGTCCTCAAAGATGAGCTGTGCGAGCGGGTCGAGCGGGTCGAGCGGGTCGTCCATGTCTGTCGAGCGGTCGACGACCGACCGAGGAGCGTAGACGAAGGGGGAAGCGAGTGCGTTGGCGCTTGGCGATGGTGCAGTCGGGAGGCAGTGACGCCGCCGCTGCAGGCAAGAGATGAGTGAGCCTCAGGCTTGGGGAAGTGGTGCTTGATGCTCATCACGCTGGCGGTTGAATGTGGGGTCTGGCGACTGTTGCAACCGCGATAACCTATAGTTTCGACTTGTTTATGATCTGATTATACTATGAATATAGCATTTACAATGTGTTCCAATTGTAAGTTTTGGTTTCCTTTGATTCCGCATTTATGTATAATTGTCCCGGCTTTATGAACCCCAGCGACAGCTGGAAACGAATGATGTGATGGGAATTTGGCTCGGCGGATTGGCCTGGCACTCGATGACAGCGTCGCTGTCACCTCGTCCGGTGTTGCAGACGCCGAGTCGGCTGGAGAAGCGCCGTCTGTGGCGCTGTCTGTGCTCAGGAAACAGTGACGGATTGCCCAAACACGTTGAAGGTTGCAGGTACATTTATGATAATGCGCGTCGACTCGACCGGAGCAGCATGGACTCCATCTCGCGCAGCGCAAAGTTGGCGTCGTCCTCGTACGACTTGATGACGAGGTTCGTGAACGCTCGTCGATCTTTCGCAGCGCAATTCGAGGAGCCGGTCGGCACTATCCGCACACACGAGCGGATGACCGCAAAGTCCTGCTCTCGCTGGCTGTGCACACTGCGATCGGAGCCTGCGCGAGCTCGTTCCACGATCACCCACTCCGTCTCGTCGGTCGAGAGACCCGCGAAGCCCTTCTCGCCCTCGGACATGCTTCGCCATACGAGCACGAGCCGATCTCGATCGAGGTATTTCCGGACAGTTATCTTCTCGTGCAGATACACCGGCGTCTGGTCGGGTTTGAACGTCCGCAAGCGAAACTTGAGCGCCAACGTGCGCTCCGGGAGATCGACACCGTCGTACCCGCGACTGGAGCTCCACGTGCCCGCGTTGATGTTCGAGTTGCCAGAGTACCAGACGACCCACGAGCGCCACATCGCGTCGATCACCTGGCGGACGTCGAACGGCATGACGCGCTCGTCGCGAAGCTCGACCCACGCGAGGTCGGCACTGGTGCCGTCGACCAACTGAGTCTTCCGCTCAGTGTAGAACGTGGTTCCAACCGCGCTGGCACTGCTCGACGGCGAGTTCCTCGGGAGCACCGTATCAATCAAGCCATACGCCAGGTCGAGTTCGGCCACGAGCTGGTTCAGCACCACATGATCCCGATCTTCGAGCTGGCGCGCACTCGCCACGCCACGCTGTCGTCGTCGATCCCCGCCCGAGCGGCGCGCCTTGTCTTCGATCTCTCGAGCGAACCGCAAGTGGCGCGCGAGCTCCGACCGCAGCCGCGAGTTCTCACTCTCGGCGGTCCGTCGCTCTGCCAGGTGACGACGCGCAATGTGCCGCCAAATGCTCTGGCGACTGCTCAACCGACGGCCGAACGCGATCGAACTCTGCAGTTTCTCCAGCTTGCGGCTCAGTTCCGTCGAGTGGACGCGCAGGAACTCTAGCTCCTGGCGCTCGCGCTCACGCTTGGACGTTGGGCGAGGCTGCTGGTGCTTCGAATGCGCTGAATGGACTTGGACAGTTGGAGTTTCCAGCTGTGGTGGAGATATCCGACCGACTTCACCGTCGAGAGCGACGAGCGGCAGCACCGAGCCGTCGTCGAGCGCGGCGAGCAGCGCGTCCGCTTCGTCGAGCGCGAGGCCGAGCTGCTCGAGAGGACTTGACGGCTCCTCCATCTGGTTCGCTTCCATTTTGTTGAAATGAAGACTGATGTCCGAGCATGCAGTTTTGGAACGTCAAAAAGCGTAAAGACGTTTATCGCATTCACAAAGCAAACTACAAAACATTCAGATATACGATTTTAATTTAATACTCGAGTAAAGTATGATAAGAATAGTAAATTGGTACAATAACTAAACTTAGCTTGATTAAGCTATTATACAAAATATACAAAATCATATTTAACTTATACTGAATTAGCATAATCACACATTATCTTAAATCAGTGTCTACTGATTTTGACGGGCGACCCATCTCCCTGGCATTTCCTGGTGCGTCCCGTAATCGCTGCCGATTGCTTACGAGACGGTTTGCTCCGCTCGCTCGGCCACTTTCAGGTTGGACATGATGGGTGCTCGCTCGCTCTACGACCTCTTGGGCTCCATCTCGCCGCGAGGCCGATCCCAAGACGCCGTACACTTCCTCGACCGAGCAGACTTCAACGACTGAGCTCTGAAACACTTCAACACATCATCGTTCGCATCAAACGCTCTCACTTGCAACAGCCTTCGTGTTCTACTGTGCATCGTTTGCGATCGTGGCGGTTCGCACAGCACACGACACCTACATGCACTCCGTGGCCGTGGAATAATAGTGACACTGCACATTCGACACCAATAAACAGTCTGAATGCTATCTCTGCTCGAGCGAGACCCGCAGCAGCATGGTCTCCATCTCGCGAAAGATGAAGCTCACGTCTTCTTGGTACGACCGGATTACGAGCTGCAGCATCGTATCGCGCATCTTGCGCGAGCAGCCGCCGGCGCACTTCAGGATCAGCCTGGCGTACGACCGCATCACGGCCTGGTCGCGAGGCTTGACGTTGCTGGAGCTCGTTGTTCCGGTCGGAGTTGGAGCTCGCTCGACCACGATCCATCCGGTCTCGTCAGTCGAGTAGCCAAGGAACTCGTTCTCGCCCTCGGATGATCCGCGCCAGACGAGCACAAGTCGGTCCGCCTCCAAGTATCGTCGCACGGCGATCTTCTCGTTCATGTACACGAACGACTTGTCTGGTGTGGCGACCTTGAGGCGGAACTTGAGCGCGAACGTGTGCTCGGGTCGGTCGATGCCCGAGTACTCGAAGCAGCCGCTCCACGCGCTGCTCACGACGTTCTTGCCGCCAACGTGCCAGAGCACCCACGACTGCCACACGGCGTCCATGACGAGGGGGAAGTCAAATGGAATCAGTCGTTCGTCGCACAGCTCAGCACCCGGCGAGTCACTGTCGGTGTTAATGAGACCCGCTTGCCAGACGGGGTTCAACGGATCAAAGATGCCTCGCGTCGGCTTGAACATCTTGGTCGGATCGTACTGATCGGCGAACACGGCGTCCACCAGCGCGTAGGCGGCGTCGAGCTCGCTGATGAACTGGTCGAGCGCCTTGCGGTCGTCTTCATCGATCGCGTCGGCGACCACCTCACGCTCCTCACGGCTCATCCGATCGTGCCACATCTGCGCGAGCTCGAGCTGCTGCGCGAGCTGCTGGCGGAGCTGGCGGTTCTCGCGCTCAGCGCGGTGGCGGTCCGCGAGGCGACGCCGAGCCAAGTGTCGCCACAGCGCCTGGCGGCCAGGAAGCGGCTTCGCAAAGAGAATGGAGGACCGGAGCGCGGACAGACGGTCGATGAGCTCCTTGCAGTGGACGCGGAGGAAGCGGAGCTCCTGCCGCTCGCGCTCGCGAGTTGTCAGCACGCGATGTCCGCGACACTTGGACGCCGCATTCGAACGCGGACTGCTCTGGTCGACGCTGCTGGCGGCATCTGCGTGCGGCGAGGCCTGGTTCGACGGAGAGGCCGACCCCGCCGTCAGCAGCAGTGGCGAGGCGTCGGCTCCCAGCGCCGCCAGCAGCGCGTCCGCCTCCTCCAGCGACAGCACGCTCGCCATGTTGGCGGGTTTGCGGAATGTCCGGCATAGTCATGCTTGGTCTATTCGCGTCCTGATTGGTCGTAAGATGGGGTATGAGCGCTGGATTGGCTGAAATGCCTTTGCACATCAAGTGTCGCAGCTCCTGGTCAACGCTGTCGATCAGATGATTAGACTTGCACTTGACAAGAATATTCTTGTGCATTGCTATGAAGCTATCTGCCGATGAGATGTTGAGGTGTGGGTCGCCATTCTCGAGCCAACAGGAGCCCCGTGTTGCGGTAAATGAAGCTCAGGTCTTCTTCGCACGACTTGATTGCTCGGGACGCCAGCGTCGCTTCACAGTCTCGAGCCGATGAGATGCTACCAGTAGGAAGAAGCCGAGCGTACAGTCGCATCCTCGCGACGTCTTGCTGAATAGGTCTCTCAGTTCGCCTTGCACCATTGGACAGCATGGATGATCCATCGCGGCGAACTCGGTCGACGACGATCCACCCAATCTCCAGTGTCTGTGAGCCGAGCAGTTCGAGTTCTCCATCGTAGGAGCCGACCCAGACAACCACGAAGCGGTCCGGCTCAATGTACCGCCGAACGACCACTTTCTCGTTGTAATAGGTCGGGACGTTGACCTGGAGCAGCCACTGCAGGCGGACCATCACGCCGAACGTGTGCTCGGGACGCTCAATTCCGGGAAAGCTGCGGCTGGTGGCCCAGCCAGTGGCAGCTCCGTTGGCGCCGGCGTGCCACGCCGTCATGGACCGCCACGTCGCGTCGATCACGTTGTAAAAGTCGAACGGGAGCTCGCAGTCGTTGCGCAGCTCAGCTCCTGGCGTCTGCACGACACCCTCGTCCGCAAGTCTCGATCCCAATAACTCCAACTCGTCTGCAAAGCGACTGTCACGCTCAGGCGATGCTGTGCAGCGTCCGTCGGGAAACACCTTCGAGAGCATACCGTACACCACATCGAGCTCAAGGGCGAGCTTGGCAAAGGTCGCCTGGTCCTCTTCGTTCACCAGGTAGTGCGGTCCGTGGAGGTTGGTCGAGCTCTGCGCAGAGATTCGAGCCATGATCTCGCACGATAGGCGGTACTGGGTCGCCATTTCAGTCCGCAGCTGCTGGTTCCGCCGTTCGGCGTCGCGCCGCTCGAGCAACTTCTTGCGAGCGAGAAACCTCAGCACCGCTTGGCGTCCTCGAACACCGCCGGCCGATCTGATTGCCGCTCGGAGCTTGTGCAGACGGGTAGTCAAGTCGGCCTGGAGTGACCGAAGCGCACGGAGCTCCGCTTGCTCTTGGTCGCGCGTCGGTGTTGAGCTTCTCGTCCGCTTCGGCCTTCGCGTGCGACGCATCGGCGACGGACTGCAGGGTGTATTTGTAGAGCGACCGGCGCTGTTCTCAGACAAGAGGTGCGCGTCGCTGTCACTGGCGGATGCATCGAGCGCCGCGAGCAATGCTTCGACCTCGTCACTCGACAGCATGGACGCCATCGCGTTTTGCCTGTGTCGTCTCAGCCGATTTGAAATGAGAAGAAATGTGCGCTTCTGATATTGTAATTGGTTAAAATTATCGATGCAACGATGTAATTGGATATAATTGCGGTGTGACCAAGTTGCAGTGCATCAAACTCGGATGATCGTCTCTCGCTATGGAGCACGTACGCTACCGATCCCGTTCCGATAAAGCGGCTTGACTGCTGTGACCGTTGAGAATGAGCCCGTCCATCAGGCGTGAGATCTCCTCGCCGTCGTCGCAGACCGACTCAATGACTTGGTCGACAAAACACTCGAGTTCCATCGCGGCTTGCGAATTGCTCTCACACAGAGGTGTCATCCGCGAGTACGTCTCCATGACAGTCATCTCTCCATCCATGTCGTTGACGCCAGTGACTGGTCGTACGACACAGCAACCGATCTCATCGGTCGACAAGCCGATGGTTGGTCCGTCGCCTTCAGTAAAAGCCCGCCACACGATCACAGTTCTCGTTGTCTCGACGTACTGGCGCATGACGAACGTCGCAACGAGCCAAATTTGCTCCTCTGGACAGCTGAACTTGCGGTAGTTGACAGCGATGATGTCGTTCCGGGACTCGGTGTCAAATTGCGCGGCATTATCCTCCTTCGCGTACAGGTTGCGCATCGACTTCCAGAGCGCAATGCGCGCTTGTGCGTAGTCGAATGGGATCACAAACGCGTCAGAGATGTGGAAGTCCACTGCACCGTCGTCAGCATTCCACCGTCGGTCGATGCGGTGGTCCCACAGATCCTCTGGCACTTTCGGGAAGCCTGCGCGTCGCATCATGGTATCGGTTTGAGCATAGACGTCATCCATCTCGCCCACAAACATGATCAACAGCGACATGTCCGCAGCATCGACATCCACACCGGTATGAGATTGGGGCTGAGGTCGCAGCGATGTTCCATCCAGCCGTGAACTGATCAATTGGGAGAGATCGCTCGCCAAGACTCGACTGGCGTTGATCTTGGCTCGCAGCTCACGATTCACCGCCTCTGCATCGTCGCGAGCGCGCCGTTGCCGGATCGCCAGCTCCTTCCACTTCTTCATCCGCTCTGTTTGCTCGCTTGGTGGCCTCAGCAATGCCATCCGCTGCATGTTTTCCAGCTGAAGTCGAAGCGCTGCTTCTTCGGTCTGCAGATCCAGCAGCTCTTGCTTGATGCGCTGCCGGTGCGCGCGCTTCCGACGCGCGCTCAGCACTCGCTGCCTCTCCAGCTTGTCCGTAGCGTCCATTTTGGCGCTGTAACTCGGGAACAGCGAGGTGTAGTCGTCGTCATTAGGCTCGAACCCTGCTTGGCCGCACGGAGAACCCGGAGATGTCATGCTTGCGCTCTCCGAGTGATCCCCACAGCGCAAGGTGCCGCTGTCGCTCGGTCCAGCACTATCCGCCATTGCCATCGCTACGGCGGGCAACAGTCCGAAATCGACTAACGGCGACGAGGAGGCCCAGCCGCCGTCACCATGGCTCTGATCATGGGCATCCATGGCTGCCTGTCCCGCCATCACCGAATGTTGGTCGCGTGGATAGTTCCGGTCATGCTGCCGCTCTTTGACAAAATTTCTCACCTTGTTTTGTCACTTGATAGAGCCACGTGTTTTGCAGGGTGGTCACTTTGTTCCCTTTCACTGGAATGTGTGTGTCAGCCAATTTGCCCAAATTGCCAGTCGCCAAGTCGAGACAACAAGAGAGGCTGGAGAGATGGAGTCGACCCTGCCGCTGGAAGACCCAGACGCGTTCGCCGCCGCGCTGGCGTTCGTCGAGGAGTGCATGGGTTCGGAGGGGACGCCAGTCATCGACGAGCGGGACGTCGCGTGTTCAGGAGGTCTCGCTACCGTTGAAGAGTTGTCGACTTCTTCGTCCTCCGCTCTCGAGGCTTCTTTCGCGCCTCTGGACGGCGCGTTGGACGTCTCGCTGCTGGACACCGCCAGTCCGGATAACTTTTTGCTGAGTCTTGAAGCCGATAGCTCGTACTCTACCGCGAGTCCCTCGGTCGGCTCGTCGTCAGAAGACTCGCAGTCTCAGTCGTGGGATAGCCACCGCGACATTGTTCCGGTTCAAAATGCAAGTGTGGCTGTCGTTCAACGGCCAATTGGCCGCCAAGGCAAGAAGTCTGTTGCTCGGACACGGACGGGTAAGCAGCGGAATTACAACCCCAATCGTGCTCGCGAGCAGGAGAAGAAGGAGCTGCTGTACCTGCGCAGCAAGGTCCTCGAGATGGAGCAGAAGCTGGGTGCGCTGCAGGAGGCGCACCGAGCCAAGAACGAGCTCTTGCCGGCTGATTTGAGCGCGAGTGACGACTCTCAGCGTGCTCTGAGCGTGTCAAAGACGTCGGAGCGCGCGCGTGGGATCTGGAAGGAGATGGCGAGCCATCAGCTCGAGCAGCGCCTTCAGTCCGAACGCGAGAACCGCCACCTGAAGGAGACGCTGGAGGGACAGATCAAAATCGCCAAGAGTCTCGAGAAGCTGCTGCAGAATCGGGCCACCGCCAACGTACGTTGGTTCCAGATCGCCTTCAGCAGTGTCGCGCTAATGTGTGTGGTCGTTGTGTTCTGTCCAGGCAATGGAGACGAGTGGCGTCTACGGCGCGCGCTCGCGGCGCATTTATGCTGCAGGATCCGACCGCTCGGCGGCGTCGCGGTTCCAGGAGCTGCTGAGTGGCGTGGACGCTTCTTACAACGAGATCGAGTCGATCTTCCACGCGAACGGTCTCGACACGCTGGAGATGTCGTACCGCGACGCCCAGATGCGCGAAGACGAGACGAACGGGCTGTACATGGAGATCTTTGCCAACAAGGTGCTCCCGTTCGGGCTGCGCGACACTGGCGTTGCCGCATGGCAGTACTTTGCGCACTCGATGGAGCACCTGCCATTCCGACTCATGTACCAGAAGGACCCCCAGGTATGCTCGCGGACGAACCTTTCGTTCGATTTCTCTGTTGATGACCATTATATGATGCCATCGGTGCTGCCAGACGCTCGAGACGACGGAGGACACGGTGGTGCAGAGCTTCGGCATGGAGTTACACGCGAACAACACGAAGGCGGACTTCCGCGTCAAACAGATATTGCGGCGCTTCGTGGAGGAGGACCGCGAGGTGATCGTGTGGCGCTCGTACATGGACCGAGTCGAGTTTTCGGGCACCTTGGTCGCCGGGGCCGAGTTCTTGGAGAAGGGCTACATCGTCATCAAGAAGGCGAGACCCGAGACTGGGGACTTCACGCTGCTCCAGTCGTGCTTCATTGTCACGCCCGAGCATCCGATCCGCAGTCTACATGAAGGAGCGATCACCGGCGCGCTGACTGACTTTGTGTTGAGTGGCACGGCCGCCACGATCGCGGCGAGCCACCAGATGATCGAGAACATTTTGTTTGACCAGGCGAGCAAGGCGCACAGTCGCGTGTGAGGATCAAGTGCCAAGACACCGACACGAATCCTGGCTATGCCGATGAGCTGGGACATATGGAGCTTGGAATGGTGCTGTCTTCGTGTGTGAGCAGCAGCTCGAACTGTATTTGGTTGAAATGTGCAACTATGTCAACGCCCTGTTCGAACATGCTGCAGAGCCTATGTTGGCAATGTCTGATGGTGGACAAAGCTGTCCGTCAGACATTTGCAGGATGAGCTCCATTGTGCGCGAAGCTGCTTGCAGTTGATGACGCTGGTCGGAGAATGCATTCGGCAGAATGGTGTCGTCCACTCGAACACAAACTCTGTCAGTGCAAATCGAACCAACAGCTAGGATAACAAACCACACCTCGAGAATCGCTCTGCAGGATGCGATCGAGCTGCTGCAACTTCGAGATGCACGTGATCAGTGAGCATCCGCTGAGTCAAGCGTCGATGCTCGCTCTCAACAGTAATGAGCAGCTCAGTCTGTCACTCGACAAGCTCTCGGAATGTTGTTGTTGCTCTAATGTATCGCCCAACGCGCTCAGATCGGAGCTTCAATGTCGAAGCAATCGCCAGCATACTCGAGCCACCTCAAGCTCCAACATTCAAAATTAGCGCTCTATTCGAACCACATACAGTATTTATGCCTATCATGAGATTGTGGCACAGTTGCTGATACTCATGGCATCAGGGCTGTCGACGGCGGCGCTCGCCGCCATGCAGTCGTTCATGGAGGAGAACGGAGCGGCCGTGGTCGCGGAGCTCGTCGACTCGACGGTGGACGACACGGACGGCTCGTCGACGGCGGGCGAGCGGTCTGAGCGGCGTCAGGACCGCGAGGCGAGCGAAGCGGCCAAGCGAGCCAAGTACAGCTACAATCCGAACCGCGCGCGAGATGGGGAGCGCAGAGAGCTGGTGGAGCTGCGAGGCCAGGTGGTGGAGCTGATGCAGGAGCTCGACGTGCTGCGCGAGGTGCATCGCTCGTGTCCGCAGCGCCACGATCGCAAGCGCAAGGCTGAGGACAGCGCTATCCGCCACGACCACGTGCAGCTGACGCTGGACCAAGCCAGGGCCGCGCAGGTGTGGAAGGAGATCGCGGACGACCAGTTCCAGCTGCACACGCAAGCGGTGAGGGAGAACCAGCGACTCCGGCGGGTCGTTGAGGGCCACAATGAGATCGCCAATGGCCTCCAGCGACTGCTGCAGCACCGGAATGTGGCCCAGGTATGCATTGGTTCGATGCGTAGTGCGGTATCGGTGTACTTAGTCTTGTGTATTGTGCTGCAGCCGTCGAAACTGTTCGAGGGCGAGACGCGCGTGTACCCAATGATGGCTGTGGCGCCGGACGCCCAGGACGCTCCGCTGTTCCAGGAGCTGTTGGCTGGACTTGACGGGCTGTACCAAGAAGTCGACGACATCTTCCGAGGCAGTGGCCTTAAAGAGACGGACGCGACCAATGGTGACATGCAGATGCACGAGGACGCAAGCGGCAACCTGTTCGCCGAAATCTTCGCCAACAAAGTCTTCCCCTTCGACGTCTCAACCACGGGCTTCGCAGCGTGGAAGGTCTTCTCCTTCTGCGTTCGACCCAACTGCACGAGCTTCTTCTCGCAGATGGGGGCGGAGGTAAGCTCAATTTGTGCAAGTGTACTTGACGGTTGCATCACTCTGAAGCTCGGTTTGTGTGTTCCATGACGGGCATTGAAGAACGTGGAGAGCTCTGACAATACGGTCGCCGAGAGCTTCGGCATTGAGTTCAGGATGAACAACATGACTGCGATCTTTCGCGGCCGGCAGATCAAGCGGTGCTACATCGAAGAGGACCGCGTCGTCATTGTCTGGCAAGCGTTTATGAACCCGATCGAGTTCGATGGGAGGCCGATCTCTGGCGCCGAGTTCCGAGAACGCGGGTACTTTATCATCCGCAAGCCCACCGGCGTGGCTGATGAAGCAACATTCTCGCTGCTGCAGACCTGTTATGTTCTGACTCCGAACGTGCCTGTCCGGACTCTTCCAGAGGACTCGGTCGCTGGTGCGCTGACGAACTTCGTATTGACTTGCATGACAGCATCGGTTCCGGCCAATCACCAAATCATCGAGAACATGCTGTTCGACATGTCACTGACGCAGCAGACTGGATGCCGATGACACTCGATACAAACATGTTTGAGCATCCCAGACACACCACACCCGTTCGAGTTGCTATCCTCAGTTTACAGAATAGCCACACATAATGAATTTGACAACTAATTAGAAGCAAGTCGATGACAACAGCCTTCACGCAGCACAGACGAGCGATTGATCGACCAAAATGTCTTCAATGATCTGGTGATTGGCCGGTATTGTTGTCGCCATCCAATTCAGAACGAACTCCGTCACCTGGATAGCGAGAGAGTTATGAGGCACGCAGCGCAATGGCGAGTGCGGGGAGATCCGATAGCACGTCTGCAGCATTGCGAACCCCTCTGGGAGTGTCGATGGATGGTGAATCACAAAGAACCCTTTCTCCTCGAACGCCGCCCCCTGCAACGGTTGCCCGTCCAGCTCCAGTGGGTCCACGTGCGACTGCCACACGACGACCACGCGATCTCTCTCTTCGTATTGGCGCTTGACCTGGCGAATGTGGACCACTGCCTTGGAGTTCTTCAGGTGAAGTTCCGTTCCGAACCTCTCGACCACGGTGTCATTCGTCGACTGAATAATCTCTTGGAAGAAGCACCGAGCGTTGGGACGTACAGACTCCGAAAACTGTTTCCAGGCCGCTGATCCCGTCGCGGGAACACTGAAAGGGAAGATTTTGCTGCCGAACACCCTCGACAGCAAGTTGCCCGCGTCGTCCGTGTAGATTTCTGGCTCGTTGAGTGTCATCACGGCGGATGAATCGATACTGGTGCTGTTGAACACTTCGTCGACCTCTTTATAGCATTGCGCGACCCCGTCCAGCAGTCGCTGGAAGATGCTGTGCCCAATCATGTCTGTCTCGAACTCCTCCAGACGAAATTTCTCGGCGGCGTGTGCAGCTTGCACCACCTGAAAACATCTCAAAAGTTGATCAGAGAAGTCGACAGAAGCGTCACAAGAGGTAGAGTAGCGCTCACCCTGTCTTCAGTCTGGCTCCGGAGGAGCTTGTCGAGCCTTTCGATGGTCTTGACATTCCTGCGCACCGCAGTCCGCAGGTGCTGATTCTCCCGCGTCGACGCGAGCCGCTTGGCGAACTGGTGCGTCGCCACTGCCTTCCACACGCTCTCGGCAATGCCGCCGCTCGAACCCCCGTAGTTATTCAGCCGTCCAGAACTGAAATTGCTGAGATTGCCCTGCTCTCCTCGAACACCGCGAATTGCTGCCAGCTGCGACTCGAGCTCTGCGGTCGTCACTCGCAGCGCATGCACCTCTCGCCGTCGCTCTTCGCGTGCGCGGTTCGGATTGTATCCGAGCGGTCTCCTTCTGGTCTGCTTCGCTTGGCGTCCCTTTCCCTTCAGCGTTGCCACAGAGAGAATCTGTGGCGGCGAGGACGACGACTGCGATCGCGAGGACCGACAGTCCGAGTCCGTCTCCTCGTCGCCGCACGACGAGGCACTCGGCCCTGGACCGCCTCCTGCACCGCCTACCGTATCGATCGGAAAGGGCTCCAGCCAGTGGACGCCAAGGTCCGGCGCATCGAGCGTTGGGTACGGCTCGTCCGTCGATAGTGCGAGAGAAGGAGTGCTGGCGCTCGCCCACAGCGCCGGCATCTCTAGCATTGGCTGCGACGCTGGTGCTGGGCCGAGAGCAGCATGGGAGCGCTCCCCAGCCGCGACGTGGGGGTCGATGCCGTCCAGGAAGGAGAGCGCGGCCGCGAGCGCCGCCGAGTCGTCGCACAGGTCCATGAAGCTGAGGAGCGGGAGAAAGTGCGATGTCTATCTGAGAGGTTTGTTCAAACAGCGGTCGTTTGGGGACAGTTTCGACCGGACACAGTCATCCGACCAGTTTTTGACAACCAGCGTGCAATTCCGCTGTTGTGACCAGGTTGATGGCGATTCCTAACGGGACGCCGACAGATCGGAGCGATTCGGCAGGCACATGGAGCGATCCAGACCTCGACACGCTCGCGCTGCTCATGGATGGCGAGGCTCTGTTTGATCCTCCGGCGCCTACGCAGTCGACCGCGGCGACAGCTCAAGCGTCGCGCGTGAATGAGAAAGCGAGTGCTGTCGGTCGTCGAAGACCAACAAAGCGAGCTCCATCTTACAACTCGAACCATGCGCGGGCCGAGCAGCGGAAGGAACTGGCAATGCTGCGTGTTCGCGCGGAGGCGCTGGAAAGCGAACTGGTGCTGCTGCAAAACGCCAGGTGTCGCGCTTCCGGCGAACCAAGTCGATCGTCGCTGAAAGCTCGAGATTCTGTGGATGAGCAAGCCAAGAGGGCAGCTACTGTGTGGCGCGAGATCGCGACCAGGCAATATGAGCAATGCACAGCTGCTGTGAGCGAGCGTCGGCACTTGATGCAGCGCGTGGCGGCGCTGGAGAAGCTGATCTCCCAGCTGCGGCACCTCGCGTTTTGCAGAGCGAGCGAGAAGGTACAAGGTCGATTCATCTGTCTGTTCTACTTGCCAAGAACGCTAAGAAGGTGTTTGTCCATGCATTTACAGACGATCGAGCAGTTTGTCGGCTACAGGGACTGGTATCCTGCATTTGACACAATCGAGCCATTCGACGTGGCAGTCTTCGGACACCTCTCGACAGAGCTCGAGCGATGCTACGCCAAGATGGATCAAGTGTTTCTCCAGGACAATAGCCCAGTCGTGGGGATCGCGTCTAGCGGGGCGTACAGGCGGACCGACACCGATGGTCACTTGTATTTCCAAGTGTTTGGCAGCAAACTGTTCCCGTTCAATGTGCCGACAACAGGAGCCACCGCATGGAAACGCTTTTCGCGGTCGATTCGGCCAAATGATTCCAGTATTTTCATCCAGGTACTCTGGTATTCATCACTGTGTTGGTTGAACGACTGTGCATACACTGATGTTGGCTTTCCTAATCGCACGTCAGTTATTCGAGACGCCTGACGACATGGTAGCCGAGTGCTTTGCGACCGAATTGAGTCTCGAGTGCGAGAAAACCGTCGTGCTCGCACAGCAGCTCAAGCGACTGTACCGAGACGGCGAGCGAATGGCAATTGTCTGGCACTCGCACGTCGAAGCCGTGTCATTCATGGACAAGCCGCTGGCCGGAGCCAAATTCCAAGAGCGCGGGTACTTTCTCATCGAACGCCCGCCGACTGCGCCTGACGGGTTCGCCGTGATGCGAACGTGCTACATGATCGAGCCAGATGTTCCGACGCAGTTTGTGCCGCAGGACTCGATTGCTCTTGCGCTGACGGAGTTTGTGTTCAAGTGGATGGCAGCAACGATCCCAGCGAACCACCAAATCCTGGAGGACATGCTCGTGCTCAACTCCATAGGGTTGGCATGAGGCGCTGAAACTGACCAAGACTGGCAGTTCTCGCGGTGTCTTTGAATGTGCAAGCGGATAATGGAGAGCAGTGTTGTATCGACGTTGCACCGCTGGGTGGTGGATCGCCGAGTTGTCAGTGTGTAAACTACAACGTGGGAAGGCTGTGCAGACCGGCGAAATGACCTTGCGAACCAGGCGGACAGCGAAAGTTGCTTGGTGTGGAAATCCAGTTGCTGCTCATCGTCAAGCAGGCCGTAGAATACCAACGCTTCCGTTCGAGACAGCTTTCATGGCTCAGCAAGTCTGCAACCTCGGTTCAAAGCAGATGTTCACCACCGAATGTGCTGTGCAGATCAAAATCCAGGCGGTGTTGATCAACAGGCAGCCTCGGCAATACTGTCATAATTATACCGATAAGATATTGAAGGGTTACAAGCACATGCAGGTAGACACTATTGTCAATACACTGAATTAGCATCGAATGCAGGTTTCTATCCAGAAAATTTGCAGGTTTGAAAAAGCCAGAGCGGCAGACCAGCCAAATCACTAACTTAGATCAATGTACAAACATTCCTATCATTTATCGATTCTTGCAGTGTATTGATAATCGCTGTTGACTCTGGTGCAGATGCCTATTCCGCTGTTTCCGCCCTTGATCAGCAAAGTGGCACGATCTCAAGACCAAGCGCATCAGCATTTCACGTAACAGACTAACGTAATACAGCAGCTCGTCTCATGAAACCCGCGACGCCTGTTGCGGAGGCTGTGTCCTCGGCCGAAGCCCCCGATGACATGGCGCCGTTTCCGCTCGTCATCGACACACCCCTCTCTCCGCTGCCGAGCCTCGATCTGTTCGACGAACAACTCTGGATGCAACAGCAAGATCCCTTCGGCGACGACTTGCTCCTGATCAGCTCGACAGGACAAATGGATCAGCTGCTTGAACAAATTGACGCTGTTCCTTCCGCGCGACAACGGAATGCGGCCAGTCCGAACGCAGGACTTGGCGATGGGGCCACGCGCGATCGAAACGTGGCGCGGGCGGAACGAGCAGCCAAACGGCAGGCAGACTACCGCTCCTTGAAGAAGACAGAGCTGCTCGAGCTTCGAGCGATGAGTGGTGTCCTGGCTGCGAGGCGGGACGAGCTGATAGCGAGGCGCAGGGTGACAGCTCGCAAGCTGCATCAGCTGAGCTGCACGTACGGGTACAGTCCGGGTTGGCGGGGTGTTGCGATGCGGCAAATCCAGCGGAGAATTGAAGCCGAGACGCTCAACCGTGAGCTGCGTGCCCAAGTGCACATTCATCAGACGCTCATTCAGCATATGTCGAGTGCGATGCGACTGCAAACCGCCTCGCTTGACTCTCAACGCGCAGCGAAGCTCACTGGTGACAGCCTCAGCACTCGGATTCAAGCAAGCGTGAACGATGCCGATGTACAGATGCTCGCGACGATTCTGGGTGAGATGGAGGCGCTCTATGCGGAGACCGTCGACGTCTTTCGTGGGGTTGAGAACTTTTGGGACTGGGAGAAGCGAGATACTCCATGGTATTCGTGCAAGTGGCGAAGTGACCCTGGGAGCGAGTTTGCCTCGTGTATCGAGACGAAGACCTTCCCGTTCAAACTGCTAGACACGATACAGGCAGCGCTAGTGGCACTGCCAACGGTTTTCGGAGCCAGCTCCAGTCAAGTGGAACTGCCGATGTCCGATCCAACCAACACGATCGCAGTCAAATTTCAGATCGAGTACTCGAACGCGGCGCTACCCGGAGCATATTCGTCCCAGTTTGAGAGCGTCTCTGTGATCAGGGTGTTCTACGAAGCAGAACGGGTAGTGGTTCTTTGGCGAGCAATCTTCACGAACTGCAACACACGCCAGCAATTCGTGGCGACGAGCTGGACTGTCGCGTCTGAAAAGGACTTTGGCGGGTCATTCGGCACCACTCTCCGCTCATATTGCACCACGCGACCCATTCGAGTGCCCAATAACTCGGCAAACGCGAGTCTCGAAGGCCCACTCGATGAATTCAGCGGCATGATCGCGTTGCTTGTCGAGAACGACACGCTGAAGCTAACCACGGCTGTAGAGAACATTCTTTTGGACAAGCACGCGTTGATTCCCAGCCAAAGCTCGACGAATCCGCTCTGGGGAAAGATATTGGCATCGTGGAAGCTTGAAGCATTTGCGTGAAGGGAGTCCCAATTTCGTGCAGTCCAATATACAACGAGAATCGAATTAGTACGCACTCAGGGCAGCTTTAACGCTTCCTCGAGTGTGCGAGTTATTTAATCTCAGCAAGCTTCGGCATCAAAAGTCATGTTTGCGATTAGATACACGTTTCTGCGCCATTCTGCCATCGTCGGGATGGCATGCTTGCTTACAGCTGCCCAGGAGAATATCCTCCATGGCGGTAGTCAACTTGAGTGCGTCGTTCTCCGCGACGAGCGCCATCATCTCGGCAAACTCATTGAGATTTGCACCAAAGTCCGCATTCGTTGGAGAACTCGACACTCGAATCGGACAGATGCGGCAGCAGATGTGGAGTCCGGTGCCTGGTGATCCCGCAGCACCATTGTGATAAGCGATACACCATCCAGTCTCCACGTATTGCGCTCGAGAGTGACATTCGGTGAAGATGGCACGCCAAACGACGATCGAGCGATCAGCTTCGGGGAAGACCTTGATGACTGAAATGCAGCCATACTGGTTCGACTTCAACCGCGGCTGACTTATGTTGCGATACTCGAAGTGAAACTTGATCGCCAAAGTGTTCGCGGCATCACTCATTGGCACATCGACTCGAGTGCAGCTCGTCCCAAACACCTCGCCCATGGCTGTCATCGTTGCCCAGATCACATCTCGCAGCTCGAAAGGAAACACCTTCGTGTTCATGAACGCGACGTATTCGGTGGTGGGCAGCCGACGCCACTTGCACTCGTACCACGCCGTCTTGGACGACTCCCATGCGTGAGCCGCCCCAAGTTCGCTAAATATCTCGCGAGTTTGTCTGTACAGACCCTCCATCTCGCTCATGAGCGACTCGACCAGTCGCATGTCCTTGTCGTTCACAGTCGGCGCGCAGTGCTGCCTGCTTCCTCTTCGGAGGAATTCGTTCGCTCGCATCGGGTCCGATGAGCTCGGCTGTGATCGGAGAGTAGTCGACAAGTTCTCGATCAGAACCTGACGAAGGTGAACTTGGTAGCGCAAGTCTCGGTTGAGCGCCTCAGCATCTAGTCTTCTCTGCATCTGGCGCATCGAGATGCCTTTCCAGCCGGGAACCAGACCGAACTTGGCGCTCAGGGTACGCAGTTCGCGTGTCGTTTTCGTGCGTTTCGACATCAACCCATCGCGCCGCTCAGTGAGTGACTCAAGTGCTGCTCGCAGCTCGACCAGCTCCGCCTTCTTCTTGTTCCGGTACTCGATCTGTTTCTTGGCCACTCGGTCGGTCTGCGTGAGTGCTCGTCTGCCAGTTTTGTCGTCGACAATGACTCCGCTGCAAGTAGCGATGGCGTCCGACTCGCGCATCCTGGCGTCGTGGCGACTGGCAACCTCGTGGTCTAGCTTTACAGGACCGCTGGTTATCGGAAAGTCAACCGCGACGTTGGAGAACCATAGCTGCTCATCGACTCCGATAAGCGCCGACAGCGGGGAGAGCGGCGTGTCGATAGCTTGCAACAGCGCCGTGATCTCTTCGGACTGCATCACAGACTTTGCAGGCTCAGTGGACGGTGTCATCTGGCGCGGATTGGAAATTGTCGAGAGAATCCCATCTACAAGGTGAATCGTCGCGAAGTGGATTTTTTCCCGTGCTGCTGCTGCTAACATCATTTTGCGTTTGCGGTTAGCCAGTGTCGGATAGCTGAGGCACCTGCACCGCTCTTGCACCGACCATGGAGCCTGCTTTGATTCTGCAGGAGTAGGGTCGTTGTGTCCATTGAGCAGATATGCGTTAGTGGAAACTCTTCAGTGAATTGCTCCGAGCAGCCAGCCAAGAGATGCCCGATCTGATCGTTTCAATCGTGCTGTCGAACTCCTGTGCCGAGTAATACATGCCAGGCAAGTCGGTGGCTTCAGCCTGCGACGAGCTAGTTTGTAACGAGATGTGTCAGTTTACGAGCGGTGCTGTCGGTATTGACGAACTCGTGTGCAAACACAATCCAGGACAGGTGCAGACATCCAACAATGCGCACTTCATAATCGGCCTTGGCTTGCACGACCCACCTGTCGCTGCTTCGTCGCGATGACAACCGAGCTGTATGGATCTCCTACCTGTACAAGCAGACAAATGTCATCTTTGAGACCCATGATTTGGACCTACACCTGGACCCCATTCGAGCTCATGGTACGCTTGAAGCTGGAGTTGGAACGCGAGACAATGGCTGCATTGAGTGCTTCCAGACAATGGCGATTCCGCTCGCACTCCAAGGCACGATCGCCTCTCTGATGAAAGCGGTTCCGACACTGCTCGAAGCCGAGTGCGTGTTCCTGTCGTGCTCGCTGTTGCGACTCCGGGAGATTCATTCGCCAGCAAGCTTCCGCCGCCATTGACATCGTGTGTTGTTGCTGTTGCCGCCGTGCATCGACTCGTTCGTCTACGGCCACAAAAGTGACATATGTCGCAGATTGTGGGTGAACCGAAATACCGTGCTGGCACAAATAGTGCTCTGAATTTCAGCTCACTGCAAACGAGTAAGTATCCACTTTGATTGTCGAGTGCAGGATGGAAGACGAGGTGCAGTCAACGCAAGCAGGCATCCCTGACGAGCTCGTGGCGTTTCTGCAATCTATCGACGTCCCGCTGTCGCCTGCGCAGGATGCCGAGCCGATCGGCGGGTCGACCTGTCCGACGACGCTTATCGATGTCAAGGACGAGTGGCAGGTTGGCGATTTGCCACTGATCAACCCACGCCAAGCTGACGATTCTATCATCGATCCACTCAAGAACTCGCGAAGCGAGAGCGAGTCGAGCGTAAGCGGAGAGCATGACGACATTGGATGTTGTGAAGAAAGCGCTGGCGAAGACCAAGAGAGCACGAGTTGTTGCGATCATATGAGTGATGGCAGGATGGCAGTGTCCACATGCGCATCGAAGGAGGAGAGGAGCCGAGTCTTGGCGACCAGACGTCGAGCTTCATACCGCCGGAAGAAGAAGTCGGAGCTGCACGAGCTCCGCGCGATTGTGACTGCGCTGACAACACAGAAGAACGAGATGGCGGCGAAGTACAAGACTGTTGCGAGCCAATTACAGCGTCCGACCAGCACGAGTGCCCTCGTCCCTGGCTGGAGAGGGATCGCGTTACGGCAGCTGCACAGCCGACTCGAAGCTGAGTCACTCAATCGAGAACTTCGTGTCCAAGTGCGCACACACCAACTGCTCACACAGCACCTGGAGAGCGCATGGCGGCTGCGAGAGTGGTCGATCGGACAGAGTGAAGCCGGACCATTGATCCTTTCCAAGAGCAAACCGAAGGAGCAGCTGTATGACGATGACCGGCGTAAGTTCGCGATGCTAATGAGCGATGTGGACACCATGTACCAACAGACCGACGCAATCTTTGAGGGCTGCGACCTGTCGTTTCATCAAGAGTCGCCTTCGAGTGAATGGTACTCGAACAAATGGAGCTGGCACGCAAGTGGGAGCTACGTTGAGTGCGTTGAAGTGATGGAGCTTCCTTTTGAGCTTCACGACGCAGTCCAATCGTTGATGAAGAGTCTGCCCAAAATATTCGAAGAGGACTGCGTTCCTGCTGTGTATGCGGTTCCTGATCCGAACACATTTGCAATCAAGTTTCAGTTCGACTATCGCACACCAGCCCAACGTGGATTTCAGCTGCCACTCTACCAGTGCTGGTCGATCTTCAAGCTCTACTACGAGAAAGATCGTGTGGTAAACATCTATCGCAGGTTCACGACGGAGCGGGACACCAAACTCGACTATATCGAGGATCGATGGTCGGTCGCACGACCAAAAGATCCGTCTGGCACGCTGGTCGGGACGACTGTGCACAGCTACATTCGCATCAAACCAACCGGCGCGGCTACGACACCCGCCGGTGCTGTGCGTGCTCAGCGTGAAGGTGGATATCTCGATATGACGGCGCGATACTTGGAGGACGACGCGCTCGAAATTGCAGAAGCCATCGAAAATGTACTACTGGATGATCGTGCAGCGACGCACGTGGATCGTGATGACCGATCTTCCAGCTGCGAAACGCAAGCTAAGCCCATGTCGGGTTAGCTGTGACAGGGAATTCAACGTCTCGATAGATATTTGTTAGACTCATACTCATCCGAGCTTGAAGACACATACGACATAAGCTTGAGGAAATGTAGTGGTCCGATTCGTCTGTTCTTGATGAGCCTATTCCACCTTCCAACCGAGCCTTTTGAGCTGCAATTGCTCGTCAAACACAATGTTTTCGATACGGTGGTAGTTGAACACGATCACGTCCGCCATCCACTGCGACACGAACGTGGCAAGCTCGTCGGTAGGTCGCTTGCCACAACCCCCATGTGATGGTGACGTGACGGAGTAATACGTCTGCATTTCTGCTGCCAGAGTCTCCCCATCGTTGGGTAGAGAAGAAATCACCACGTAGCCTTGCTCTCGAACGGGCTCCTTCGCGAACTTGCCGCTGAAAGTTATCGGCTCCACGATGGACTCCCACAGGATCACATCTCTGTTCGCCTCCGTGTAGCGGCGCATGATTTGCTTGACGAGAAACTCGGCACTGGCTCCGTGCAACGTGGTCTTCATCCCGAAAAAGCGCATCACTGTGTTCGGATCCGTGTTGGCACCCTGTTCAGAGCAGCACCGATGATTGTTAAGCACGTTTAGCAACAGGCAGCTCACGCGAATCGCAAAACGCAAACATACATCGATATCGCCATGGGAAAATAGACAAGTTCCACTGGGTCGACACACTTGAGTGTAGTGCCTCCACGCTGCATTCGCCACAGAGCTGCCATCGAACGGCACGACTTTCCGCGCCACCATCATCATGTTGCTCTGCACGAGTGCCGACGCTCGCTCGCCGTTCTCCACTTCGATCACATGAACGTTGTCGTTCGGCTCGCTAAGCAGATCGTCCACGCGTGTGTACGCCGCATCGACGCTCTGGAGCAGACTTTGCAAAACTCCCGCGACAGATAGGTCCAGCGCTGGAGTCTGCATGCATTGGACGAGACCGCACGCCTCCGCTGCCTGCGATTTCGGTCAGTCAGGCGCTTTTACCAATATATGCATGCTCAGCCAGCGTGCTGTCTCACCTCAACCGTCGCTCGGCTCCGCACCAGCCGCTGCAGCTCCGTGGCAATATGGCGCTGCGCATCGAGCAGCGCTCGCAGTCGACGGTTCTCCAACGACGACCGCACTCGCTGCTCGAGTTGCCGTCGCGCTGTCGTCTGCCAGAGCTTTCGGCCTATCTGGCGATTAGCGGTGGTGCGTTCCGCAGCACCTTCGGCCTCAATTGTGGTGGCACTGTGACTAGCCCCTCGGTGTTGCACCGCCGCACGAAGATGGGCGAGTTCCTTCGACAGCACGGCCGCTTGCGCACGAAGCTGCATGAGCTCGTGCCTCGCCAGCTTGCGAGCGCGGTTCGAGTCGCGCCTGAGTGACCGCTTCTTCAAACTCGCGGGATGGGAAGCAACCAGCTCGGGGGAACTCGCGAGGTCGAGCTGGGTCTCGGTCTTGGCGATCGGGTCCGGGCTGGAAGGCTCGTGGTCGTCGTACAGCGCATTGTCGTCTTCAGTCGCCCACGCGCCCTCGTCCACTGCTGCAGTGGCTGGCACGAACTCGTCCAGGAACGACAGCGCCGCCGCGACGATGGCATCGTGCTCGTCTATCATGTTAGCGAGAAACAATCGGCATTTCGATGGCTTTTTGGACGCGGGAAGAAAAACAATCATAATCGTAAATATAAACATTAAAACAGAAACGAGTCATGATGCACTGATATAATATATTTCGAAATTTAAGCGCATTTGCAGATTTTGTTTCAGTACGCTGAGTCGCCTCAATGATTCTGGCCCGAACCCTTCTTCATTTACGATCGCAAAGATCTTCGTATTTCCATATTATGATTGATTTGATGGTGTGTTTTCGAGACGAATAATTGATTTTCTGTGACTGATGACCTGCATATTTTTGAACTTGTGCCAAATATCATTACAAAATGGTTACTGCGAGCTCCGGCCATTTTAACAGTCAACTCAACGCTGATTCGCTGAACAGCGAGCCCAACGGAGGAACCTGCAGAACCGGTGCACTTCCGGCCTTCCCTCCCTGGTCCACATGCCACTCAACCCATGGCGGCGTCGGCGCCAAGTTGAACGACGCGGCGCGCGAGCCAATCCGCGCGCTCGGAGAGGTGATGAGGCGCTCTGCCTCATGGCGCAGCCGGCCGGCCGGCGGCAGTGCATCATCTCCTCCCCCATCAAGCGGCGCCGCCTCTGCCCGCGGCCCGCCTGACGCCGAGCGGCACGTGATCACGGCCCGGATTGGGTGTCCTCGCCGCTCATAATCGTTCGCGAGTCCTGGTGTGCAGAGATCCCCCGCAGGCCATGGGAAAATGTTCGGCGGCGACGAGGATACCGCGGAGTCCGCGGACGATCTCGCCGCCTTGTTACGGGTAATCGAGGCGTCCCCGCCGCTCGTGCCGCTCGCGCCGGACAGCCAGCACCTCCACCAGCTTCAGGCGACCGCAGCGCCGGGATGGCTCGAGCTGGAGGAGATCGACAAGGACCAGCTGCTGGCCGACACGGACGCGCTGCTGCGCGACGGTCACGTGGCTCACGACATGCTCGACGGTGCCATCCTCTCGAGCTTGCGGCTCGACCGAGACCCGGATCCTGATCCAGACGGCTCCGAGTCGAGTTCGAGCTCAGGCACCGGCTCGGGGTCGGCGTCGGCCTCTCGGTCCGAGAAGAGGAAGACCCGCGAGCGGACGCGGGACCCGGCGGCGGTCGCAGCCAAGCGCGCGAGACAGAGCAAGCTGGCGGCGCGCCGGCGCAATGCGTACCGGCAGCGCATGAAGCAGGAGCTGCACGACCTGCGCGCCGAGAGCGCCGAGCTGTCGTCGAGGCTCAAGACGGTCAAGGAGGAGACGGAGGTGCCCTGCAAGCTGCGGCGCTACCGCGAGGACGCCATCGTGGCGCCAGGGTGGAAAGGCATCGCCGTCCGCCAGATGGAGGGACGGCTCGAGGCCGAGGCACTCAACCGCGACTTGAGGACCCAGGTGAGCATGAACCGCGCGCTGATCCAGCACATCTCCAACGCGCTGCGCATGCGGCGCTCGGCGCTCGACACGCACCGGCAGCAGAGCTTGGCACTATCGCACCAGCGCCGCGTGCGACTCGACGACTCGGACTCGCGGCTGTTCCACACGTTCCTGCGCGAGGTGGACGGCGTGTACGCCAAGACGAACGAGGTGTTCCGCGACTGCGAGTGCCTGTTCAACACGGACGAGCCGTTGTCGAGCAACTACCGGCGCAAGTGGGACCGCGAGACGAACAGCGAGTGCGTCGAGTTCGTCGACACGATCGTCGTGCCGTTCGGGTTCCGTAAGGCGCCGAGCGCGCTGTGGAAGGCGATGCCCGTCATCTTTGGCAAGGAGGCCAAGCCCACGATCGTCGCCGTGGGAGACCCGGACACGACGCTCGCCATGAAGTACCACTTCATCTACTACCACGACGAGGAGCGCACGCCGTTCCAGTGCTGCATGCTCATGAAGCGGTACGAGGAAGCCGGGAGGTCGGTGTTCGTCTGGCGAGCGCTGTCGGAGGGGGAAGGGGACGTGAGCGTCGCTCAGTCGGTCGAGACCGGGTGGTGCGTTGTACGTCCGTCCCCCACCGGCGCCGCGCCGACAGTGTTCCAGTTCTGCACGCGCGTGTGGCCCATTCGCCCGGCCATCAATGCGCAGTCGGGCGAGCAGGTGGAGCACCTCGTCGACCTCATGACGCGCTCGTCCGAGGACGAGACGGTGGACATGGCGCGCGCGATCGAGAACGTGCTGCTCGAGGACACGATGGCTTCTCGTGTCGTGACGACATGAGCGAGTGAGTGTGTGCTCGCTTGTTGGTCACCGACGACACTGGTCGACTTCGATGGTGCTGTTTGTACGCACGTGAGTTGCATATTGTATGTCTAGGGTTGTCAGCCATGACTGACTGAGGAGCGAGGAGCTGTGGTGCGCTGCATTGAGGTGTTGAGGTGGACTGCCATGTGTGCACAATGATAACCTGCAATTCAATCAAAGCTCAGCATTGTTGCGGCGTCTGGCGAAAAGCATGTCGCATTGAATTGACATGGGTTAAGTTTCGCACTACCGTACCTCTCACAATAGAGCACTGAGTCCGGTCAAACCGCCGAGACGAGACGCACTTCTTTGTCGGCAAGTGAAATGGAGCAACGAGCACAATCGACTTCATCACCATCGGCAGCGGCGGCCGCTGTCTCGGACGAGCTCGCAGCCTTTCTTAGCGGATTGGACGATGCGCTGGACGAGCAACTAGCATTCGAGCCGCTCGGCGCCGCTACTTGGCCTGCTGACAACGCCGCGAGCAAGGACGAGTGGATGTCCGAGTGGCCACCTCTCCCAACTAGTGACCTCAAACTCAGTGACAGCAACGGTGACGATTCGAACAAGGCAGGCGACGAAGCGGCGGGTATAGTGGAGCTGGCGTCCGAGCAAACAGCCAAGGTGGTGCGCCAGAATGCGCTGGCGGCCAGACGCCGGAAAGTGCACCGCGCCAAGAAGAAGAAGGAGCTGCACGAGCTCCAGGACGCCGTGACAGCCCTGACCGCTCGTCGGGACACGATGAAGGCGAGGCGTGATGCCTCTGTGGATCTACTGACTCGTCTTCGCAGCGAGACGAAGTTTGTCCGTGGTTGGAGAGGTATCGCAATGCGCCAACTTCAGCGGAAACTCGAGGCCGAAGCGCTCAATCAATCGTTGCGCGCACAAGTCAGCGCCAACCGACTACTCGCTCGTCAGTTGGAGGGCGTGCTGCGGATGCGGCTGAACTCGATGGATACTAATCGCGTTGCAAAGCTGTCGTCTCTCGCACACAAGACAGCCGTTCATGTGGACGACAGCGACCTGCGAGTCCTCGCGACGTTCATGAACGAGATGAACGCACTCCACAAGCAAACGGACGATGTCTTCCGGGGTTGCAATCGCTCCATCGACTCGACGGCGCTGTCGAATTCTTGGTTCGCCTGCAACTGGGACCTCAATCCGACGAACGGGTACATTGAGGCTCAGGAATCGATGATGTTTCCATTCGAGTTGCATGACACTGTGCGTGCCATGCACAAGGCGCTGCCCAAGATTTTCGGGATCGACTGCGTTCCGGTCCTCCTGTCGGTTCCTGATGCCGAGAACACTCTCGCGGTCAAGTTTGCGTACGATTATCGGGATGTCTTGCAGCGTGGATCTCAGTCGCCGCTCTATCAGTGCGTTACCGTTGTCAAGATCTTCGACGAAAGAGATCGCGCCGTGTCCGTCACCCGCAGTTTGATCGTGGAGCGGGACACTGGGCTAAAGTACATCGAGACCAGCTGGACCATCGTGCGGCCAACGATAACCGCGGACGGATCGGCGGGGACGGCGTTGCACAGTTTCTACCGCATTCAGCCTCTTGGATCTGCCACGACGCCGGTGCTCGTGAACCAAGATGGACATTTGGGAGAATATCTCGACATGACAGCTCAGCGCGCCGAGGATGACGCGTTGGAGCTTGCTCAAGCGATCGAGAACGTGATCCTGGACGACCAGAAAGTGTCATAGATTGAACTGTAGCTTGTCGGTCAAGATGGAGATTTTGAAGAGTCTTGGATTGAGTGTGGACGCTTTTGTGCCGAGACTGTTTCTCGAATATCTTGATTGAGTTGAACCACCTGTAATACAATCGACGTGCTATTCAAAATGAAGCTTTGGTTTACCCAGGTCACGGAGGACTTGAACGCGGAGCAATGTCGTCTCTGAGGCGGTCGCAAAACAGTGCGATCGATTTGTATGATCGCTGGAGGCACATGACACACCATTTTGAGCAACTCACACGTTCGCTGTGTACGCTGGCTTGCACTAGCCAGCATTTGTCCTTCAACAGGTTTGTTCAAGTTCGAAGTTCGAAGTGTAGTACAGATGTTGTATCAGGTTTCAGAAGGCGCTTTAAACAGGTCATCACGGTATTGTATCGCGTGCTTGTGCATTCAACCTCCTAGCCTTGAGATGCTCAGTAGCGAAATGAGCAGCAACGTTGGCGCGAGCTGCGACCTCACGACGGCCTCTCTGTGACGCTCGAGTTTCTGGACGACTTCATCATCGAGCTCCCGGCGCCGGAGACGCTCGGTCTGCATGATTTGCACTGCAACCAGCCCATCGACGCCCTCCTCCTACACTTCGCACACACATCGAGCGGAGATGACAGCTGCAGTGACCAAGTGCCAGCCATATCGGTCTCCAGTGTGCAGGCAATGAAACAAGCTATCTATATCAAACAGATGCGGAGGAGCGCGCTGACCGCCAGGCGCCAGGCCACGTACCGCGAGCGGAAGAAGCAGGAGGTGCAGGAACTGCGAAACGAAGTGGCCAAACTCAAGAAGGTGCTGTGTTCAAATCAGCGATATCCCCCCTGGCTACTTAAGCTCAGACGCTATTCCACCACGAGCAAGAGAATTTCGGGTTGGAAGGGCATCGCGCTGCGACAAATGGAGCAGAGACGGAAGGCTGAATCGATGAGACAAGAGCTCCGGAATCACGTGCTCTCCAACGAGCGCTTGATACGGTCCGCCTTCGCGGCGATCGAAGTGCGGAGATCTGGTTTGGGTCCACCCGCTATGCTGTTGCCCAGGCAAGAGATCGCACCGGTGAATAGTGATGAATGCGAGTTAGTTCAGCAGCTGCTGGCCGACATGAGCAGAGAGTACGCCAACGCCAAGAAGGCCTTCAATGAGTCGGAAATGATCAAGAATGGGGACGGATCGTACCCGTCCAGAATCACATGCTGTCGACAATGGGATCCTGTCTCGGAGCGAGAATGTCTGGAATGTGCTTACACGATCTCGGAGCCGTTTGAGGCGAAGAAAATCGCCAACGTAGTGTTCGATGCGCTACCGTCTGCGTTCGGGAAGGATATGCAATCCATTGTGGTTGCGATTGGCGACTCAAGCGCCACGTTTGCGATGAAATATCAATCCACGCGGTGTGTCGACGGCGTCAAGACCCCGTATGAGGCTTACATGGTCGTGCGAAAGTTCGACGAGCCAGACCAGACAGTGCTTCTTTGGCGTGAAATGTCGAGAGGGGTGAGCTGCGACTTGGGACTGATGCAAGCTACAGAAACTGGGTGGTGGGTAGTCCGATCGCATCCAGGTGACTCGGCAAAGTCCGTCATCCAAAATGTCTCGCGGCTGAATGTGGATTTCGGGTTGATCGTCGGCCCAGACGCTGAAGAGCAGTTTGAGTTACTCGCCCGCACATCGTTGAGCGAGACAGAGTGTGAGGTAACTCATGTAGCACATGCCATTGAGGACAGAATGCTCGGTTGTGCTCGCTCCAAGCAAGTTGATGTTCCCGCAGGTGGATAGTGATCGGAGAAGCGCGAGTTGTTTGAATCAATTGTATGGTGTTCGACAAGCTGGCTCTCGGCTAAGCGATGGCATATTTTCAATTGTAGCGCATGTCACCGTCGAACTACGCGCATGGGGTTGGGCATGGTATTGAGTCGGTGCTGACCAGGCAGATCAGGGGCTCCTATGGTATATCTGCCTGACAAGTATCTGCAGCTCGAACCCAAGGATCTGTCTTCAGCAAGTGCTCGATGGCTCGTCCAGCCGCCGAGAGTTTCTGGATGTAGATGGCCAAGGCGAAGGTATCGTCCATGTTGCCATCGCCATGCATAGCCTCCGTGTTCGGTGTCAGCTGCGCGACCGCTCGAATTGCACTCTGACTCTGGCCGCTCTCTGTCATTGTTGGCACCACGATCCCCCATCCTTCATCCCATCTCCCGGCGCAGTTGATACCTTCGAAGTCGATGCGCGCGTTCCACACTGTAGCAATTCGGCCGTGGTCGACGAATTGACGGAACGCGAGATAAGTCTTGACGATTGCAGAAGAGCAGCCAGCAAACATGAGGTGTGAAGTTGCGACGTTCACCGTTCCGGCGTCGACAATCCGAAGATTGCCGTTGCGTGCGACCAGCGTCATACTGATGAAGCGCCACATCGCGCGTTGAATAGCGGGCACTGAGAACGCCAACGTCGCCGAAAGATTGATGTCGTAGTGCATGCCATTGATGTGAGAGTCCAGTCCACCCGGCGACGACGATGCCGATACATCGACGCCGACCATTTCGTGAATCCGCGTGCACTGTCTGTCGAGTTGCGAGTTCAGGTGGATAAAGATGTCGTCCCATGGGTCGGTCACGCAGTGCATTGGCGCAGTCATTCCCAAGAGCTCCAGTCCCTGTGGCTACGGAGTAGACAAGGATGACGATTAGATAGCGAAGACAAATGCAACAGCTCGTATGCAGCGGCGTACCATGCTTCGGAAGCCCTGGTGCAACGTGGCCCACATTTGGTTCATCACGGACGCCTGTTCTTGAGCCATGGCTCGAAGTTGCTTGTTCAGCAATCGAGCCCGCGCGATCTCTTGAGTTCGTCGGGCTGCAACGACTTTCCATTGACAGAAGTCCTGGATGTCGAAGTCATAGCCAAGCAGCTGACTCAGCCACTCCGCGTTCTCGGTTGTGGCGCGAAGGTTGTCGCCATCGGATTTTTGAGCTGCCTGATCAAACTTGGACTGGAGAAGCGCCGATAGCTGGTACTGAAGCGCTGTGACCTCGCGTTCGAGCCTCTTAATCTCTTCTTTCGGACGTCTCCGAGCAGTTCGCTGGTGATTCGTTTGCGCGCCTGGAACATGACGCAGCTTGGTGCCGAAAAGTGTGTCCTTAACAAAGTTGTCGGCAGAGTTTTCACGAGCTTGGACTCCGCAGGCAGTGTCGGCTGGAGGATCATGCACTTCCGTAAGGCTGTAGACCGATGCATCAGGATTGTTCAATTTGGGGCTCACGACTGGCCAGACAACTTCCTCTTCTATGCTGTTGCTCATGGCGCGGAATCTTTCTAACTGACGGCAATGCGAAGCACTCCATTCGACGCGAAGTCAGCGTGCCAACGGATTGGCGAGTGGCTGAACTTGCACAGAAGATTTGCGGTGCCACGCATTCGTCAGAGGCGGCGCCAGTGAGCTTGCGAACGAGGCCAGAGTCGGACCAGTAGATCATAATGCTGTTTTCTGCGCGCAACGATATGGTGAGCAGCCGCGTTCTCGTTAGTGCAGGAGCACGGCATCGATGTGCCTTCACTTGAAGCGCTGGAGGGATGATGTTCTGTTGTTTACGTGCATGAGTGTTGACGAGTCCAAACGGATGAGCCGCGTTGCGATCCTACTCTAAGGCAGAGAATCCGGAGCACAGGATCCAGCTGCGCCACGAACGCGATGTGTCTCGTCAGGCAGGGCTCACCCTCGTGGGACAGCGCAGACACGCCACGAACTGATTGGCCCGGAGAGCAGCGAGGTCGCTAAACTTCACCAATTCCACCGAGGTGACGCTGTGCAAATCTCGGTGTCGCTTTCCGGTCGTCGCAGCGAGTTTCAACCATGTGGTTGCACTGCAGCTCGTCGCACTCTCAGAGACACATACCCTTCAGTAACGGAAAACAAACGTTGGTCACGTTTAATTACTGAATGCTACGAATACAGTTTGAATAATTGATTGGCATTTGTTGACAAAGCACAGGCGCGAAACCAGCATGATGCTGGAGCTGTTCGACGAAGACGTCGAGACGCTGAGCGCCATGCTCGGGCTCGCGGACGACTGGGCAAGCGTCGACGTGGCCGGCGATCACCAGCTCCTTGTGGATTCAGGTGTTGAAACGCTTTCGCTCGCTGGTTTCGCCGCTGACACCCCAACGAGCACTCCAGCCACACACGATGAAGCCTCTGAGTTCACTTTCCATTTCCCCGTCCACAATGACAGTCCTGGGTCACATGTTGATCTCGCGGAACGGAGCACCACTACACTTGAGAGCGTTGGTTCGGATCTCACTGTCTCTGTTCAAACGCGTACCGACAAAGCAGTACCTGACGTGGCTCCTGGCTCTTCAAGCGCGCCAAAACCGAAGCGGCGCCGTACAGGCCGACGGAACTCCAATCGAGCTCGAGATGAAGAGCGGCAGGAACTGCTTCGACTGAGGGAAGCCATGAATGAATTGACCTGTAGACTTGCAGTCCTCAAGGAAACCAAGCGTTCGGGAGTCGTTCAGCGCCAGATCGATGTGGGAAACGGCGATGAACGAGCATTTCGAATCTGGAGGGAGTCTGCGAAGCGCCAAATGGACCAACGTCTGAAATCGGAGGCTGAGCGACGGCGGCTGCGAGTACTGCTCGAGGGACAGGTCAAAGTCGTGCGAGCATTGCAGCAGCTCATCCACAGCCAAGCAACAGCCCAGGTAAGTGCTACGATTGTGCTCAGGTCTAGTCCATCGCACTCACTGTCTGCTGACTTTGGCTTGCAGGCAATGAATTACTGCGGGCTAGGACGCCACTCGCCTTGGCTTCGAGACGCAGAGTCCAAGGAACCGAGTGCAGAGATATTCCGTCGACTTGCCGGTGAAGTCCAAGCCACATATCTGCGAGCGGACAACCTGTTTGGCGCACAGCCGACGGATACTCACGGAGAACAAGTCCAGTTCTGCGCCGACGAAGCAGGTGCACTGAGCGCGCAAGTGTTTGCCTACAAGATCTTCCCATTTGATGCGGAAGCCACTCGCGCGTCGGTGTGGCAGCATGTCAGGTTCGAAACACGCCCGTTCGCGTGTCGAACGCATCTCCAACAGTCGCATCAGGTGTGTGTGTTTTCGCATTCCCCGCCTGCTGACGTGATTGTGTCGGTCTGGTTGTTGAGCTTCACACTAACGAATTCCGATGCTCTTTGCTGTGTTGTGACCTGGTTGTCGACTGGATTTTGCATCTGCGCAGGTGCTGTCCATCTGTCCAGACTCGGAGAACGCGGTCGTCGAGCGCTTCATGATGGAATTGACCATCCAGAAAACCACGGCCTGCTTTGCCGTCCATCAAGTCGTTCGGCAGTTTCCCGAGTCCGATCGAACCGTCATCATTTGGCATTCGCGCGTCGACCCAATAGCGTTCGACGGCCAAGCGCTGCCTCGCGGCTCCGCCCACCTGAACGAAGGAAGCTGCATCGTGATCGAGCGCGCGCACGGGATGACCGCTTCGTTCGCGTCCATGCGGACGTGCCACGAGTTCAATGTCGGCCGTCCACCAGCAGAGGGTTCGCGTTACCGCCCTGACCCGCAGTTCCGCTCCGTGTGCGATTTTGTACTGCGCTGCAAGGCCCTGGCGACGTCGGTTACCCACGAGATCATCGAGAACCTGCTCTTCGACCGGTTCGGAGCGCGTTCTTAGCAGTCGAATGGCAAAGTGTGGCGCGGCGGAAATGCTCTGCACAGCTCGTCCACGTTTCTGTTGTTGCAAATTGAGTCGCTGTCAACTTGTGTCACAATGATGCGCATGCGACATGAACGGTCTCAAAAGGGTTCGTTGCTTTGTCCGTCTTAAAGTGGCATGTGCAGTTCGGAATTTTCCACCAATTTGGCATAATCACCCCCAAGCAGCAAGTGCAAGCGACCATTTGGACCGGACGTAACTCCCGCCAGGCTTCGCGCTGCTTGGCCTGGCTGCGTCAGTTTCCATTTTCTCCAATAGCAGGCCGCCATTGCCTGTCGCTCAGCAATCGCCAGTCTCATCCGCCAGACACGGCGAGCATGGCGTTCCCGCTGCTGGACGACGACGCCGAGGCGCTGGCGGCCGCGCTGTCGTTCGTGGACGACTACTCGGACCTGCTCGCGGAGCTAAAGGACGCAGCGGCCGCCCACGTGGCCCCGGACTCGAGCCCGAGCCCGAGTTCGAGCGGCAGCGAAGGTCACGCGACGCTGGTGCGACCGCTCCTCTCAGCCGCCGCCTCTGCCTCGGCGCCACGCCAGTCGCCGGCGAGTCCGAGCGTCGGCGCGCGCAAGGAGGCCAAGAACCACCGCAATGGGGCGAGAGAGGAGCGGCTCCGCGAGCTGCGGCGCCTGAGACTCACGGCCGTGGAGCTCGAGCAGGAGCTGCAGGCGTTGCAACTCACCAACCGCCAGCGTCAGCGCCGGACGGGACACGGCGGCCGCAGAGAGGAGCTGCAGCGAGTGCACGCGGCCGGACGGTCGTCCGCGGCGCTGGTGTGGAAGCAGCTCGCGGCGAGGCAGCTCGAGCAGCGACTCGCGTCCGAGAACGAGAACCGCAGGCTGCGCATCATCGTCGAGCGGCAGCGCAAGGTGACCAAGACGCTCGAGAAGGTGCTGCAGAGCCGCGCGACGAAGGAGGTGGGCGTTTTTACCGAGCCTGTTGAGGGGGTTGGTTGATGTGGAGGACTGATCTGTTTGGTTCGGTGGCATTGGCAGACGCTGGACGCGTGCAAGAGCGGCAAGCGCACGCGAAGAGTCCACGCGATCATCCCCGACCGATCCGACCCGGCCATCTTCCAGGAGCTGCTGGCGCAGGTCGAGCTCGCGTACGCCGAGGTGGACCAGGTGTTCCAGAGCAGCGGCCAGCACCGCGGCACGCACGGCACGTACCTGGGCATCTTCGCCGACAAGGTGCTCCCGTTCGACGTCACCGACACTGGCGCGGCCGTGTGGCAGTTCCTCGCCCACTCGGCTGATCAGTCGGAATACCGCTTCTACTTTCAACGAGACTCCGAGGTGCGTGGGGGTCGCGAGCCGGCTGTGGACACTTGCCGGTTTGGACTCACGCACGCTTTCTTTTTGTCGGATGGCAGACGTTCGGAGTGACCCCCGAGGACGTTGTGGTCGAGCGATTTGGTGTCGAGCTGCAGGCTGAGGATGTCAGCGGGGATTTCACCATTCGACAGATATTCCGGCGGTACATCGAGAGTGACCGCATCGTGATCGTCTGGCGGTCGTACATCGACCCAGTAGAGTTCCGCAAGGCGCCGCTGAGCGGCGCTCGGTTCTCAGAGAAGGGGTACATCGTGATCAAACGTCCCACAACGCTACCGGACTTTGCGCTGCTGCAGACGTGGTACATCGTGACGCCCGACACGCCGGCCGACATGTTCCCCGAGCTGACCGAGTTCGTGCTGAACGGCTCTGCGACGGCGCGCGCAGTCCAAGTGATTGAGAACATTTTGCTCCAACGGGCAATGACCAAATAATGTGTGAGCCTTGGCGCTACAGGGCTTTGCTGTCATCTGCACTAGTGGGCTTTGTACCACTCAGACTGACAGCGAACTGACCATGACACGATGGAGTCGCCGCTATAGCCGGATGTGTGCGGAAGGATGTGTTCGTGGCTCCGAACCAACCAACCGTTCGCGTACGACGAGAGAGGTCGTGTGTAGTTGGTCCGAGCCCACTGTTGTGTGCAAGTAACTATGTAATCAGATTGGTGTGAATCCTGCATTGCGCATCCGATGCCCATCAGGCTCCGTCTGCTGTCCAAGGCTGCCCCATCGCTGGATCATTATCAGATCATCTATGTGCCCGTGCGACTAGTGTGCTCGCTATCGTGCTGCATGCGAGGGGAAGCATTCGATGTGCCTGGGTCATTTTGCATTCAGCCACCTGCGCGAACAACCAAGTGATCATAAGCGCTGACGCTGTCGACATGATGGCAGCTCGACTGTTGCGCGCCATTATCCTGGCGCTTGCTCTGAATCCAGCGCAAGCAGTCGATCTCCTACCGACCCAGGCTCGCCCGAATGTTCACCCGAGCGTGCACCGAGCTCTGAGTGCGCAAGCGACAGTGAACCTCATCCTGACGATGCGAGGTGGAACTGCAGATGTTCTGGCGAGCGCTGAGGAAGCAGAGCTGGGGTCTCGCGGCGACCAGATCGCTTCTCTCGTCGACAACCTCGAGACCGCGGCCGAGAAGTCCCAGCGAGCGGTGACAGCGATCCTTGCCCACGAGTCGGACACGTCCACGCCACTGTTCTCGGCCGCCTCCACATTCTGGATCTCGAACCAAGTGTTCGTTCAGGACGCGACCGCCGAGCTGTTGGTCAAACTGCTAGCCGAGTCGTCGATCCAGGAGATCCGCGAGGAAGCCATCTTCACGCTCGAGAACCCCGATGTTGAGATCGTCCCTGCAATCTCCACAAGCTCGAACGGCTCGGTGGCCGTCAGCGAAGCCAACTCCGCCGCGTGGGGAGTCAACAAGATTGGAGCGGTCAGTGTCTGGGGGTTGGGCATCACGGGCGAGAACGTGACCGTCGCCACCATCGACACTGGCGTTCGGCAGACCCACGAGACGCTACGGGACAACTTCCTCGGTGACTTTGGCTGGTTCGACCCCATCACCAACTTGACAGCGCCGTCCGATGCGGCGGGTCACGGAACCCACGTCACAGCACTGATCGCCGGCACCAAAGGCATCGGCGTAGCCCCCGGCGCCAAGTGGATGGCGTGCAAGGGCTGTCCTACTGCCGAGACGTGCACCGAGTCGGCCATCCTCGCGTGCTCGCAGTTCGTCCTGTGCCCGACCGACCCCAGCGGCGTGAGTCGCGATTGCTCCAAGGCGCCGCGCATTGTCAACAACAGTTGGGGAACCAAACAGGGCGACACGACCTTCTCGCCTGTTATCCAGGCTTGGCGGAAGGCCGGCATCATCCCGATCTTCGCGAACGGCAACGTGGTAGCAAACTGTGGGACTGTCCAAGCTCCGGCTGACAATGCCGACGTGATCGGTGTCGGTGCCACCAACAAGGACGACTCGCTCCTGTCCTACAGCGCGACTGGCCCCACTCAGTCGGGACTCCTCAAGCCGGACGTTACCGCTCCCGGCACCAGCGTGTACTCGGCGTGGCGGAGTCGGGACAACATCTACGCCATCACGTCGGGAACGAGCATGGCGGCGCCACACGCTGCTGGAGTTGCAGCGCTGCTGCTTAGCGTCGGCCCCAACATGACGTTCGATGACGTTCGCTCGGCGCTGACCGCATCCGCGTCCCGCAACCTGACTACCACCAACCGCACGTGCGGCGGCACAGTCGACTCGGCGTACCCGAACAACATCTTCGGGTACGGCCGAATCGATGCTCTTGGTGCAATCGCAAGCCTAAACGTTTGAAATCGTCCTCGCAATCAATAAACGCTGACATACGAGCTCTATGTACAACCAGCCAACGCTATCTACCTGTAAACTGGAGGGAACCTGACCTGCTACACTCGCCGGATCATTGCGATCGCTCCGGCACCGACCATGGCGGCCAACACGTCGCGCAGAAACGCCTCGGGCACAGGATGCGTCAACACGAACTGCGACGTGACGTGCATGGCGGCCACGAGCGACGCGCCGACTCTGACAGCCGTGGGGAAATGCACGGCGCCAGCGCGGTAGTTGTGCACGTTGGTCGTGAGCGCCATGGGCAACATTGAGATGAGCGTCGTGCCCACAATCTCGCGCTGCGGCATGTCGGTCGCCGTCGTCAGGTACGTCGTCGTGATGAGCGACCCGCCGACTCCGCACAGTCCAGAGATGAAGCCCGAGAACGCGCCAACGGCCGCGTACTTCCAGTTGGCAAGTGCTAGCTGACCTGGCTCCTCTTTCAGCGCTGTCAGGACGCGCTCCTTGCTCGCTGCGTCTGATGCCGGACTCGGCGAGCCAAAGTCCTGCAGGTCCAGAGGATCTCGCGCCTTGTCGTCAGCTTTATGGACGATGAACGGGAGCTTCTCGGCCAGATCCGTGCCTTTGAGCACCACGAACGGCACGCTGGCGAGCATCCCAGCGCCTACGATTGTCGACAGCCGCTGGCTGCTCAGGCGCTGAGCGAGCCGCACGCCCGAGCCAGCGAACGCCATGGCAGGCAGCGCCGTGAGCGCCGCCATCGCGTAGTTGCACGCACCGGCACCCGCATAGTTCCAGGCGCCGACGCCCGCGGTCACGGTCAGTGCCGCGTAGCACGTGCCGTTGATGACCTGCATGGGCATCGCCGACATCTTGGCCACCGCCTGGTTACAGCAGCAAACGCCATCAATCTACTGCAGCACACAAGGGACGCAACGGTGGTTGACTTACTGGGACGAGGATCATGCCGCCGCCGACACCGCTGAGCGCCGACAGCACACCGGCGACCCCTCCTGATGCGTTTTGTGTCAGATGCACGCTACATGAGCATAACCAATTTGAGTGACAAAGTTACTCAGAGTTACGCTACCTGCCGCGACACCACCGAGCAGCGACACATCCGACCGCGCGCGCGACGGCCGGCGGCCAGAGGACGCAAGCACGCGAGCGCCGCCGCGAGCGAAGGCGCCGGCGCCACTGGCGCGGACTGCGCGCCGCACGAGCATCTCACGTCTGACTCGTCTGGGATGGGATGATGAAGGGGTTACTCTTGTGTGGTTATGCGAAACGTACCCATCAACTCTGTGACGTGTGCGAAAACCTGCGATGTGTGTCGACACTGCGACTGAAACGTGCACTTCAATCCGCCTCGCAACAAAAATAACCACAGGTGGGCGTGAGTGTTCGACCAGGAGGCTCGAGGGAGCCATCGAACGGTTTGGTTGATGCGAGGGGCGACGCGCGTAGTCGGCGAGCCAACTGCTGCAGCGCGGTACCGCTTCCCGTTCCCCGATGACGAGCACACCTGCGAGCCTCTCCGCCGCGTGCAGTTCGCCAAGCTGCCGCGCAACGCGCTGCCGCCGAGCACAAACCCTCGGTTGCCGAACCAACACCACTCATTGACAGCGGCTAGCCAGTCGAAACGTCAACATCATCGCCAAGCCGACAAACAGAGCCCTCTGGCGTCTCCCGTGTCGCCTGCTGTGCAAAATGTTCGTCGGAAACGAGCAGTGGCGAGACCTCCCGAAACACTTGATGCGTATCGACACCGACTTGACGAGCCAACTCAAAACACACCTGCGAATGAACCATGGATTCAGCGGATCGCCAAGCGAATGGCCGACGAGGAAGCCAAAGAGCAACTGATGCTGGAACAGCAACCCCAGATCCACGAGCTTGACGACAATGCGCGACGGCAACGCGACTACGACTTGTATTTGTATCTGAGCAGCCAGTTTGGAGCGCTCGACGGGTTCCTGTACTGCGCGAGTCCGTTTCCGGGCCACATGTATCGCCGACTGGTGAACTACAGCGCTCGAAGGCTGCAGCAGTGGCTGCGCAAGCGAGTGCGAGCTCTTCGACGGTACTGGGTAGTTCACTTGGCGATGTCGGTCACCCGGTCAGCTTTGACACAGGGAGTGGAGTGGCTCGTGCACTACCACCGCCAAGAACAAGAGGCTGCGGCCCTTCTGAGTCGCTTTCGAGTGCGTCGAGCAGCGACGATGCTGCGTCAGTGGCGAGTCTACACGTCCCGCATGGAAGACGTTCGACGGCGGTTTGCTGCTGCAATCGACAAGGACGTGCAGACGCGGTTTGTGCAGTGGAGAGAGCGCATCGTCACTGTCAAGCGGTTCAAGCTGCAGCTCAAAAGTGTTGCCAGACGGAAAGCCATGGTGCACGCGATGCAGCAGTGGCAGGAATGGAAGGCGAGACACGCGAAGCTACGAGTTCACCTCTCGACGAAGTGGCGGAAGATGCAGCGCGAGTGTTTGGACGCGTGGTTGACGTACACGAGGGCCAACAAGGCCGCTCGGTGCATCCAGCGAGCGTGGCGACTACGACTATGGCGGCAGAGACGACAAACTGCAGCTTCGGCGATCACCAAGGTCATTCGAGGACGGCTCACCCGAGCCCGTGTTCGGAATTTGCGTCAAGCGGTGGATATCGGTCGAGTGGTGCTTCAACTCGTCGAGAGCACCGTGTGGGTTGTCTACCACGAGAAAGTCGTGCAGCACCGGACTGAACTACTGGCGAGAGAGAGTGTTCGAGCGGAGAGAGAGCGAGCATTCATACAAGAGGCTGAAAGCCAGGCAGGCGCGAGCGCAGCTCAAGACTTGAGCGCTGTCGTCCGCAACGCGATGCACCAGAAACTCAAGGAGCAAATGCGACTCGTGCAAGAGTCAGATGAGCCTGGTGCTATACAAGGCAAGACCGGAATGGGCCACGACAAGCTGCGCCGCCTGGCCGTCCGACAACTCTTGGAGCAGGAGCGAACGGCGGCGAGAGGTGCCGCAGCCGCTGCGTTCCGAGCCAGGAGCGCTGAGAACCGCCCACTAACCACGTGTTTGATCTGCGCCGTCCAGTTCCCAGCATGGGAGCAACCTGCTGCGGCGTTCCTATCCCTTCCCCACGCCTGCATCGACAGCTCCGCGCTCGACTTTGACGCCGAAAAGGCACGGAGCGGTCTCACGCTGCTGAATTCAGCCGAAGTCACTCGCGCTGATATCGCCAGACACCAGTTAGTGGCGCCGCCGGGTCACGTTCGCGCCTTTATCGACGCAAGAACCAGCGCTTCGACTGACGCCTGGAAGGCGACAAACTCATGCGGGTTCTGGACCTAATCGGATACCGCCGGCGCAGACTCCGTCAGGCTTTATGATCGACCCACACTGGGCGGCACAGTCTCCATACTGGCGATCGAATTTGTAGATTAACCCACCGACCAACCCATCCACCCACCAGCAAACAGGACAACCCCGCACAGGCGCAGCATTCGAGAGGGTTCAAATTGCGAAAATGGAAGGAACCCACACGAATTTGCACCCGTCGAGCGGCTCCAGTGTACGGCCGCGGAGGCTCCGCATTTTCCTTCGAACAGGCCGCGTCCAGCGTTGCTCAACACGCACTGAGCAGAGCCGTCGATGGCGGTTCCGCCCGTGTTCCGCACGGTTTCGAGCACGGGCATTCGTGGGCGGCTGAGATTGTCTCGGCCCGAGAACGCGCCGGCGCCGATCGCGAGCGCTGGGATTGCGCGGTGCACATTTGCAAGCAGCCTCCCCGATCGCAAGCGGCCGCTGCGGCCAGTCGCCGACTAAGCTTCAGATCCTTCAGGTCCGCCCTCCGCCGCTTGAGCCCGCCGCCTCGAGTGGCGCCACTTGAAGCATTGGGCGGCGTTCCAGAAGGCGATTGTGCGCCGGTGGTCGCCCGAGCAGTGGCTGCTGGTCCGCCCAGCTGCGCGATCTTCGGCGGCGACTCGGCGCGTTGGCTTCGGCCCCTCAGTCGCGGAATTGGGAGCAGCCTCACAAGCGGCGATGCGGTCCGTCACGCGGTTCACGAGCCCGTTCGCGCCGCTGCACCTCGCGGCCGAGGACGAGGCGCAGCTCGAGAGCGTCGCCAACTTCTTCGTTCGGAAAACGATCGGCCAGTACGAGCAGTTCATGGTGCACGAGCAAGGCGCGGCGGACTGCGACCTGTGGAAGTGCATCAAGCGCAAGCAGACCGTGCGCGTGTACGCGCAGCGCCGCGAGAAGGAGATCAGTCGGCGGCGCACGCGCGCGATCAAGCAGCACCAGTCGGAGCACACGACCGCCAAGCGGGTCGCGACCAGCCTATTGAACCGCGCGAGCAACGTCTTCAGCGGCACCAACAGCGCCTTTAGCGGCAGCAGCAGCAGGGGCTTTGGCGGCGGCAGTCAGTACGGCGCGAGCAGCGTCACGAGCACGGCGCCGACCACCGGCGCGCTGTCCACGTCCGAGTGCATGTCGCCGGTCGAGGACGATATGAAGTCTCAGATCGACGTCGAGCTGCCGGTGCTGCTGGCCGTCGGATCGATCCCCGGCACGCTCAACGACGCCATGTACGGCACGGTGACGCCCGACGTGGAGGCCATGCGCATCAAGACGTCCTACATGGCCGACAACATGGTCGACGGCGCGGTACTCGCGTCCATCCTATCGCCGTCGGGGGCGGATCCGTTCCGGACGCTCAGCATCAAGTGGACGCAGCACGACTACCCGCTGCACGTGCGGTCCATGGTCAAGCATCGCGACCTCGTGTGTCTCGAGTCGACCGGGACGATGGTGATCTCGTCCGGCGAGATGGTCGGTTACCAGCTGCTGCACTCGGTGCATTTCTCGCAGACCCACCCGCTCGACGGCGTCGTGCGCGGCAACATGTCGCTGTGCACCATCTTCCGGCAGGCTGGTCCCAACACGGTGGACGTCTTCAGCAAGTGCTACCTGAACCCGTCCGAAGGGTTCATGCGCAACGTCGTCATCAACGCGGCCGCGCAGGCCATGGTGTCGGTCGAGAAGGCGGTCGTGTGCGGTCGCATGAAGAAGCTGTCGTGGGTCGCGCTCCACCAGCACGCGAGCGGCCTCGACCTGCTGCGCAGCGACACGTATCGCTCGCGGCGCTACGGCGGCGGCGACGACTGCTGTGCGACCTGCAAGAAGCGCGCGTCGCCAGGCCTGCGACTACTGGGTATCAGCGAGCGCGTGCGCTGCAAGGTCTGCTGTCGGTTCGTGTGCTCGACGTGCAAGATGAAGAAGAAGCTGAGCTACCTGCCGTACGACAACGCGCAGTTGCTGCGGCAGGAGGTCACGCTCTGCAACGTGTGCGTGCACAAGTCCATGATCAAGTCGAACGCGTGCGACGTCGCCCGCGAGGAGCTGGTAGTGTGTGGCGGCCGCCGCGCGCGTTGTGCCGCGTCGCCAGTAGCATCACTGGCCGGCCTGAACTGCCACTCGCCGATGGTGCGGACGAGTCTGTGGCAGCACCAGCTCGCGAACAGCGCGATTGCGGCGTCCTTGCGGTCGGACCCGACGCAAGAGTTCTATGGGCTACCGCCTGCCGATGGATGGTGAGGCGGTCAATAGAGAGAAGAGCTAGGAATAATGTTTCGTCATGTGCAACATGGTCATTGCTGTTTCAAGATCAAAACTGCTTGCGGTAGTCGAGGATGTACCATGTACACCACCATACCGTTAAAGTATCGAACACTGCCGATAGCGGTCTGGATGTTCTATCCAGTCGTAATTCGAGCGAATACGGTACTTGGTGATTGACTTCGTGTTCTCATTTTTGCCTCTCAAGTCACTTCGAGACCGTTGCTGCCACTGCCACCGCTACCACCGCCATGACGTCCAAGGCGTTCGTCAAGATGGGAACCAAGGGCGACTTTGTGCGCGAAGCCAGCCGGTTCCGTAACTGGGTCGAGCGCGACGCCTCCGCCCGCTTCCCCGCCGGTACGTCCGCCCTCGCATGCCTGGCCGACAGCTCTCACTGAGTGTGTTCCCTTTCCAATGCCTCGCAGCGAAGGACCGTTACCACCTCTACATCTCGCTCGCGTGCCCGTGGGCGTCGCGGTGCCTTGCTGCGCTGTACATGAAAGGGCTGGACGACATCATCGGCTTGACGGTGGTGCACCCGGTCTTCCAGCGCACGCGGCCGAACGACCCGGACGATGCTCACGTCGGTTGGTCCTTCGTCGACCCGAAGACGACGCCGACGCTACCCGGTCCATCTGGAAACGGAGCGTACTCGTCTCGAGGAAGCACCCCCGACACAGTGAACAAGGCCAAGTTCGTTCGCGACCTGTACGAGCTGTGCTCGGCTTCGCACGCGCGTTTCACTGTGCCGCTGCTGTGGGACAAGCAGGAGCACACGATCGTCTCGAACGAGTCGGCCGACATTCTGCGCATGTTCAACTCGGCGTTCGACGACCTCACGGAGTCGACGCTCGACCTCTACCCGTCGGAGCTGCGCGCCGAGATTGACGCTGTCAACGAGTGGGTGTACAACGATATCAACAACGGCGTGTACAAGTGCGGGTTCGCCACTACCCAAGAGGCGTACGACGCGGCCGCCAGCACGCTCTTCGCGAGTCTGGACCGGGCCGAGGCGATTCTGTCCGAGCACCGCTACCTTGTCGGCGACCGGTTCACCGAGGCGGATTTGCGACTGTTTGTGACGCTGATCCGCTTCGACGAGGTGTACGCGGTGCATTTCAAGGCCAACAAGAAGCTCATCAGCGACTATCCAAACCTGAGCAACGTAAGTTCAAAATGGCTGTGAATGTCTGGGAACTGCAAATTTGACAACGATTTGAACGATGATGTGTGCAGTACACGCGGGACATCTACCAGCTGCCACCAGTGGCAAGGAGCGTCGATATGGAGCACATCAAGCTGCACTACTATGGGTCGCACTCGCACCTGAACCCGTTCGGCATCGTTCCGGTTGGCCCACACGAGGATTTCAGCCGTCCTCACGACCGCGACCGCTTCCGCAACGCCTCGCGTCCGTCGTTTTAGGGAACTGGGTTCGCGATACCTTGCGCAAGGTCAGCATTTTTTCATCGAGGGAGTGTTCGTATAAGTGTTATGCCAAAGCGTGGATCTTGCAAACTCAATGTTCCATTACCGTCTGCTCAACTGCTAGAAGCAGACAACATCACAGTCTCAATAGCACGGGCGATATCCACGGTATCACTTTCAGCAGTAGCCGCAGACCACAGTGTCAGGAGCTCCAACATGTCGCCTGGGTTTGTAGAAGCGCTGATGGAAGTACACTCGGCAAACGCGCGCGATACATTCCGAATGACGGTCCACCCTGATTGGCCAGGGACCGGCTTGGCTTCGAGGCATCCTGTCTCCCGGAGCTGAAACTGGCCCTTGTCTGTGCTGGCGCCGGTCACCAGTTCACGCCAAATAAACACCGTCCGGTCCGGCTCGTCGATTCTCCTCGAGACCACGTAGCCGGTGAATGGGATCTGGCTGCCTCCGAGACAGATCGGCACCATAAACTTCAACGCGAAGACGGAGGGGGGTTCGTCCAGCACAATCATGGCAGGTTGCGTCTGACTCGTGCCATATGCCAGCGGTAACGCCGTCATCAGACCTCGCACGACTTGACTCGTTTCAAATGGCTCCATGATGGTGTAGGCACGTTCCATCCACTCTCGCTTTGAATCAGAGTCGCATTGGCGTCGAAACGTGGTCAAGTGGTGTGCTCTGGACTTGTTGTTCACCAATGCCTTTGATGACTTGAACACCATTCTCGCCTCTGCACTGTCGGCACCCAAGTCAGAGAGCATTCGGTTGATCACGTCGAGGTCGCTGTGGTCGAGAGCTACGATGCTCGGCGAGATGCACGATCGGACAACCCTTTGTCGCGCCTGGATAGACTGGAGAATCGTTTGAACGAAGGCGTTGTTCGCTTCCACACGCGCTTGGAGAGTACGCGCCATATCTTCTGCTTCTCGCCTCCGCTGCATTTGCCGGATTGCGATTCCCTTCCACCCGTGCATCCTGCCACTCTCCCTCACGTAGCGCTTCAGCACCTTCGTCCACTGTGCATCCTCCTCTAGCGAGTGTAGGACCTTGGCGAGCTCGTTGGCTTGGCATTGGAGCTCAAGTCGCTCCCACTTGCGGCGAGAGCGGTACACCGCCTGCCGCTTGGATTTCCGCGCACTGTCTTCTCGGCGCTTCCAGCTTGGCAGTCGTATCGGAGACTCTGCAGAGTGTGAGCTGGTATCAAACTGCTCTCGCGAACAATCCAGATCAACCTGTGTGTCGAGATCGAGCACATTCAATCCACCGACGCCAGGGCAGTGCGCTCCGCGACCGTCGCTGTCGAACCGCGCGTCGAGTTCCTTGATCAACGCCCCCAGCGCGAGCTCGAGCGGGTCGCCATGCTGGTCAGCCATGCTGTTTGGCATAGCATTCATGCTCGGAACGTCAGTGAACTGGCGAAATTGTTGAGGTTCAAGTGTTCTGTTTGAATTTCGACGTTGTCGAGTTCGAATTTTCGACAGTTTGGACACAAACCTAAACATAGGTTTGTTTAGGTTTAATTACCGCGAATCGGTTGGTGGGCTTGGGTGTGTGCTCTGGTTGACGGGCGGACGCATTCGCTGGAGCAATGGCGGTCGAAGAGCAGGCGAAGCTCACCGAGCTGGAGCGTCAAGGCGACGCCTCCGACGGCAACAGCAGCGACGCGGCTGAGAAGCGCGACTCTGTGGAGTTGACCGAGTCGGAGTCGGAAGCTGAGCGCAATGGCAACGAGGAGGAGGCCGACGATGACGATGACGACGACGATGATGGCAATGCGGAGCCGCAGAGCGGCAGCGACAGCAACGGCGGCGCTGATGGCGAAGAAGACGACGGCGGAGAGGACGCGCTGGACGCTGTGGGCTTTGGTGACGCCATGAGCAAGATCCTGCAGCAGAACGTGGCCGAGGACGCGCAGCCGATCCTGGCGAAGCGCACAACGGCGCGCATGCGCGAGATCCAGAGCGACAAGCTGCAGACCAAGACGGCGCGGCTGAGCGCGGCCGAGAAGCGCCTGAAGGAGCAGAAGGACATGGTGATCCCTGGCCACACGACGGCTCCGCAGGACCGCCAGCTGCGCATGATCGCCACCAAGGGCGGTACGTACTGCGTTGGTCATATGAGAGGGGACTGTGTGTGCAAGCTGTGGCTGACTCGCTTTGACTATCACAGTGGTGGCGCTGTTCAACGCGATCCAGAAGCACCAGCACCAGTCGGGAGCTGTCAAGGACGAGAAGAACACCAAGAAGGGTATGTGCTCTTCCTTGAAACCTCGCTATCGTGGCAAATCGTCAAAGAAAGCTCACCATTATGTGCATTCGACAGTGAAAGAGATGTCTAAAGACAACTTCCTGGGACTGCTCAAGGCGTCGCAGAAGTCAGTGGCGGCTGAGCCGGCGCCGCCTGCCCAGAAGAGCTCGTGGGCGGTCGTCCAGGACGACTACATGATGGGTGCCAAGCTCAAGGACTGGGACGCCGCGCACGGCACCGAGGTCGGTCGCGTGCGGCAGGAGGCCGACAAGGACGAGGAGGCTGCCGAGACCGCCGCGTGGAGCCAGGTCGGGGCCATGGACAGCGACGACGACAGCGGTGCTGCTGCCGGTGCATCCGCCAAGAAACGGCGGCCGGACAGCGGCGCCGCCAAGAAGGGCGGCAAGAAGCTCAAGCGCTAATAGAACTCGGTGTATCTGTAAATATATTGGCGTGGCAGCAGGCTGCGCTGGTAGATGCCAATGTGCAGCTATTCGCTCGTGGCGGCTTGGCCACACTCCGATCGTGACGGTTTGCAGGCTTCACCAAGTCCGATGCCTTTCCTGAGCGGTACAGCAATGCTGCGAGTCCTGAACAAGGCCAACAGCACACCGAAACCGGGCTTGATCGCCGTGCAATGCAGCGGTGGGCGGTTGTTCGCGTTGCAGTGTTGTGCGGTGGTCGCAGGTTGTCATTGATTCTGGCAGGGTTGTCGATGCAACTTGGTCAGTTCAGATTCGAATGTGTTAAACAGGGTATGCTGTTTGTGGGGTCGCCTGAGGCGAACCATCTGCGCGCGGAAAAGAAGAAGGCGGTGTGGAGCCATCGTGCCGCCATCGTGCCGCCACCAGCAGGCGAAGGCGCCGCCGCACCGCCAGGCGCCAAGCTCTCGCGTTGTCCAGCCCATCGGGAGCGTATCGGCTGCCGCGGACTGCAGCTCTCAGCGCCGAGCGTGCAGCGGCTGCTCCAGGACAGGGCGGTGGCCACCAGTGGCTGTCTGTCGCTCGGCTCTCGCTGCACGTCAATAGCAGCAACAGCGCGCCATGCGGCTCGTGGACTACTCGGATAGCTCAGACGGCGGCGAGAGCGAGAGCGAGTGGGACTCGTTCGGAGAGCTGCCGTCCGACTCGGATGAGTCGGGCGTCATGAGCATCCGCTCGCCCGAGTCGCCTCCCGCCTCGCCGCCGCGCACGTCGGCGCCAACGTCGCCCGTGTCGTCCAGCTCGTCCGGCTCGCCGGCCACTGCGGCGGGCATTCGTTCAAGCACATTGCGGCCGACGTGGGCACAGGCGAGTGGTGCTGGTGACGACAGTCCGGACGTCAAGGAGACGTTCGTCGTGGAGAAGCAGACGGTGGCGGACCCCATGAGCGGCGCCAAGACGGTGCGCGTGTCGACCTCGTTCCATGTTGAGACTAAGCACCATCGCGGCGCGAACGGTATGACCGGCTCGATCTCTCCAGGCGAGCGGAGCGACAGTGAGAACAACCCGGATCACAACGGCAGGGCTGCGCCGATGTTCCACTTTGGCCAAGACCCATTCCGCTCGTGGGCCAGTCAAGGTGGGCGAGAAGAAGGCAAAACGTCTGGCGGCGCGGAGTCGGTGGGCGATCCCGATCGGCTCCGCAGCGCGTTTGACACGTCGTTCTTCAAGCGGAAGAGCTCGCGGGTCGATTCTGTTGAGCATACGAGCGGTGATGGTCAAGACGACGCCAACGGGAATGGCGGGACGAGCCCGATGGAGACTTCTGACGATGCCGATACGAACGATGACAGCAGTGGGACGTCAACCAACGTGTTTGGAGGCATGCCGAGCCATGGACAGCCAAGACGCTCCGAAGAAGCCATGGGGAGTTCGTTTGACCGTCGACAGTCGTTCCAAGGCTCCTTCTCTGGCGATTCGCGGGATGCGTCGACGCACACGTCGCATGGTCGCTACCAGCACGCTCCTTTCCAGCGACATCGATCGACGTCGTCCATGTTTGCTCGCATTCGAGGCATGGGGATCGGCGACAAGTCTGTCGCTCAAGGCGGGAACCCAACGCAATCGGCATTTGGCGCGCCAACCGATGAACAGAAGCCGCTCTTTGGGGGCGTACAAGCTAGTGTTGGTGTTGACGGGGCTTCACGTCCTGCTCCGGCCTTTGTGTTCGGGGCTAGCGCGCATCAGTCTCCGTTTTCGTTCGGAACTGGTGTGCCAGCATCTGATGTCGACAATGAGATGGCCAAGTCCAGTACGACGACGAAGTTTGCCAACAGAGTCCGGAGAGGGAAGGCGACTGGTGGCAGTGCTATACCAAGACAAGCTGCAGGTGACAAGGGACCGAGCAACGCGAGCCATGCGCAAACGACAAACGCGTTTTTTAGTTCCTCAGTTCACACTCAAGCCCGCAGCGTTGGTGATCAGTCAAGTGGTGGAGATCATGGCAAGAGGGTTGGCCGTTCAGAAGAGAAGGTATCTTTTGTGCCAAACTCTTCGGCACCGCGTGCGAATCCAACTTTTACGTTTGGCTCGCCAAGTTTGAATCCCAGCTTTGGCCAGCAATCGACGCAAAGCGCCATCCCGCCGCCACCACGCGTGTCTCTGGCGAGGGCGTTCGAGGAAATGAACAACGGAGCCTCTCCGTCGGCAGCATTCTCGACTGGGACGCCTGAACCGGCCGCTCAGTCGTCTCGGACCAGGGCAGGACGCCGACGGAAGCTCAATTCGCCCAGTCCGGCTGCGAATGTGGACGCGACGGCGTCGACCAGCTCGGCGCGGGTGAACAATGTGAGCTCAAGTGCTCCAGCGTTTTCGTTTGCAAGTATGAACCAGGATGGTCGAACGTTTCGGTCGTTTTCTTCGATTAGCCGACCGTGGAGCAGGGAATCGTCCTCGGTGCCTCCCACTGCGCCTGGTACCGACAGCGAGGATGACGTTCACTCGACCTTTCCGTCAACTCCTAGTCGATCGAAGGTTCCGTCTACCTTCGTCTTTGGCAAACCAGAGGCGGCATCGACAGGCATTCCAGCGCACAAGAGCACCATGTTTAACTGGACGAATGCGTTTGGAGCTGGGAAACCGAGTCCTGCTAGCGTCGAGCGGCCCCACTCGACAGCGTTCGTGTTTGGGAAACCTGCAGCAGCCCCGGTTCAGTCACCTGCTGCGACACCGTCGCGACCAGTAGTGGAGAAATTGAAGTCCACCTTCGGTGAGTTCAAGATTGGTGTGGCAGATTCGCAGCGCAAACAATCGCGCTCGCGCAGCAAACCTGGGATGTTCTCGAACAGGAATGCTTCTGAAACGAAACCAAGTGAACCAGGGCCGAGCGGATCCCCGTTTGGACTGAATGCCACGTCATCATCATCTTCCCGTACCGACCGCGACGCACGGAATCTGAGTCATAGCCCTCCAGCCGACCCGTTTGTGATGCCAGTGTATCGCTCGCGAAAGCCGCCTTCACCTCGACCCACGACGACTGAGCAACGGTCAGATCGACAGCAAATGAAGCAGCAGTCGTCAAATGAGGCAAGCCAAGCATCGAATCCGTTGCCAAGCTCCGCTGGCATTGATGTATCTGGCCGGAGGATCCTTCGAGCGGCCCCGGCTCGTGCTACCGCTGCATCTACAGAGTACAAGGTGTCGCATCGGAGGATTTTGCGAGCAGGTTCGTGGCGCGACTCGCTGAACTCCAACACTGGCCCGAACAACAGAGACGGTCATCCTGACGAAGGCAACCGCGCTCGCCAGACGTCGTTCGCCGCGCTGGTGGACCAGGATGACGCTGAAATGGCGAGTGACGATGACGAGAATGACTGGGAAGAGTTAAAGCGGCGCGGCAACGAGTCTTACAAGAGTGCGCAATATGCGGATGCGTCTGAGTATTACCGGCAGAGCGCCGAAGCACTCGAGTCTCACTTGGAGCGGTATCCGGACATCAAGACCGCTGATCTGATGAACGACAAGGCGAAGCTGCACGCCAACCGCGCGGCTTCGCTGATGATGCTCATGCAGATTGGCGACGCGCAGCGCGAGTGCAGGAGCTCCATTGACGCTGATCCGTCGTACACCCGTGCGTACTTGCGTCTCGGTCGGATCCAAGTGCTGCTGGGCGATATCGCGCAAGCAAAGCACAACCTAGCGACTGCCAAGAACCTGATAGAGGTGAAGCGCCAGCAGACTAATACCGATAGCCGACGCCGCCGAGATGACACTGACTCGAACGACCACGCGTCGATCCTGAAAATGGAGGCGTCTATCAACAAGCTGGCGGCGCTGCAAGGCGAGATCAAGTGGTGTGTGGATGTGGGTGATCTTCGTCAAGCGCTGACGCACACTGATGCTGCGCTCGGGCTGGCCCCCAACTGCCGTGCGCTGCAAGTGAAGAAGGCGCAGATCCTGCTCGATCAAAAGTAAGTTGCATCCTCGTCGTACTTGCATGGACTGTGGCGATGTGGTGCTGATTTGACGCTTTTGTTGACGATGTGTGTGCAGGAACTACGACCGAATTGGAAGATACTGCAGTGACTTGCTGAAGAAGCAGCACTCGATGGGTCATGGAGTCGATGGCGGCGTGAATGGGGTGCCGTTCGACGTTGCTCCCATCGGAGTCGAGCTGGGGCTGATGTGGGCGACAGCTCTTCACTATCAGGACAGTGTCGATGAAGCAATGAAGGTGCTGAGTTCTCTGGAAGCAGCAGCGCCGTGCAGTGCCAAAGTGGTGCAACTGAAGCGCCTGTGGACGGACATGAAAGACGCCAAGCACCAAGCGAACGAGTTGTTCAAGCAGGGGGCGTACAAGCGCGCCATTCCGCTGTACTCGCAGGCGCTTTGTCTTGACCCAAAGCACGACCGGTACTGCTCGGTTATCTACTGCAACCGCGCGGCAGCCATGATGAGCTTGGAACGGTACCACACAGCGATGATGGACTGCGACGAAGCGCTGCAACGGCGTCCGAACTTCCCACGAGCGCTGCTTCGACGAGCGCGGTGCTGCGTCGCGCTGAAGAAGTTCGCTGAGGCTATCGCCGACTTCAATCGTTACTTGCGCGCGCTGGGGCGAGATGCATCCCCTCAAGTCGTCGCTGATATCGAGATCGAGCGGAACGCTGCCATGGCAGCGATGACGAAGGCAGCCGAAGAGAAGCGGCGTAGTGACGCCGCGAAGAGGCACGTCGAGCAGGAGCAGCGCCATCAGAGCGATCAACGGCGGTATGGGTGGAAGAACAGCACGTTCTACGAAGAGTTCCGTCGGGGCAGCACGTTCGGCTCGAGACCCGCCGGCTCCACGCCGAATTCTCGAGGCAACAACAACACGCGCCATCGTGCGTCCTTCATGCAGACGAAACCGCAGCGACGGACGCATTACGATGTGCTGAACGTCGAGAAGTCGGCCACTGCGGCTGAGATCAAGAAGGCATACCGGAAACTGGCGCTGATCTACCATCCAGGTACGCGGCGAGACCCTGAGTGGAGGTTGTACGCGATGGTACTCATGTGCGTTTTGTCTGGTCAATGTTTAGACAAGTCGAATGCCGAGAGCCACGCCGACTTGTTCAAGGAAATGACGGCGGCGTACACGGTGCTGTCCGACGCCACCGCGCGCGCGAAATACGATCGCGAGCTCATCTACAATCGCTTTGGCAATTTCTACGAGAGCTGAGATGCCGTCGCAAGGTGCTGCCGTCATTTGGTGCGTTCTTTGCGTGTGTTGGAAATACATGGATGGAGTGCTTTACCCAGAATGAATCTTGCTGTCTGCTGTCGACACCGTTGATCGCTCCTTCTTTCGTCCAGTCAACGGTTGTGCATATCCGACCAAACAGGCTTTTGTGTGATCTCGATGCATTCTTCATGGATACAATTCTTCGACGCGTGAGGTCGAACTGTTCGACGATCGAGCGGAGCGGAGCAGTCCACCAACGCTTTCGAATATGGCAAAGTAAAAGTGACATTCTGTCTCGCAATCCAGTCAAGAGATCGATTCGCGATGGAGAGGTACTGCTTTACTCTACTGCTTGGAACAGAGCGCCAATGCCACAGCTTGATGCCCTTCTTGCCGAATATGACACCCACCGACAAAGTCGAGTCTGAGTTGCCAATTTGGCTGATTCACAATTCGGTCAGTATCTAGCGACATCAGGGAACGCACGACACGCACGGATGCATTACGATGACATCTCCCTTCCCTTTCAGTAGTCACTCGCCTCAGTTGAGCGAGTTGGTGCTCAAGTCAATCTCTGGCTCTGCCTTCACATACTCGTAGTCGAACGGCTGCTTGGTGATCTTGGTGCACTCGCCCGTCGCCGTGACCTCGCGTCGCGTCGAGTCAAACTGGCTGTCGACCCAACGGAGCCACTCCGGCGCGGCTGCCGTGATGACGCCCGAGTGGTCCTGCTTCGGGTACAGCAGCAAGTGGATCTCGCTTCCGCCTGCACAAGCCGACTCGTACACCTGCTCGGTGATGTCGGCCAGCACCGCCGTGTCGTTGACGCCCTGCACCACCAGCACGGGGCCGTGCGCTTTGGCGCCGTTGCCAGGAGCTGTCGCATTCTGGTAAGCCTCGGCGTAGTAGATGTCTTGGTCCGTCGCCCCCGTGGTCGTGAACGTCGTCAACTCCTCGACAGTCAAGTCCAGCACGAGACCCATGACGCCGCTAGCGCACAACTGCGCTTTATCAACGAGTCCAAGCCGCTTCTTGATAATGTCGCCGAGCATGGACGAGTTGAAGTCCGGATAGAGCGGCTTGATGATGTACGGAGTCATGGGCAGCAGCTCGGAGATGGCAAAGTTGAGGAAGTCATCGCGCGGCAGGATGTTGGTGACCGCGTACTTGAACAGATCCCACACCTTGGCCGCCGGTGCGAGCGCGACCGTGCCGAGGTAGTTGTCGGCCTCGGAGCTGTTGTGAGCATCAGCCAAACTGTCGACGTCTTCCGCGAGCTTCCAAACGGCACCGCCTCCTTGGGAATGGCCGACTGATACCCACTCGGGAGTGAGAACCGATCCGAGAGCCTGGCGAGCAGCCACGACTGAGTGGAATAAGTCCTTGGCGTGCACGGTGTGAGTGCAGTACTTGTGATACGTCGCATTGTTGCCCAGCCCGGCGTAGTCGGTGGCCACGACCGCGTACCCGCGCGCGGTCAGCAGCGACCAGCTGTCATAGTCGAAGAAGTCTGGGCCATTCGAGATGGCGCAGCCGAAGCTCGTGCCGATGGTGCCGTGGGCGAAGGCGATGAGCGGGAACTTGCCGCTAGCCGGCAGCGAGTTCGGCAGCGCGATGAAGCCCGAGACGGGGACCAAGGTGGCGTCGTAGTCCTCGGAGACGTACTGGAAGCGATAGGCGGAGACGCCCGAGAGGGTCGTGAGGTTGGCTGGGTCGAGCGCCTGGAACTTGAGCAGGTCGCCGGGCTTCGCGGTCGAGAAATTGGCGGCGGTGGCGTAAAACTCCGTGTCGAAGTCGGCGCCGACGTACTCGCGGTCGTACGCGACCGTGCTCTGGAGCACCTCGAAGCACGCGTCGCCGCAACCGAAGCTCGCGGCGGTGGCCTGGGTCACGTCGAAGTTGGCAACCTGGTCGGCCTGCGCAATCGACAGTGCTGCCAAGGCCAAGATGGACGCCGATCGCAGCATGGTGTCGCGAGGGAAAGAGTTGCTGCAAGGCAGTTGCGAGGTTTGAGGAAAGTCGGCAAGTGAGCTGATCTCGATGGCCAGAGTCGACTGGGATGCATGATTGTGGCGCTGGAGTATGAGACTCGCTTGGCGGTGGTAACCAACTAGTCCAAAGGTCGATCGGGGCGGTGGCAGCATGGCGGTCAGCCGCAGTCGACCATGACCGCCACAGGTGGTGCAACATGAGCCTTGTGAAATGAGACCAACCCGTGGTGATGCGCGCAGGCGCTATTGTTTGATGAGAATCGCCAGCTGTCATCGAGAGCGAGAGTGGAATCACTTAACAGGAGTGCGTCGGCTAATCTCGAGCCTCGATTGCGAGACACAACGTCAGGGAAAGGAGCGCAACAGTGGACTTGCTGACGCGCCGGAGGTGGCAGCGCTCCGGTTTGTGTGCGACTATTCAGCAGCAAGCAGCACATCTCCGAGTGCCAATCGGATCTCGATCACGGATCGTGGCTTGTAATCTCGACACGCGATTGCGAGACGCGAGAGACGCAAAGCGGGGATGGGCATCTCGAAGGCGTTTGACGGCGCCACTAGGCAACGGCAGAATGCGGGGTTGTCCATTATCACACAGACTGTACTGCGCAGCTCCAAATCCTTCCGAGATATATGTGCGGCGAGCAGCGCATTGAGCGGAGGAGTCGCGTGGAACCCAGCTAGCGACTCGATCATTTTTCAATTCACCTCGACCCAAGCACACGCCGCTCAGCTTATTCTTCGACGATGCTCGCGCCGCTCGCGGGTCTCGCGCTCTTCGCCATTGTCCCGGTCTGGGCCACCCCCGCCGCCGACTTGAACGTGTCGCTGGACACGGCCGAAAGCTACGACTGCGACGCAGCGTGCTACGAGATCCTGCAGACCATGACCGAATTTGACCACGAGTATTTTGGCACTGACTTTGACTGGGACTTCTACGCCACCGCCGACAACTTCTCGACCGCAGCGCTCGGCGACCTGCTCAAGCTCGAGCCGGTGGACCCGACGACGCTCTCCACCAAGTCGGGAGTGTCCGTGTACCACATCCAGTACGTGTCCGAAGACTACGACGGTTCGCTCGTGCCGGCCACGGGCTTCATCGCGCTTCCCTACTCACTCCCTGACAGCGGCAAGTTCCCGCTCATCGCCTACGCTCACGGCACGAGCGGCGCGTACCGCGGGTGTGCGCCGTCGAACGGGCCGGAGCTCTACGACTACGATAGCTGGAACCTCCTCGTCGAGCGAGGGTACGCGGTCGTCGCCACCGACTACGCCGGGCTCGGCAACAACTACACGGAGCACAAGTACTGCGCCTTCTCAGTCAACGCCAAGGACGTCTTCCACTCGGTCACGGCCGCGCGCCACGCGTTCGGCAGCGTGCTGACTGCCGAGTGGATGGGCGTCGGCCACTCGCAGGGTGGTGCTGCCGCCTGGAAGCTCGCCGAAGACGTGGTGGAACTGTCTGCTGCTGCCGGGACGACTGAGGCGGCCAACTACCTCGGCACGGTCGCATTGGCCCCGGCGGTGAAGATCTGGGGATTGATGAGCGAACTGGTGACCGACATCTTCCCGCGTGACGACTTCCACAACTATGCCATCAGCACGTACGTGCCGTTGATCACGATCGCGGTGTCGCGGATCTTCCCGGAGTTCAGCGGCTCGATCCTCGGCGATGTGATGAAGAAGCGGATGGGTCTCATCGACGAAGCCCAGCTGTGCATCATGGGAGCCGCAGGTTTGACGCTCGACTTGTCTGTCGACGAGCTCACGACAATGGGGCCAAACGGCCCAGGTGCGACCGCAGAAGACCTTGAGATCATACAGAAGTACCAGAATGCGACCGCTCCGGTCAACGGCGGCAAGGCTCACGGCCCGATCCTCGTGGTGCAGGGTGAGAACGACACGGCGGTGCTGGCCCAAGTCGTGGTCCAGGCCTACGAGGACGCATGCGCGGACGGCAACGAGGTCCACCTGACGCTGTACCCGAAGCAGGACCACTCGGGCGTCATTGTCGCGGCGGCTCCCGAGTGGCTGCAGTGGGTCGACTCTCGCTTCGACGCCACGTCGCGCCTGCTCAGCGGCAACGGCGCGTGCTCGAGCGTCACCAAGTACCCGTTCGACTACGAGAACGTGCAGGCGGAGCTCGAGCTGGACCCTAGCAATCTCAGCAGCTAGAGTACTGATGCGTGCGAGGCATTGACAGTGTGGGTTGGCATACCTCAATACAGACTGGAAAGAATGCTATTGAGTCGCTTGCCGTGCCAACTGCAGCTTGGTGTAGTAGGCCACGATGACTGGCTGCCGGAACAGCGTCCTTCTCACGATCCGCTTGTCACTCAGGTACGCCTGCGTCTCCTGCAAGCCCCAGCCGTGGCGGAAGAGCAGCCAGCAGAAGGCCACGGCGGCGCTGCGACCGTTGCCGCCCTTGCAGTGCACGTACACGCGCACACCGCTGTCGCGCTTGTCCTTGATGAACGCCACGGCCGCTTCGATGTCCTGCAGCGTCGGCTCCGTGTGGTCCTGTCCACCACAATCACCACCATCATAACAATTGTTCAATCGCTCGTCTTCCCATATCCATTCCTGGGTCTCATGTCCTTACGATGGTCGGGAGCCGCAGCTGCGCGATGTGAAGCTTGCGATAGTCTCGCACAGGCCCCGCGTACTCGTCACAGAGATTGATGACCGCGCGCACGCCGCGCGCGTAGAGCTGGTCGACGTGACCCATGAAGGCCATCGGCGCGGCGCCGAGCATGACATGCGAGTCGACGAGCGTCCAGTAGTCGCGGCGCCGCTGCCAGTACGTGAACGGCCACGTCGGGTAGAAGTAGAGGCGGCCCACCACGCGCGCCACGCGAGGGGGGAGCAGGTGCGCCTGGAAGGCCGCAAACACGAGCGCGAGCGCCGCCAGCCACAGCACCACTCGCATCGTCAGCATGTTCGGGTTCAGGAGGTGAGCCAAATCTCAGGCAAAGAGGTTCACTCCCATGATAGTGACACGCTACATTTCCAGCAAATCGGTTGCACCCCATTAGAGTGACTTGATGCAACCTGGTCAACTCGACCAAACCCACAAGGAATACAAATTGAAATGCAGTCTGTTCAACCGCCGACCATGGCGGACGAGCTACTTTAGCTGGAGGCAGAAGCGGCGGCCTCGTCGACGAGCTGGTACTCGGTGGCGAACCACGCGGCCGAGTTCTTCTGCATGTACTTGAGGAAGTCGTTCAGGCGCGACTGGATCTGGCTCAGCTCGTGCGGCGACAGGTTGGTGCTGCCGAGCAGCACGGGGAGACGCACTGCCATTCCAAACACGAGGAGTCGAAGCGTGAGCAACATACATACAAGCATGCAGAGATGGGAGAGAAACAACTCACCGAACAGCCGGACGAGATGCTCGGCTCCGTAGAGCTCCGAGACGGGCACCTCGTCATTCTTCTGCTTGATCTCGTCGAACTGCTTGCGCTCCATCCGGTACAGCAGGATGGCGCCGAGCGCTCGATCAAAGTATGACTGGATGCCGTCCATGATGCCTTCGATGTTCTTGAACTCCTTCTCCTCGTTCTCGTTGCCCTCCGTCACCTTGCTCTTCTTGAACTCGAGGTACGTCTTGATGATCTGCGCGAACAACACCCTCACAACGTCAGTCACTCGGGTTACCACCGGTCAATGAAAGCGATACAGTACCTGTCGCACCGACGGCTTGCGCGGCAGCGGCACGAGCTTGCGCGGCTCGTGCGTGATCTGCTTCCAGTCCTCTACGAGCTGCTTCTTGAGCGCAAACGGCATCTGCACGCTCAGATTTTTGCCGCCGCCAGGCCTCACAGAGGTGTCCTCGGTCGGCGGCGGCATCTCCTCCGTCTCGGTCTCGGTGCTGATCTTCATCTTCTTGAAAGGCGACTTGCGAGCGCCAGCCGTGTCGATGCCCGCCGTGCTGATCTTCTTCTTGCGCGCGAGCGCAGACTTCTCCTTCTTGACCTTCTCCATCTCCGTCTTGGCGCGCTCCTGCACCGCGCGGTTCGCAGGCGTGTCGGCCAGCACGAGGTCGTGCTTGACCCACTCGTCCCATTTCTTGGACCAGCCCTGGTAGTGCACAAAGTACTGCGTATTTGGCGTCACCTCGCCGCCCTCCGCCACACCGTGGCCGTGGTCCACTTTGAGCACCTTGGCCTCGTAGATCACCATGCCGTGGTACGCCAGCACGGCGTCGTTCACCGCGAACGGAGCCTTCATGGTTGTTGCAGTGGGAACTCTCGCGGCAATCGGCGCTTTTTGGCGCGGGAATGGCCGCCGACCAAACTGCAGTCTCCAACAATTAGTATTGGTCGCGCTCTTCTGTCAGTAAATAGTGCGATTTATCAGAGATATAGTTTGAGTTGATGTCTAGGTTCATTTTTGAGGACTGTGTCATCCAAATATGGACCAATCGAGTCGGCTGAACGTCCTATAGACGAGTGACACCACTCGTTTTGGATGGAAAAGTAGCAGGAAGCAAGCCAGCCAAAGTACCCATATGAAGTACCGATAAGACCGCGCCTGAGCAAGCACCCGAGCTGCTGGCGAACGTCGGCGGAAGTTTGCCGGTCGGCAGGGCAGCAAGCAGCAGGAGCGAAAGCGGGTGCTCCCCGTCGCGACAGAGGCCCGCGACGCGAACCCAGCGCGGTTATCTACCCACCGGAAGCCTTCCCAAGAACCTCCGAGCGGTGTCGAGTGAACAGACGGCGCCATGGCCACGCGGATCGACCACGAGAAGCCCGAAGGCGTCGACGAGCCGCCGGTACTGCGCACGGATTGTGTGCTAAGAGGATATATGCTCGTTAGTTTGACTAACTGATACCGGTGATGGGGTTGCAACCGCAGATTGTCAAGAAGGTGCGCTACGACGAGAGTGCCAAGGTCGCCGAGGACGTCAAGAAGGTCAAGATCGACGAGGGCGAGGCTGTGAGTGGGCTTGCTTTCCCCCCACATGGATTGCTGGTGGCGTCGCTGACTGATGGCCGGTGCAACTGTTGTTATAGAGTGACGCGGTGAAGGAGAACGGGGACATCAGCGGGGAGGAAGCCCAGGAGCAGGCAGACAAGGAAACCAACGGTAGCGCAACGCCTACCACCGCGTCGCCAACGCAATCCGATGCGGATGCTGGTAAAACGAGCGAGGAAGAGGACAAGGTGGGTTGTAGATTGTTTGCGGCTGGATCACATGAACCTTGCCGATTGCTAACACTGAATGGGTGGATGGAGCAGACAGTCAAGCCGAACGTGACCGGCAGCGCCTTCGGCGGGTTCGCGGCGTTCAGCACTTCCAGTGGGTTCAGCGGCTTCACGTCCTCGAGTTCGACCGGGTTCGGGTCATCGGCCTCGAGCGGATTTGGCACCACGTTCGCGTCATCCAAGTCGACAACAACGGAGGAGGAATCGGCGGGCGAGGAATCCAGCGACAAGCCCAAGGCGAGCGGCTTCGGCGGGTTCGCGTCGTTCCACAACGCGTCGACGTTTTCGTCGATCGCGTCCCAGACGACGTCGACCGACGGCTTTGAGACGACGGCGTCGTCCTCGACGGATCTGTCAGACGTCGATGCCGCCGTGGAGAAGAAGAAGCCAGACGTGGTCGTGTCGGAGCTGTCCGAGGCAGAGGTGTGAGCTGTTCCATTCCAGCATCGCTGAGGTGGCATTGGTGCTCATTCGTATTGCTTTTTGCTGATTTAGCTGGCGAACGGTGAGGAGGGCGAGACAATTCTAGTGGAGGTGTGTCCGCCGCTGTATTGCAACTCTCATTGTCAATGCAGATGCCGATGGACTGAGCGATCTTTGCATGCTGCAGAAACGCGCCAAGCTCTTCAAGCTCGTAGACAAGGACTACGCGGAAGTGGGCATCGGCCCGTTCCGCGTCCTGCAGGCCAACGACGCCGACCCGACCGACAAGTCGGCCGTGCGGTTCGTCATGCGGCGCGAGTCGTACGCGCGCGGGCCGGGCACGAAGCTGCTGATCAACGCGTTCCTGAGCTCGCTGCTCACATGCGTGAAGAAGACGGAGAAGGCGCTGCTGCTCGCGGTGCTGGAGCCGTCGGCGGACGACGCGGCCAAGTTCGAGCCCACGACGTACCTGCTGCGGTTCGGCGCGTCGGAGGACCTGGAGGCAGTGCACGCGCGCCTCGAGCGCCACATGAAGTAGTGCTCGCTCTGCTTGAGCTGCTTGTATCCTTTGCATCCGGCTTAAACTTCCAGTTAGATAACCGATATTTCCACCATTCTGCGATATCTTTGTGATGAATTTTCGAAACCCGCGGGTGCAAAACCCATGTCCAAATTTAAGCTAAAACACGACCCGACCCGCCGGTTACGAACCGGTTACACTCGCCTCGAACGAGTGGCTGCGTGGTTGCAAGTGTATTTGGTTGGCCACCCGCCCGCCACCCCCTTATCAAATCCGAGTGCCTGCTTGTTGTTTGGAGGAGTTCATTCTTGGTCTCGCGACTGCTGGGACGTGTGGCACTTGGTTGGCGCGAGTGTATCGGGATCTTCTGGAGGTCGGGAAGTGTTGGTCGGGCGGACGATGAAGATGACAAGCTCCCTCTTCTGAGCAACCCCTTGCGGAAGATAGCTGCATCCGGAATCACTATATGCAACCACCGAGTCCACCCAGGTTCGTCTGTACGGATTGTATGGATTGTATATCTGCATATCTGTATATCTACGTGTTGGGAGTGCGATGATGAAACTCGAGACTGACCAGGCTTGAACCAACTAGCCGTGCGGAATCGAATATATCACTATCACCCATAAAATGAGCACTCCCCTCATTTGATGGCTGCGTGACTGTATGGACTGTGTGTTGGCGTGGGAGGGGTGATGACAGTATACTTTGGTCCGTGTTCTTGATCCGCGTCATCGCGATGAAATTGCCCAAAGTGCTGACCTTCCACTGCTATTTATCCTGGCTGCATGTTGTGTGTGTTGCTTCGTAGTACTCCACGCCGGCAATGTTCTGCGGTCGTCGAGGTCAAGTCGTCTGCCAGCATCGGTCCTCTTGTCGCGTCAGCCTCCCGCGTCTTGCGCTGCAAAGTTCGAGGCGTGGGATGGTTGGTCGTGGCGGAGGAAGTCCCCGGTGCGGGTTGACGGCTTGGTCTCGGCGGCTCGCATTTGTAATTGGTCCCGGTACTTTTTTCCCGAAGCGAGAGCGATCAGCCAACTTTCTACGGATCGCGCGGTGGCGGCGGCTGTACCTTGTGTCTGTCCGTTCGCCACGGTGCCGCGCGATCAACAGAGTTGCTGACATTCCGCTTGATTGTGCGTGTTTGTATGTTGTGTGTGTGGCGCTGTTGATGATATGAACTTTCATGCACCACTCTGATAGCCGGGCACTTGCTGTCCGGCGGTGTGGATAGCCATATCACCTAAGAACGTTTGGATGAAACAGCGTTCATCACTTGCATGTTTTGTGTCTTGCTGCTGATTATACGATATGGTCTGAATTTACCCTTTTGGTCCTTTTGGACAAGACTGTGGAAACCATACACCTGTGTTTATGAAGCAAGACTCGATTGAGTGTGTATGTGCATGTTTGGACCTGGGTCGACGGAAGCGCGCGTGACGAGAAGTCTTTTTGGATTCCCCTTCATGAAGCCACTCTACATGGCGTTCCGTGATGAGCATCCTTTATCGGATGCGCTTCCTGACCTTTGTTGATTGCATGTGCTTGCCTTTTGATCAGCGACGGCGATGATTATAATATCCACACAGACCTGTTCTGAAAGACTCATGTGGAAACGTGTAACATGCATCACCATATGAGCCGCTCGCATTCTCTTGCTTGTCAAGTTTGTAGCGATGATAGCTAGGTAGTGCTTGGACTTCTGTAGCTTTCGATTGCCCTCGATAATAAAATCTACTCGATTGCAACTCTTCCTTCTCTTCCTTTAGTTTCTTCTTTCCTTCTCTTCCTTGTCAATACTGCTTGTCTACCTCTATCGTGTCAATGCGTTCTTGGCTGAGCAGTCCTTGGACTCCCGTTCGCCGTCGTCGTCGCCGCGAGCGTGTCGAGGATGAGCGTGCGCGCGCGCTGGTAGTCGAGCGGATCGAGCGAGTAGAGGTCGGTGCGCGCCTTCTCCCTGTACCGGCAGAACTCGGCGAAGTCGCTCGTGCGCAACACGTGCTGCGCTACATCGGTGCGCAGCTGCTGCATCTGCACGGGCGGCAGCGTGCTCTGCGCGAGCGCGAGCAACTCGAAAGCCTGGATGGCGAACCGCAGCGACTCGAGCCGCAGCGTCTCGACCGGCGCGCCGTCCTTGCCGGGAAGCACGAAGTACATGTCGCCCACCTTCCACGACGGCGCGCGCCACTTGAGCGAGTCCCACGGGCGAGCGGGCCAGAGGCAGTAGTTCCACCGGAGGAAGCCGTCGAGCTCGAGGAAGTGCGTGAGAAAGCCGACGAGTTCGCCCTCGACGAGCGGCGACGAGACAAACTGGTTCGGGAACGCCGGCCCGCAGCACACGTACCAGCAGAGCTTGCCCGAGCGCGCATGGATCTCCGACTTGATGCGGTGCGTCACCTCGAGGTCGGCGCACGCGAGCGGCAGCAGCGGCACGAAGTCGACGATCTGCGGCGGCGCGTAGTTGAAAAAGTCCAGGTTGTTGAGCGCAAGCTTGACCTTGAAGCCAGGCGCCACGCGCTGCAGGAACTGAAGCTGCTCGTAGAAGACCGTCACGTCGCTCGGCTCGTCGGCACAGATGCGCACGCGGTCCACGACCCCGAGCGTCACACAGTGCGAGTAGAACTGCTCGATGACTTGCTCGACCTCGCTCAGGCGCCGCAGGTACCGCACGCGCTGCGTCGAGCGGTTCTGGCACCGGATCCGCCAGCTGTCGATCGCGAAGCCTGCGGCCGCCGTGCCTGGTCCTATTCCGAGTGACGACGCGTTCGAGAGCGACCTCGACCGCGCGGAGTCTCCATCTTGACCGTTCCCAGCATTGCCACCGCTGACGGACGAGGAAGCCGCATCCTGGCCAGTACCAGATCCGTTCGAGTTGGTGTTGTTGGCCGCCGACCCCGAGTGGTTGGATACCCCCGACGAGGACGACCGTCGGCGCTGCAGGTGCTTGGCATGGTGCGCCAAGTGGTCCGTCGGCCCGCCGAAGCCCGCTTCCACGTCGCGCCAGATCGCGAGCAGCCCGAACACTTCGATTTCGGAGTCCATGTGGTGCTTGTGCGCGAGCTGCAGCAGTCTGTCGAAGTGCCGGAAGTCGACGGTGAGCGGCTGGCCGCGGTCCGGGTCGTCGCTCACCTCGAGGATGGCGTGCTCGAACAGCGCCGACGGGTACTGGTGCTCGAGGTAGCACTGCTGGCCGGCCCAGGGCACCTCGGTGGCCACGACCGACACGCTCTTCTGGCCCAGCTCGGCCAGCGGCGCGAGGTACCGGTCGATGAGCTCGAAGTGGCGGTCGCTCCAGAGCGCCACGCTGTGCGCGCGCGCGATCGACGTGTAGTGCTGCCACAGGTCGAGGTGGAAGCTCCAGTCCGCGGGCGGCGGCAGCTGTACGTTGACGACGCGCACGTGGATGGCGCTCACCCACGAGAGCTCCTCGTCCTGGAAGCCCGCGGCCTGCGTGAAGATCCGCACGGGCAGCTCGTAGACACCCGGCGCGACGGCGCTCGTGACGCGGAGGCGGATGTACACGGCGTGGTCCGTCTCGGCGGTCGGCGAGTGCCCGCCGCGGTCCAGGAACTCCATCATGAGCTCGTCGTTCTCGTCCTGCACGTAGCCCACCAGCAGCGTCTCGACCTGCAGCTGCGGCGGCGCGAAGCTTTGGTCCACCTGCACGCGCGCGCGCGGCGAGTGGCCGTGCGCGAGCAGCCAGTTGCTCGCGTCGGTCGCCACGGAGAAGGCGTAGTTGGACCGCAGCCGCACCTGGACGCCCGTGACCTCGTTCTTGGCCGCCGCAAGCCGCGCGCCGCCCGGCAGCTCCACGCGGGCCTCGGCGGACGCCCACGGCACACGGCGGTTGCCTCCGTTGCCGTTGCCGTTGCTGTTGCTATTGCCGTCCTTGGCCTCGTCGTCCTCCATGTCGCTCGCAGGGTCGGAGCTGCGCGCGGACTTGGCCATGGCCGGCGCCAGCTGCGCGTGCAGCCACATCTCGTCCGGGTTCGAAGGCTGCCGGTCGGCCTCGAGCTGCTCGGCGAACGCGGCCACGTCGAAGGACAGCCGCCGGCCGTCCAGCGGCGGCAGCACGCGCGGCAGCGGCGGGAAGTCGAACGAGCCCGAGGGCGACCGCCCACTCTGCGCCGCCGCGCTCAGCTCCGCGAACAGGTCGCGGTCCGCGCGGTCCGCGGCCTCGTCCATCTCGAGCGACGACGTGGACGACATGGACTCGTCGTTCGACATGCTCGCGTCCTCCTCCTCCGCGTCCTCCGCGCCGCCGCTCAGCGCGCTGCCGGTGCGCGCGAACGCGCGCTGCGATCCAGGTGACTGCGCACTTGTACCGCTACCCCCGCTGCTGCCATTGCCATTGCCGCCGCCATTGCCGCGCGGCGAGGACGCGCCGGACGCCATGCTCTCCGGTGTTCTCCCCGAGAAACTCCCGAGTTCAAGACGAGCAGCCACCAAAGCACCGCCAGCCCGTCGAAACACATGATTTAATATTTCGATATTTGACCAGTATCTAATTGTATTATTCGGTCAAGAGTGTGACCTGTGTAATTACATACAATATTTGAAGTCGTTTCCGGAATTGGCGAGGAGCTCACTTACTGGTCGAAGGCGGCCCACGATGGTGCTGTTCGTGCTGTATGTCAAGGCGGAGCTGGAGAACGTCGCGCGGCTCGAGGCGCCGCCGCTGCACCGCTGGTGCCTGGACGTGAAGGAGCCGCGCGGCGACGAGACGCGCGACGGTGTGTTCGTGTCGGACGAGGAGGTCGTGGACGTGGCCGGCGGCCGCGGCGAGGTGCATTTCACGCTCAAGTGGCCCGGCGCCACCAAGCCCGCGCAGCTCTCGGTCGTGCGCGACGTCAAGAAGCTGACGCGCGCCGTGGAGGCGGGGGACTCGGGCGAGTTCGTCCCCTTCGTGGGCTTCGAGTGCCGCGGGCTCGAGCCGTACGCGTGGCACCCGGAGGGCGGCTACCGCGTCGTGTCCTCCGGCGAGACGGCCGCGTTCGACGACGTCGAGCTGAGCGACGACTGGGCCGACTACGACGAGGAGGGCCAGCAGTCGGTGGGTGTCTACCAGGTCGAGTACAAGTTCGAGGTGCACAAGTAGGCGGCGAGCAGTGGCAGTGGAGAGGGAGAAGCCGCATATGTCACAGTTCATACAATGCAGAGGATTCCGCTTGGATGCTCTGTCGGGTTATGTTGGGTTTTGTGTGGGGGAGGGGGAGGCTACGGCCCGCCGGCGGCCGCGGCGGCGGCGGCCTCGGCCTTGAGGAACTCCTCCTTCTCGTCCATGTCCCTCTGCATCTCCTGCGAGATGTCGTTGAGCAGGCTGTCGAAGTTCCACGGCTCGTCCGGCTCGCCCACCTGGTCCACCGGCGTCAGCGGCATGTCCTACTAACCAGCGAGCCAATGGCAACGACAATGGGGACGTACCGCCTTCTCGGGACACAGCGCGCTCGTGAGTAGAGAGAGGTCGACGCCGTGGGCCTGTTGCCATCGCGGACACGACGTTAGATTCTGACATTGTGGTCAGGAGGCGACTCGCGAATGGGGGGGATCCTTACGCCAGTGGTCGGCAGCGCGAACTTGATGTCCTTCTCGAGGTCCTTGAGGCTCTGCACCGCGCGCGTCGTGTTCCTCGGCGCCTCGGCGACTGTCGTCGTTCAGCCGCCACCGAGTGAGCAGGTAACGCGATTTTGACCGTCCAACATCAGCGCCACGCACCTTGCGTCGTGATGTCCGGCTCGCGTTCCTCCTCCTCCAGGTCCGGGATCTCCACGATCTCTGTCGCCACCCAAGGTTAACAGGATTCATACTGTAGTTCTCCTTATCTGCCAGCATCTGACTCAAACCTGTCGACTCGCCGTCGTCGTCGAAGTGGCGGTTCTTGGCCGACTTGCCGCCCAGGCCGCCGCCCGCCGCCGCGCCAGCGTCCGAGCCCTTCCGCCGCCTACTGGCGCGCTTGCTCTCGCCTCCCGCCGCGGCCGTCCCTCCTCCTTCCCCATCCTTTTGCTCGCTCACAAGCGCCGTTGCATCGGAGCCCCAGCCCACACTCGCACGCGGCGGAGGAGGCGACGACCCGCCGCCCTTGGCGCCGTCGCCCAGACCATCGGCGGCGCCGTCGTCCAGCTCGTTGAGCGCCATCTTGGCGCTCTTGGCGTCCTCGGAGCTCGTCGCGTCCTTGGCCTCGGACCGCGCGCCGCTCTTGCGCGTGAAGAACGAGTCGCCCGTGTCCGCCATGACGCCGCCGCTCGAAATGCGGCTCGCGTCGCTTCGCGTCCAGCTGCACTCGCTATTGGCACGTCTAATTGACTTGAGTATTGTATGTGATGACTTGTAGTTGCACGTCGCAGTCCAACTTGAAGTCGTCCGACTTCGCACAGGCGAGCTGCAGCTCCATCGAGACGCTCCATCTCGCGAACAATGTGGATGTGAAGCAGTGTTCAACCGCTCGCTCACGTCCAGCGAAAACGGGGTCTCGATCATCGGGGGAGACTGTGATTATGCCGCGCGTGGTCCACGTGCGCGGCAATTCTGGCGCAATCCACGCACAATCCAATTTCGATAGACTGGCGGGTGGTGCCGCCGCGCGGCAATGCTGATGCTGTTCGTAACCCGCGCAATTACGGCTAGGAAACGCGCGGTGCCTCGAGCGCCGCGAGTCATCACTGCCGTGGTGCCAGCACACAATGTTGTGTCCCGCACGCGGCGTGATGTGTACTGCACACCCACGCTTCAAGCGTTAAACTAGAGCCGGGCGGTCCATCCGAGCGGTCCGACCTTCCTCAGTTCATTTGGATCTGACTGCGCTGCGTCGCTATGCAAACGCCAACAGAAGCGACCGAGTATGGTCCTAATGCAGCACGCTCTAGCAGCGACGGATACAGCGCGATACAGTGCAGTGCTGCGTGGCGGCGGGCGGTGCAGGCGGAGTGATGCTTGAGATAGGGCAGCGCCACCCTCCTCCTTTTGAGCAGTTTGACGTTTTGAGGCATCATCGCTGGTGTTCGCGTCAACGATCCGTCCTTTCTGCGCATCCTCGATTGTGCTCAGATTGGTCATGTTTGCGGTCATGCGGCTCTTATATTGGGCATATCCATTGTATTTGGGCTCCTTTGAGATGGATACTCGCAGTTTTGGGTGAATGCGAAGGGGCGGCGATTTACATTGGGCTCGATGTTGATGCTCTCATGATGCCTCGTTCCACACCGGTTGATGCCGAACCTGCACATTTCAGACTGCAACTGGAGGCGATTATGCTCGAAAACCACAGGTTGACGGGTGTCGAGCGCGCGGTTGTTCCCCGGAGTCAGAGCCCCGCCCTCCGTTACCGCCTGCTCTCTTTGTCAGACCCCGAATTGGGTTTTGTTTCCCTTGCTCATTTCCCGATTCGCCTCACCTTGCCCAAGCCACGCACCGAGAAGGACACACCAAGGCGATGGCATCGACTCCGGCGTCTACGACGTCCCAAGTCGAGGATGCAGCAGTTCCCTTTGGCTTCGACTCGGTGGACGCCATGATGGCTCATGGACCGCATGTGCTGCACGAGCAGATAGCCACCAAGCTCGAGGTCGCGTTAGGCCGCGCCATGCCGCAGATGGACGTGCGCTTCCGCAACCTGTCGCTCACGGCCGATATCGTCGTGGTGGACGACAGCTCCAAGCACGAGCTGCCGACAATCCCCAATACGATGAAGAAGGCGTTCGTCGGACCGAAGAAGCGCATCGTGCATAAGGAAATCCTCAAGAATGTCAGCGGCGTCTTCAAGCCCGGCACTCTAACCCTGCTGCTCGGCCAGCCGGGGTCGGGAAAGTCGGCGCTCATGAAGGTGCTCAGCGGCCGATTCCCGATGACCAAGAACATCACGATGGAGGGCGAGGTGACGTACAACAACGTGCCTCACAAGGACATCCTCAAGGTTCTGCCGCAGTTCATCGCGTATGTGACACAGCGCGACAAGCACTTTGCCACTCTCACAGTCAAGGAGACGCTCGAGTTCGCGCACGAGTTCTGCGGTGGCGAGCTGTCTCGCCGTGGCGAGGAGTTGCTGTCGAAGGGTACGCCCGAGGAGAACGCCGAGGCGCTGACGGCCGCCAAGGCCATGTTTGACCACTATCCAGACCTGATCATCCGCCAGTTGGGACTCCAGAACTGCGAAAACACCATCGTCGGCGACGCCATGCTGCGTGGTATCTCCGGTGGTGAGCGAAAGCGAGTCACCACCGGTGAGATGGAGTTCGGTATGAAGTACGTGACGCTCATGGACGAGATCAGTACGGGTCTCGACAGCGCCGCGACCTTCGATATCATCAACACACAACGAGGCATCGCTCAAAAGCTGCGCAAGACGGTGGTCATCGCTCTGTTGCAGCCGTCGCCAGAGGTCCTCGCTCTCTTCGACGACGTGATGATATTGAACCAAGGTGAGCTGATGTACCACGGTCCAGTGAGCGCGGTCGAGAGCTACTTTGAGAGCTTGGGGTTCCATTGTCCTCCTGGCCGCGACCTGGCGGACTACCTGCTGGACCTTGGCACCAGCGAGCAGTATCGCTACCAGACTGAGCGCTCCGGCAAGCACCCGCATCTTGCCAGCGACTTTGCCGACTTGTTCCGTCAGTCAGCGATTCACAAGGGAATGCTGCAGGCGCTGATCGAGCCGCACCAACCCGAACTGCTGGCGAACGTGGACATGCATATGAAGCCGACGCCGCAGTTCCACCAGTCGTTCTGGACCAGCACCATGTCGATCTTCCGCCGTCAGCTCATGGTCACGTACCGCAACAAGCCCTTCATCATGGGACGTGTGCTCATGATCACCATCATGGGCCTGCTCTACTGCACGACCTTCTTCCAGTTCGACCCAACGCAGATCGCCGTCGTCATGGGGATCATCTTCGCCTCCATCATGTTCCTCTCTATGGGACAGTCGTCCCAGGTGCCGACGTATCTGGCCGAGCGCGACATCTTCTACAAGCAGCGCGGTGCCAACTTCTTCCGCACTTGGTCCTACGTCCTGGCCAATTCCGTGAGCCAGATCCCGCTCGCGATCGGCGAGACCGTCATCTTCGGCACGCTCGTCTACTGGGTCTGCGGCTTCAACGCCGACGCCGGCTCCTTCATCCTCTTCCTGCTCATCCTGCTGCTCATGAACCTCGCCATGGGAATGTGGTTCTTCTTCCTTACGGCCGTCTCGCCCAACGCCAACATCGCCACACCCATCAGCATGGTCTCGATTCTCGTGTTCGTCATCTTCGCTGGCTTCATCGTCGCGCGCAGCCAGATCCCCGACTACTTCATCTGGGTGCACTGGATCAGCCCCATCAGCTGGAGCCTGCGCGCGCTCGCCATCAACATGTACCGCTCGGCTACCTACAGCGTGTGCGAGTACGACGGTGTCGACTACTGCGCGACATACAACGGACTCACGATGGGCGAGTACTACCTGGGACTGTTCGACGTCCCGACCGAGAAGGTCTGGATCGTGTACGGCATCATCTACATCATCGCCATCTACGTTGTCTTCATGGTCATGTCGGCCGTCACGCTTGAACACTTGCGCTATGAGAGTCCCGACAACGTCGACGTGTCCGAGACGCCAGTGGATGACAGTGAGTCCAACTACAAGCTGGTGGCGACGCCCAAGGGATCGACGGACGCGGCGGCCGTGAGCTTCAACCAGGACGGCGACATTGTCGTAGACGTCCAGGCGCGCGACAAGAACTTCATTCCAGTCACGGTCGCTTTCCAGGACCTGTGGTACTCGGTGCCGGACCCGAAGAACCCCAAGGAACAGCTTGACTTGCTCAAGGGAATCTCAGGTTTCGCTCTGCCTGGATCAATGACGGCACTCATGGGATCATCAGGTGCTGGCAAGACCACGCTCATGGACGTGATTGCTGGTCGCAAGACTGGTGGCAAGATCACCGGCAAGATCCTGCTCAACGGATACCCTGCCACCGACCTCTCCATCCGCCGATGCACTGGGTACTGCGAACAGATGGACATCCACTCGGAGGCCGCCACGATCCGTGAAGCACTGACCTTCAGCTCGTTCCTCCGTCAAGACAGCAGTATCCCCGACAGCAAGAAGTACGACTCGGTCGAAGAGTGTCTTGACCTGCTCGGACTGCGCGACATTGCCGACCAAATCATCCGTGGCAGTTCGGTGGAGCAGATGAAGCGTTTGACGATCGGTGTGGAGCTTGCTGCTCAGCCGAGTGTGATCTTCCTCGACGAGCCGACGAGTGGTCTGGATGCTCGCTCTGCCAAGATTATCATGGATGGTGTTCGCAAGGTGGCCGACTCGGGTCGTACGATTGTGTGTACGATTCACCAGCCGTCGGCCGATGTGTTTTTCCTGTTTGACAGTCTCTTGTTGCTGAAGCGTGGTGGCGAGACGGTGTTCTTTGGTGATCTGGGCAAGGACTGTCACAATCTGATTGACTACTTTGAGGCAGTTCCTGGTGTGGCTCCTCTGTCTGAGGGCTACAATCCTGCGGCTTGGATGTTGGAGTGCATTGGTGCTGGTGTGAGCAATTCGGTGTCGAACGCCATGGACTTTGTCAAGTACTTCAACGAGAGCCCTGAGAAGCTCGCGCTGGACGACAACCTGGCGCGTGAAGGCGTCACGGTGCCTTCGCCTGAGTACCCTGAGCTGGTCTTCTCGGAGAAGCGCGCGGCGAGCTCGATGACCCAGATGAAGTTCCTGGTCACCCGCTTCGTGCAAATGTATTGGCGCACGCCGTCGTACAACTTGACGCGGCTCTTCATCGCGCTCTTCCTGTCGCTGTTGTTCGGATTGGTATTCGTCGGCGCCGACTACGCTTCCTACCAAGGTCTCAACTCTGGTGTTGGCATGATCTTCATGGCCTCGCTCTTCAACGCCATGGTCTCTTTCCAGAGCGTGCTGCCGCTGACCTGCGAGGAGCGCGCTTCCTACTACCGCGAGCGCGCCGCGCAGACGTACAACGCCTTCTGGTACTTCATCGGCGCGACCGTCGCCGAGCTGCCGTACGTGTTCGCGAGTGGCTTCATCTTCACCGTCATCTTCTACCCGATGGTCGGCTTCACGGGCGTCGGCGCTGGCGCTATGTACTGGTTGAACGCGTCGATGCTCATCATGATGCAGACGTACCTCGGCCAACTCTTCTGCTACGCGCTGCCAAGCGAGGAAGTGGCTGCCATCATCGGCGTGCTCGTCAACTCGATCTTCTTTCTCTTCATGGGGTTCAGTCCGCCGGCCTACGCCATCCCTGCGGGTTACAAGTGGCTCTACAAGATCGTCCCGCAGCGCTTCTCGCTCTCGATTCTCGTTTCGCTTGTCTTTGCGGACTGTGACGAGCTGCCGACGTGGAACAATGAGCTCCAGCGGTACGTGAACGTTGGTTCCCAGCTCGGATGCCAACCCATGGCCAACGCACCAGAGACGGTCGGCCACATCACGCTCAAGGAGTACACGGAGAAGTACTTCGGCATGACCCATGACACGATCTGGCGCGACTTCTTCATCGTGCTGGCCTACATCGTCTTCTTCCGCGTGCTCGCGCTGATCGCGCTGCGCTACGTCAACCACCAGAAGCGGTAGATGGCCCTACACGAGAACTACAGGGTCTGCGACGTGTGCGCTTCATTTTTCTAACAGGAGCAGCACATGACTTTGAGTACAAATAGACGCGCGACCTCTGACTGGGTAATCAAACGCGAAGATCCGGGTTGGACTGTATCAACATGTCAAACGGCGTTGGATACGGGACTCGAGATACAGAAGACCTGCACTCTGCGTTAGCCGCTGCCCGGCCGAAATCCGATCAGGCGACTTGGCGACATGAACCACCCAAGTGCCATCATCAGTGGCGCGAGCACAAACATTCGCGCGATCACCCCATGAAACGGCACTTCGAAGGGAGATGTCAGATTGGTCGATCGGCACATATATTCTGTTACATAGGTTCAGAATCCAGTCTTAATCTGTGAATCAAGCAGAAATGAGTGCATGCCATTTCAGAGGCCCATGCGCGCACAAGAGCGACTAACGAGCACCACCAGCAGCTGGCGGAACAGTACTGGCCAATCAGCGCGCTGATGATGGCACCTCGCTCAGTCTCCCCGCGAGTGCCATCATCAGGCATAAACGCGATCGGATTGGCTGATCCGAATGACCTCCCCTAGTCCCCTCGCTCCACGCCAGTCGCCGCACTCTGTTCTGAAGCTACGGTTACAGTCGCGATTAGAGACTTGCCGGTCGATAAGGCCCTATCCTCAATCGTTTCAACCACACCACATTTGGCGTCAACAGCGCTTCCCGCAATCACGCGTGTGTCATAAACCTTGATTCTTGGCCCTAAGAGAGAGCGAGAGACAGCGAAGGAGCGACGACGGCCGACCCGGGCCGGGCCACCCTCCGCCAGCGGCGTTGGATGCAGGCAGGATGACGTCGGTCAATTGCAGTCATTTGGGAATTTCCCAGCCTCCTCTTGCACTGCTGCCATCAGCTGCTTGGTCGCTGCGTTCCCGCTCCCAGTCGAAGAGCCTCCCCATCTCTCCTCGGCAATCCGGACAGCCTGTCGGTCGCATCGGTCAAGATGGACGTCGCTGACAGCGCCGGCGTGACGCGCAACAAGGAGTTCGACTACTCGTCGGCCGATGGGCTCATGGCCAATGGTCCTGACGCGCTCCACGAGCACCTGGCCACCAAGATCCAGGCCGCGTTGGGCCGCGCCATGCCGCAGATGGACGTGCGCTTCCGCAACCTGTCGCTCACGGCCGACATCGTCGTCGTCGACAGCGACAGCTCCAAGCGCGAGCTGCCTACGCTTCCCAATACGATGAAGAAGGCGTTCGTCGGACCGAAGAAGCGCATCGTGCACAAGGAGATCCTCAAGAATGTCAGCGGCACGTTCCGTCCCGGCACCGTCACGCTGCTGCTCGGCCAGCCGGGGTCGGGAAAGTCGGCGCTCATGAAGGTACTCAGCGGCCGATTCCCGATGACCAAGAACATCACGATGGAGGGCGAGGTGACGTACAACAACGTGCCTCGCAAGGACATCGTCAAGACGCTGCCGCAGTTTGTGGCGTACGTCAACCAGCGTGACAAGCACTTCCCGACCTTGACTGTCAAGGAGACGCTCGAGTTCGCCCACAAGTTCACTGGTGGCGAGCTGTCTCGCCGTGGCGAGGAGTTGCTGTCGAAGGGTACGCCCGAGGCCAACGCCGAGGCCCTCGAGGTCGCCAAGGCGATCTTCGCAAACTACCCGGACGTCATTATCCGGCAACTGGGTCTCCAGATCTGCCAGAACACCATCGTCGGTGACGCCATGCTGCGTGGTATCTCCGGTGGTGAGCGAAAGCGAGTCACCACCGGTGAGATGGAGTTCGGTATGAAGTACATGACGCTCATGGACGAGATCAGTACGGGTCTCGACAGCGCTGCCACCTACGACATCATCTGCACGCAGCGTGGTATCGCTCAAAAGCTGCGCAAGACGGTGGTCATCGCTCTGTTGCAGCCGTCGCCAGAGGTCCTCGCTCTCTTCGACGACGTGATGATATTGAACCAAGGTGAGCTGATGTACCACGGTCCAGTGAGCGCGGTCGAGAGCTACTTTGAGAGCTTGGGGTTCCATTGTCCTCCTGGCCGCGACCTGGCGGACTACCTGCTGGATCTGGGCACGGACGAGCAGTATCGGTACCAGAAGGATCTCCCGGTTGGCGCCAACAACCACCCTCGCCTCGCGAGCGAGTTCGCCGAGCTGTTCCGCGAGTCGGTCATTTACGAGGAGATGCTTGGCGCGCTCGACGCGCCGCACAGCGACGACTTGCTGCGCAACGTGGAGATGCACATGGACAAGATGCCAAAGTTCGGCCAGTCGTTCTGGGCCAGCACCATGACGCTCTTCCGCCGCCAGCTCATGGTCACGTATCGCAACAAGCCGTTCATCATGGGCCGTCTTGTGATGATCATCGTCATGGGTCTTCTCTATGCCTCGACGTTCTACCAGTTCGATCCGACGCAGGTCTCGGTTGTCATGGGCGTCGTCTTCGCGTCTGTTATGTTCCTCTCCATGGGTCAGGCGTCGCAGATCCCGACATACATGGCTGAGCGCGACGTCTTCTACAAGCAGCGCGGCGCCAATTTCTTCCGCACGGCATCGTACGTGATGGCCAATTCCATCAGCCAATTCCCGCTCGCTCTTGGTGAGACCATCATCTTCGGCTCGCTCATCTACTGGGTGTGTGGGTTTGAGGCCAACTTTGGTCGCTTCGTGCTGTTCGAGGTCATCCTGTTCCTGTGCAACCTGGCCATGGGCATGTGGTTCCTGTTCATCACGGCGTCGTCGCCCAACACGAGCGTCGCAACTCCCATCGGCATGGTTTCGATCCTCATGTTCGTCGTCTTTGCCGGTTTCATCGTGACGACCGACAACATCCCCGACTACTTGATCTGGCTGCACTGGCTCAGTCCGCTGGCGTGGACTCTGCGGGCATTGTCCATCAACCAGTACCGCTCGAGTACCTTCGACGTTTGTAAGTACGACGACGTCGACTACTGCTCCGATTACGGCATGACGATGGGCGAGTACTACCTCGACCTGTTCGGCATCCGAACGGGCACGGAATGGATCGTGTACGGTATCCTCTACAACATCGCCATCTACGTTGTCTTCATGATCATGACCTTCCTCATGCTCGAGTACAACCGGTACGAGAGTCCCGAGAACGTCGACGTGTCTGAGCACATCGTGCACTCGGAAGAAGATGTGTACAAGCTTGCTGCGACGCCCAAGAACGCCGCCACGGGCGACGCGATCGTGACGGTCGAGACTCACGAGAAGAACTTCATTCCAGTCACGGTCGCTTTCCAGGACCTGTGGTACTCGGTGCCGGACCCGAAGAACCCCAAGGAACAGCTTGACTTGCTCAAGGGAATCTCAGGTTTCGCTCTGCCTGGATCAATGACGGCACTCATGGGATCATCAGGTGCTGGCAAGACCACGCTCATGGACGTGATTGCTGGTCGCAAGACTGGTGGCAAGATCACCGGCAAGATCCTGCTCAACGGATACCCTGCCACCGACCTCTCCATCCGCCGATGCACTGGGTACTGCGAACAGATGGACATCCACTCGGAGGCCGCCACGATCCGTGAAGCACTGACCTTCAGCTCGTTCCTCCGTCAAGACAGCAGTATCCCCGACAGCAAGAAGTACGACTCGGTCGAAGAGTGTCTTGACCTGCTCGGACTGCGCGACATTGCCGACCAAATCATCCGTGGCAGTTCGGTGGAGCAGATGAAGCGTTTGACGATCGGTGTGGAGCTTGCTGCTCAGCCGAGTGTGATCTTCCTCGACGAGCCGACGAGTGGTCTGGATGCTCGCTCTGCCAAGATTATCATGGATGGTGTTCGCAAGGTGGCCAACTCGGGTCGTACGATTGTGTGTACGATTCACCAGCCGTCGGCCGATGTGTTTTTCCTGTTTGACAGTCTCTTGTTGCTGAAGCGTGGTGGCGAGACGGTGTTCTTTGGTGATCTGGGCAAGGACTGCCGCAACATGATCGATTACTTTGAGGGTATCCCGGACGTGGCACCACTGCCAGTGGGCTACAATCCTGCGACTTGGATGTTGGAGTGCATTGGTGCCGGTGTGAGCAACCCGGTGGCCGACGAGCGCGACTTTGTACAGATGTTCAACAACAGCCCGCAGCGCGCTCTGCTCGACTCGACGCTCGACCAGGACGGTATGGCCAAGCCGTCGACCAAGTACTCGGAAATCGTGTTCACCGAGAAGCGTGCCGCCAACTCGATGGTGCAAGCTCGCTTCCTGCTGCAGCGCTTTTTCCGCATGTACTGGCGCACGCCGACGTACAACCTGACCCGCTTCTTCATCTCGATCTTCCTCGCGCTGCTCTTCGGCATCATCTTCGTTGGCTCGGAGTACGACTCGTACTCGGGTCTCAACTCGGGCGTCGGCATGGTCTTCCTCGCCGCCTACTTCAACGCCATGGTGTCGTACCAGAGTGTGCTGCCGCTCGCGTCCGAGGAACGCGCGTCGTTCTACCGCGAGCGCGCTTCTCAGACGTACAACGCCTTCTGGTACTTCGTCGGCACATTCGTGGTCGAGATCCCGTACGCCGCCTTCGCCGCCGCCATCTTCGTCATCATCTTCTACCCGATGGTCGGCTTCACTGATGTCACTGCTGGCGTCGTCTTCTGGGTGTGCGAGACGCTGCTCATCCTCATGCAGGTGTACATGGGCCAGATGTTCTCGTACGCGCTGCCGAGCGAGGAGGTCGCCAACATCATCGGTGTGCTCTTCAACTCGGTCTTTGGTCTGTTCATGGGCTTCAGTCCGCCGTCGTACGCCATCCCAGCCGGCTACAAGTGGCTCTACAAGATCGCGCCGCCGCGCTTCCCGCTCGCCATCCTCGTCGCGCTCGTCTTCGGCGACTGCGACGAGGAGCCGACTTGGAATGAAGCGCTTGAGCAGTACGAGAACGTGAACTCGCAGCTCGGATGCCAGCCCATGTCAAACGCGCCTGTCACGGTCGGCCACATCACGCTCAAGGGCTACGTCGAGGAGTACTTCGGCATGAAGCACGACGAGATCGTGCAGAACTTCTTCATCATGATCGGATGGATGGGTGCCTTCCTCTTCTTCTCGCTGCTCTCGCTGCGCTACGTCAACCACCAGAAGCGGTAGAGAGAAAGCAGAAGTGAGCTGGTATCGAAGCCCGCCGTGTAAGAAGCAGCCTCCTCGTGAGAGGATCGTAAACAATAAGAGATAAATTCACCCGCTCTACTCTGTCAGTGTCCAATACTCGATGCGATGATGGCTCTCATGGTTTTGACGCCAGGTACTGCCCAGCTTTTCGCTCCTGCAAAGCATAAACAAATTGGCGGCGGACACAAACATCGAGTGTCTAGCTCTCCGGACAGTCTGGATAGATGCGAACCGTACCGAAGCGACAACATCAGACCATACAGTCGGCAAAGTGTGCAGCACGAGCAAAAGGCTAGTTCCTGTCGTGATTGCTCTGGTTGACGGTCTGTGGGATCCAAATCCGATCGGTGATCGGTGCAACGCACTTGTTTGTCATCAACATCGATCGGAGCACAACCCACAGTGAGACATCAGCGTTACAGACCAAAGGATCCAGTTCTGATGATGACAAGGCAAGCGGACGCGCTGATTGGCGCAGCGGGCGATTGTGCTGGGCTTGGGTCAGCAGATGGCCCGCACGAGCGACAGCGGCTTGCGCTGCCATCAACACACGGGTCGAGGTGTCGCGCACCGGATTGTGCTTGTTTTGGCTGTTGAAGGTTCTTTTGGGTCGAGTTGCGGTAGTTTGGGCTGATTTGCACGATTGCGACTTGTTTGGGGGGCGAATGATGATGACCATCCGCGGTGTTTCGGGCACACGACTATCACTCCGTGCTCATAATCATCCCAACGCGTCGGTTCAGTGATGCCAATGCTGTTGATACCCGACACGTTTAACGGCGATGCAGCTCTCCCTTCCGTCCGCCCCACGCGCGTCAACGCGTGTCAAGCAGTGCCATGCTCTCCTGACTCCTCATTCCAGCTTTCGCGGTGCCTCGGTCATCTCCACTACCTCTCTTCGAAGTGACCGACTGCGATAGTGACCATGGCGAGCGTGCAGAAGGAGAAGCGCGCGTTCGGCTACGAGTCCGGCTCGGCTCTCATGGCCCAGGGACCGGAGGTGCTGCACGACCACCTGTCGGAGAAGATTGAGACTGCGCTCGGTCGCGCGCTGCCGCAGATGGAAGTGCGCTTCAAGAACTTGTCGCTCACGGCTGACATCACGGTGGTGGACGACAAGGGCTCACAGCACGAGCTGCCGACGATCTCGAACACCATCAAGAAGGCCTTCGCTGGCCCCAAGAAGCAGGTCGTGCGCAAGCAGATCCTCAAGAACATCAACGGCATGTTCCGGCCTGGAACTATCACGTTGCTGCTCGGCCAGCCAGGCTCGGGCAAATCGGCGCTCATGAAGACGTTGAGCGGACGGTTCCCCATCAAGAAGAACATTGAGCTCGAGGGCGACATCACGTACAACAGTGTCCCGTGGAAGCACGTGCTCAAGCAGCTGCCGCAGTTCGTGGCGTACGTCAACCAGCGAGACAAGCACTTCGCCACTCTCACGGTCAAGGAGACGCTCGAGTTCGCGCACGAGTTCTGCGGCGGCGAACTGCCGCGTCGCGGGGAGGAGCTGCTGTCGAAGGGTACGCCCGAACAAAACGCCGAGGCGCTGGCTGCTGCCAAGGCCATCTTTGATCACTTCCCGGACGTCGTCATCGAGCAGCTCGGCTTGAAGATCTGTCAGAACACCATCGTCGGTGACGCCATGCTGCGTGGTATCTCCGGTGGTGAGCGAAAGCGAGTCACCACCGGTGAGATGGAGTTCGGTATGAAGTACATGACGCTCATGGACGAGATCAGTACGGGTCTCGACAGCGCTGCCACCTACGACATCATCTGCACGCAACGCAGCATCGCCAAGAAACTCCACAAGACAGTGGTCATCGCTCTGCTGCAACCCGCGCCAGAGGTGTTCGCTCTCTTCGACGACGTGATGATTTTGAACGACGGCGAGCTCATGTATCACGGCCCGACGACTCGCGTGGTGGACTACTTCGAGGGTCTGGGGTTCCATTGTCCACCTGACCGCGATATTGCCGACTACTTGTTGGATCTGGGCACGGCGGAGCAGTATCGGTACCAGAAGACATCGACGAATGGCAGTTCGAAGCATCCGCGGCTGGCGAGTGAATATGCCGAGCGTTTCCGCGAGTCGGCTATCCACCAGGACATGCTGGCGTTGCTGGATGCGCCTCACGACCCGGAGCTGCTCAAGACGGCTGAGATCCACATGGACGCCATGCCGCAGTTCCACCAGTCGTTCGCGTCCAGCACGCGGACACTGTTGCTGCGCCAGCTCATGGTGACGTACCGGAACAAGCCTTTCATCTTCGGCCGCGTCCTCATGATCACGGTGATCGGTCTGCTCTACGCCTCGACGTTCTATGACTTTGACCCGACGCAGGTATCGGTGGCTATCGGCGTCATCTTCTCGTCTGTCATGTTTATCTCCATGGGCCAGGCATCCCAGATCCCGACGTACCTGGCGGAGCGCGACATTTTCTACAAGCAGCGCGGCGCCAACTTCTTCCGCACGGCGTCCTACGTGCTCGCGAACTCGGTGGCGCAGGTGCCTCTCGCGATTGGCGAGACCATCATCTTCGGCTGCCTCATCTACTGGATGTGCGGATTTGAGGCGCAAGTGGGCAAGTTCCTCATCTTCGAGGTTGTGCTCTTCCTCTCCAACCTCGCCATGGGAATGTGGTTCTTCTTCCTGACCGCGGTCTCGCCCAACGCCAATGTCGCCACGCCGCTGGGCATGGTGTCGGTGCTCATCTTCGTGCTGTTCGCGGGCTTCATTGTCACGACCGGACAGATCCCCGACTACCTGATCTGGCTGCACTGGATCAGTCCAATCTCGTGGAGTCTCAAGGCGCTCGCCATCAACGAGTACCGCTCCGACCCGTACAACGTGTGCGTGTACGATGGCGTCGACTACTGCTCGCAGTACAACGGCCTCACCATGGGCGAGTACTACCTGGATCTGTTCGGCATCGACACGGAGAAGGAGTGGATCGTGTACGGGATCATCTACACCATCGTCGTCTACGTCGTGTTCATGTTCCTGTCATTCATCACGCTCGAGTTCCTGCGCTATGAAGCTCCCGAAAACGTCGATGTGTCCGAGCAGCAAATCGGCGCCGAAGAGTACCAGCTCGTCGTGACACCTCGCAACACCAAACCACGCAGCTCGGACGGCAGCGAGGTCATTCTCCAGATGCCTCAGCACGAAAAGAGCTTTGTCCCGGTTACTGTGGCGTTCCAGGACCTGTGGTACTCGGTGCCGGACCCGAAGAACCCCAAGGAACAGCTTGACTTGCTCAAGGGAATCTCAGGTTTCGCTCTGCCTGGATCAATGACGGCACTCATGGGATCATCAGGTGCTGGCAAGACCACGCTCATGGACGTGATTGCTGGTCGCAAGACTGGTGGCAAGATCACCGGCAAGATCCTGCTCAACGGATACCCTGCGACTCCTCTTGCTATCCAGCGATGCACTGGGTACTGCGAACAGATGGACATCCACTCCGAGACGGCCACGATCCGTGAAGCACTGACCTTCAGCTCGTTCCTCCGTCAAGACAGCAGTATCCCCGACAGCAAGAAGTACGACTCGGTCGAAGAGTGTCTTGACCTGCTCGGACTGCGCGACATTGCCGACCAAATCATCCGTGGCAGTTCGGTGGAGCAGATGAAGCGTTTGACGATCGGTGTGGAGCTTGCTGCTCAGCCGAGTGTGATCTTCCTCGACGAGCCGACGAGTGGTCTGGACGCGCGATCGGCGAAGCTGATTATGGATGGTGTTCGCAAGGTGGCCGACTCGGGTCGTACGATTGTGTGCACGATTCACCAGCCGTCGGCCGAGGTCTTTTATCTGTTCGACAGTCTCTTGTTGCTGAAGCGTGGTGGCGAGACGGTGTTCTTTGGTGATCTGGGCAAGGACTGCCGCAATCTGATTGACTACTTTGAGGCAGTTCCTGGTGTGGCTCCTCTGTCTGAGGGCTACAATCCTGCGACTTGGATGTTGGAGTGCATTGGTGCTGGCGTGAGCAACTCGGCTGCCGATGGACTAGATTTCGTGCAGCTCTTCAACGACAGCGCCTTCAGGTTCAAGCTGGACGCTGGCCTGCAGAAGGAAGGAGTGTCCCGCCCGTCGCCAGACCTCCCGGAGATGGTATTTGGCCAGAAGCGCGCCGCCGACTCCAAGACGCAGCTCAAGTTCCTTGTCGCGCGGTTCATGAACATGTACTGGCGCACGCCGTCGTACAACTTGACGCGGCTCTTCATCTCGCTTTTCCTCGCGCTGCTCTTTGGTATCGTCTTCGTGGATGCCGACTACGCGTCCTACCAGGGTCTCAACTCTGGTGTCGGCATGGTCTTCATGGCCTCGCTCTTCAACGCCATGATCTCCTTCCAGAGCGTGCTGCCGCTGACCTGCGAGGAGCGCGCTTCCTACTACCGCGAGCGTGCCGCGCAGACGTACAACGCCTTCTACTACTTCGTCGGCGCGACGCTGGCGGAGATCCCGTTCGTGTTCCTCGGTGGCTTCATCTTCACCGTCATCTTCTACCCGATGGTCGGCTTCACCGACTTCACGGCGGGTGTGCTCTTCTGGCTCTGCGCCTCGCTGCTCATCATGATGCAGACGTATCTCGGCCAACTGTTCGCGTATGCGCTGCCAAGCGAGGAAGTGGCCTCGATCATCGGCGTGCTCGTCAACTCGATCTTCTTTCTCTTCATGGGGTTCAGTCCGCCAGCCTACGCTATCCCGAGCGGCTACGAGTGGTTGTACAAGATCGTCCCGCAGCGCTTCTCGCTCTCGATTCTCGTTTCGCTTGTCTTTGCGGACTGTGACGAGCTGCCAACGTGGGACGACGAGCTCCAGCAGTACGTGAACGTTGGTTCCCAGCTCGGATGCCAACCCATGGCCAACTCGCCGGTCACGGTCGGCCACATCACGCTCAAGGAGTACACGGAGAAGTACTTCGGCATGAAGCACGACGAGATCCTGCAGGACTTCTTCATCGTGATCGGCTACACCATCTTCTTCCGCGTGCTCGCGCTGATCGCGCTGCGCTACGTCAACCACCAAAAGAGATAGATAAACAAAAATGTGGCAGTGGCAACAGTCTGCGGTTTGCATACACTCTTCATGGTCAATTCATGCAAATCTCCCATACAATAGTCGCTTTCAGCTTGCATTTCAACGCCATTGCTCGGAGTGTAGCGATGCTGAAAGCAGGTGTTTGGAGAAATGTCGAGTTTCACCGTCATACTTCACGTCTGACATGAATGAGCGGTGAAAGCGATCGCGTCGGTAAGACACGAATTGGTCACAGCGACCCATTCGTCTTGACAAATGGAATCGTTGGGCATGCTGTTATTGTGTTCGCCCATTTCCAGATACCTGCAGTGTTTTCAGATTGCCAAAATTGCTTCCCAAACAGCAACACCCCAATCCAGTCGTGAACGATAACCTGTTGAGCCTATTTTGTGTAGTTTTCGTGTTTAATTTTCGCTTTAGCTTGTGGTGCTGACGCTCATTTGGCGAGACTTCCGCTGCGAAACCACAGAGTGGCGACTGCGATTTGACATTAGATTGCTGTCTTCTCTCTGTGTTCATGATGATGCGGTGGGTTGGGCATCACGAGCGGTCACCACAATCGAGTTGCTCAGTTGAGTAGCCGCTCTTCCCCTGTCGACTCCAGGTTTTTGCAGGATGAGTACAGAATTCGCACGAACAAACATCATGAGCAACATCAAAGCCGACAGCAATGAGACTCTGTTCACTTTTAGCGATCAGTTAATTGTGATGACCGTTTCTTAGCGTGCTAACACTCGTCATCGATTCTTTTAGCGCCTAAAATTGCACTTTGCTTGTTCAGCTGTCGAACGCATCGTGCGGTGGGTCTCGAATTCCAGCACAGGATGATGGAGTGTGGTCCCAACGGTAGTAATATGTCATTCTTCAAACCGGGAGACTGTAACAACAACGACTGCGCAATCCCCAGTTGCAGATCCAGCGCACGCTGTGCAGATGGCACTTCTTCGATCCATTCGCGTTGAAGCTGTTTGCCGAGTCGTATAGCAACCACCGGAATTCTGGTGGTGGTGCTGCTACTTCACAACCACAGTAGCCACAAGAACGGCGATCTCGATTGGAGGTGACGACGCGCTTGCTCGAGTCGAGTGCACAGTCCACCTGGCGTCGCACGATCTGCCTCTCTGTCTAGCTGGACGGAGTTCGTTCCATCAACGAAATGGATCTGTTCGCCTGTTCTGAGTTGCCTCCTTGTCGATTGCATTGGCGCTGTAAGAAGATCACCTAGCAGGGTCGTGGCACGCGGACAAGCCACACAGCATGAGCGCCGCGCGAGTGTGCTGCTTGGAATCTGTCACAGAGCCGATATCGTTGATCGCGAGTCGTTTTGCGATCCTTTCACTGTTCGCCTGGCAATCACTCCCGCGTACATGCATGCTAGTTCGCCATGCCTCCCATCCCAGCGCGAGTAGACAATTGATGAGAGGAGAGCGCTCGCAAGCCGGCTCTCGACATGAGTTTCTACGAAGACGTTGAAGGAAGCGATGGGAAGAGGGTACGGTGGTTGCGGTGCTGCTTATCTGCAGATGCCAACACGAGAATGACGCTCAAGCCGCCATTCTCCCGACAGTGTTTCGTCCTGATTCTCTGGGAGTGTGCAGCGTTCAACGTCGTGCTGCTGCGCGGGGATCACGCGAAGAGCGAGCCCTGCCTGACAAGCAACGGAGTGCTCACCCTCGTGCTCTCTTGATCGAGCGTCGCATCAAACGGATTATGGGGCGTAAAGTGGGCTCCCCCGCCACCAACAACCCACATTCCGCACTCTTCCTCACTTCGGGTGAGCCCTCGCTCACCTGCGCTCCATCACCTCGAGCTTCCATGACCAAGGTGCGTCGTGGAGACGGAGTGCGTGGTGCCACGCTTGGAACCCAGAAGAGAGTCGGCATTCGTCTGCAGAAATGCGAGGCGGGGGATGGGGCTTGACTCGTGTGAGCGCGTCCGTGCCTGCTGATTGGCTCCCGCACCTCCGAGTCGACGCTGTTGACTGCCAGCGAGCAGACCATTGGCCGTGGACGAGTCACAGGGAATCCAGAGAGATACGGAGCGGTCGTGATGTTCTCGACGCGAAGACAGGTGGCCGAAATGCGGTGATGCGACGAGGAGCTTGCTCATCATTCACTTTTCAGAGCCCATGCCCACGATCGGTTGAAGCTCGCTGTACCGTAAACAAGTTCCATTTGCAGGACGCAAACAAAACAAAACAATTATAATTGGAATGAGCAAAAACTCGGATCCTGGCACTGTGGAACATTGCTGCATTTGCTCGTTCGATCTGGGCGTTTGACACTGCGTCGACGCTTGAATTCGATTCTGTCATCTCCCAGAAGGTCAAATGACCCATGCAGCAGCGGAAAATCAGCGCGAATTTTGCGCGCTTTAATCTGCTCTGCCGTGCCGCCTTACTAAAACTGGCTGTCCTCTCGCGCGCCGTCATGCCATCATCAGCATGTCACTGCAACCGACGCCTGATGGCCAGGCATCCACTAAATCACCGGTTCGTCGGCTCGGAGTCTAGGTTTGCGTGGACCCTTTCGCGCTACACACACATCCAACCAACCGACTGGCTGGCGTTTGATGCACTCGTCGTTGCATCAGAACGGCACCAAGGGTTTCTTGTCGACGACTGCTCTCTGCGTGGTGTGTGTGCGTACGATGGGTTCGTGTTGTTCCGCTGAAATTTCGCCAAGTTTTACGCATTGGGGTGATAAGCTGCCCTGATTTTGCACAACTCAATCCTGATTTTGCACAACTCAAAAACAGAACAATGCGATAGGTCAGAACAGAAATAGGTCATATTTACAAATTTAAAATGTGTCGAAATGAAGCGAGTAATATTCCAGTGCACAAAAGTCCAGTGCACCATCGCAATTTTAATTTTTGCAGCATTGACCGATACCGTCGAAATTCAAAGCGGATACCTTTTGATGGCCTACGCTCACATCCAGAATACCTTTAGTCGCGACTTAATTTTGAGGTGAAGTGAACCACTCTGTAGTTCAGGAGTGTTAGTTAAGGAGCGTTAGTTAGCTCCGGGTTCCTAAAGATCACAGAAAGTGATCTCGCAGAAGAGCTCTTCCCTCGTTCAACAGGTCTTCTCGGTGGCCACGTTTAACAACTCATCGAGCCCTTCTTTCCGATGCGCTCCAGCATCGTTCAGTAGCTCGTACAGTCGCTCTCTTCGTTGTCATTCTTCTCACCAAGGCTGTCCTCACTTTCGAGTTCACCCTCGCCGTGGGAACTCCAGTCAAGACCTCCGACGCCAGCTCGCCCGGTGCCACGCACGAGTCCGTCTGAGATGGATTTGTTGGAGTTCGATGCTGACTAGTGTTTGTCGGTGCCTTGGCGATCGGTAGCGGATGCCGAGTTATCCCGTCTGTGTTCTTATGAAACTGAGTTGATGTACTGACAAAGTGAGCAAGGACCGACTATTTTAGCTCGATGCTAAAATCTCAGCAAGTTTTGCCGACTCCAGATCAATCTGTCCAAAATGGCCAAAGATTTTGCTCGCGACAGTTCCATATTTCCGAATAAAAATGCCAAATGTCCAGCGCTCTGTCCAGTGCATTACCGCATATCTTTAATCAAAATTAAAAGCTTCCATGCGATGCGGTACATAAACCAGGGCGGTGCGACTGCTTGAGTGGAGACGGGTCGATCGCACGGTCTTTCGCCGTCTTTGTGTCCAAATGGAGCGACTTATTTAGTACAGTACCGAAAATGGTACCGAAATGGCCTAACCGGCTGCATAGGTTGAGGTTGAGCACACTCGCCCGCCGTTGCATGCATCCAAGCGAGAGTGGCACCGGCTGGGCGACAGCAATCGCAGCCTGCGAGCGGCGGTCACGCGCTCAGCTCCCCCACGCCGAACTCCGCTCACTTTCGAATTCGCCCTCGCCATGGGAACTCCAGTCAAGACCCCCGACGCCGGCTCGCCCGGTGCCGCGTACGAGTCCGTGTGGGATGCTCGCCCGCGCAAGTACAAGAGCGTGCTCTTCCAGGTCACGCTTTTCATCCTCATGATGGAGCTCGCCGAGCGTCTCAGCTACTACGGCATCAACCAAGGTCTCAAGAACTTCATGCAGAAGATCGGATGGAGTCTCGTCTCGGCCAGTGCTCTCAAGTCGACGTGGACGTCGATTTGCTACGTAACGCCGCTGTTCGGTGCCTACATGGCCGATGAGCGCTGGGGCCGTTTCCGCACGATCCTGACGTTCGGTATTTGGTACTGCGTCGGCGACTTCCTTGTTGCTATCGCTGCCTACCCGAGCATCATGGAGTCGAAGGCTGCTGTGAACCCGATCTTCATCATCGGTCTGTTTATCGGCATCGGTGTCGGCACGGGTGCCATCAAGTCGAACGTGATCACGTTCGGCGCTGACCAGTTCGACCCGAACGACCCGAGCGAGGAGCACCAGAAGGAGACGTACTTCAGCTACTTCTACTTCTGCATCAACTTCGGCGCTGCGTTCTCGTACGGCTACCTGTCGGTGCTGTGTGTCGAAGGTTCTGCTCAGATCCCGGCTGAGTACGGCTACTTCGCGACCTACATGATTTGTGCCGCGGCGATGGCTGTCTCGCTGGTCATCTTTGTGCTTGGCTCCAAGCGCTACGTGCATTTCCCTCCGACCGAAAAGGCCATCTCGACTTTCCTGCGTGTCATCTGGTCGAACGCGAAGGCCACGCGCAAGGGCAAGCTCCTCGTCATCTCGACTGCTTTGCTCTTCTTCTCGCTGATTATCAACATCATTGCCGCCTTCACGGCAGAGAATGGACGGACAGGCGAGGCGTTCTCGTGGATTGCTGGTGTCATGGTGCTCCTCGGCATCGTCGGCTGGGTGTACGTCGGCTACGACCAGGACTTCCTGGATGCCTCCAAGATCTCGAACGGCGGGCTCTTTTCGGATGAAGGCGTCGACGGCTACAAGAAGGTGGTGAGCATCTTGCCTTACGCCGCCTTCACGATCATCTGGCAGTGCGCGTACGACCAGACCGATGCCAACTTCCAGTCGATCACGCAGCAGTGTGACCTGCGTCTTGACACGAGCGACCCCGACAGCGACCAGATCCCCGGTGCTATGCTCGGTGTGTTCGACCCGATCTTCATCGTCATCTGCACGCCACTGCTCGACTCTGTCATCTACCCGCTTGTCGCCAAGTACACGGGCAAGTCCCCCAGCCAGTTCGCTCGCACCACGGCTGGTCTTGTTGTGGCCGTGATTGGTCTGTTCTGGGCTGGCATCTTTGAGACGATCCGTCGCAACGCTGGTCCTCTTCGTGACGACGCTGGAGAGTACATCCTCGACGGCGGCAGTGACCAGCCGATGAACGACATCTCGTGGGGTGCGGCGACGCCCAACTACATCTTCATCGCGCTGGCTGAGTGCCTGATCAACGTGACTGCGTACGACGTCTTCTACTCGACGGTGCCGCTCACGCTCAAGAGTCTCGCGATGGGTGTCAACATGTTCATGATCTCGGTCGGCAGTATCCTGACCTCGGTCTTCACCATCATGTTCTCGCCGTACCTGCCGACGAGCGACCTGAACGATGGCAACCTCGAGTACATGTTCTTCACGGTGGGTGCCGTCTCGATCGTGAACCTCGCAGCGTTCGTGTTCGTGATGAAGAAGATGAACTTCGGTATGTCGCACCGGTCGGGCGAGGCGTACGAGCAGCCGGACGAGAAGCTGTCGGTGTCACGCCACAGCATTGCCGAGATCAAGTAATGGATCATATCGCATTGCAAGCGTTTGTGCTGTAACAGAAAGGGATCGTAATAAACTTTCTGATGCATGACAGCTTGTTTTTTGCCTTTGAGAACTTCTTGGACATGAGGATGTTGTGATTGGTACTTCGATGTGGCCTTCGGTGTTTCTCCAAGCATGCTCGCTTTGCTGTCGTGGAGGGGTTCGAAGTTAGTGGGCCAAGTGCGGCCAAATGTCTTCACTTCCACATCGATTGCTCATCCTCGAGTATCGAGAAATACGGTACACCAGTCCAGTTGTTGGCATCGGTGCAATTTGGACATCAATCCTTCCGCCTCGGATCAATCACTTCAACTTCAGCAGCATGCCTCCACCATCCCCTGTCGACGACAGCCTGCACACTGTCGCAAACGTCCACGACGCGGTAAGGATGCGTGGGTCGCCTGTCGTGTCAAGTCCCGGTTTTTGTCGCATCGGACACTTTGCCATCCACCAATCGCTGCAGGCTAAGGCTGGCGGTCCATGACAGTGCTTTCATCAGAGCTGCCATTCGCTCCGCATGGCTACAGGAGAAGGAATCGTAAAGCCAATCAGGCGGTCGAATTACGCCGCGTGGTCGCCTGCGTGCAGACTCGGGACGAACCTTGTCCAGGTTCTGCTTCGTCCAGCACGTCCATGTCCCCTTGTCCCATGGCAATAGTGTTATCTCAGTTGGTCGCTGGAAAATGCATTGATCAAACCATGTCTAACTGAGATAGAGCATTGACGAACCGAACACATGTGACGCGCCGAATCTACGTCAACGAGCTCGTGACCCGTCTACGGGTTCTGCCTGCGACGAGGTCGCCTGGCCTTCAGGTCTTCAGCATGAAGTGCGACTGGTGGCCACGAACTACGCTGGCGTCGGCCGTCTCACAGGCGAATTCGCGTCCATCATGGCACCCATGACTCCTCTCAAGACTCCCGAACAGGCATCGCCTGCCGTCGGATACACCTCGCTATGGGACGCTCGACCGCGCAAGTTCAAGAGCGTGCTCTTCGAAGTCACGCTCTTCATCCTCGTCATGGAGCTCTCGGAGCGTCTCAGCTACTACGCCATCAATCAGGGTCTCAAGAACTTCATGCAGAAGATCGGATGGAGTCTCGTCTCGTCCAGCGCGCTCAAGTCGACGTGGACGTCGATCTGTTTCGTAACGCCGCTGTTCGGTGCCTACATGGCTGACGAGCGTTGGGGTCGGTTCAAGACGATTCTGGTGTTCGGTATTTGGTACTGTATCGGTGACTTCCTTGTTGCTATCGCTGCCTACCCGAGTATCATGGAGAACAAGGCTGTTGTGAACCCGATCTTCATCATCGGTTTGTTTGTTGGCCTCACTGTCGGCACGGGTGCGATCAAGTCGAGCGTCATCACCATGGGTGCCGACCAGTTCGATCCGAATGATCCCAGCGAGCAAGAGCAGAAGGATACCTTCTTCAACTACTTCTATGTCTGCCTGAATATTGGATGCGCGTTCTCGTACGGCTACATTTCGGTGCTCTCGGTCGACGGATCGTCGCTGATTCCCAAGGAGTACGGCTACTTTGCCTCTTTCTTGATCGGCGCCGTCGTCATGGCGATCGCCATCCTCGCCTTCCTCGTCGGATCGCCTCGCTACGTGTACGTTCCGCCGACAGACAAGTCCATCTCGACTTTCCTGCAGTTGATCTGGGCCAATGCTCGCGCGACACGGAAGGGTTTCATCCTCGTCGCGTCGACGGCTCTGTTGTTCTTCTCGCTGTTTGTCAATATCGCGGCCGCATTCACGACCGAGGTTGGTCGAACTGGCGAGGTGTTTTCGTGGATTGCTGGCGCCATGGTACTGCTCGGCATCATCGGTTGGGTGTACGTGGGTCACGACCAGAGCTTCTTGGACGCCTCCAAGATCTCGAATGGCGGCGAATTTACTGAAGAGAGTGTCGATGACTACAAGAAGATGATCAGCGTTTTGCCGTATGCGGCTTACACAATCATTTGGTGGTGTGCGTATGACCAGACTGATGCCAATTTCCAGTCGATCACGCAACAGTGTGATTTGCGTCTGGACCGCAGCGACCCCGACAGCAAGCAGATCCCCGGCGCCATGCTTGGCGTGTTCGATCCGATTTTCGTCATTGTCTGCATCCCCATCCTCGACCAGATTGTCTATCCACTGGTTGAGAAGTACACGGGTCGCGTTCCAAGCCAGTTTGCACGGACGTCGGTGGGTCTCTTCATCGCCGCGATTGGTCTCTTTTGGGCCGGTATCTTCGAAGTCATCCGGCGCAATGCTGGCCCTCTCCGTGATGACACCGGCGCCTACATTCTCGATGGCGGCAGCGACCAGCCGATGAACAACGTGTCGTGGGGTCTCGCCACTCCGCAGTACATGCTCATCGCTCTGGCTGAGTGTCTGGTCAATGTCACGGCATACGATGTCTTCTACTCGGCCGTGCCGATCTACATGAAGAGTTTGGCGATGGGTGTGAGCATGTTCATGACGTCCATGGGTGCGATTATCACATCGGTGTTTACGATCATGTTCTCGCCGTACCTGCCGACGAACAACCTGAACGACGGTCACCTCGAGTACATGTTCTTCACGGTCGGTGCAGTATCGCTCGTCAACCTGGTCGCGTTCATTTTCACGATGAAGAAGATGGACTTCGGCATGGCGCATCGCACTCGCAAGGGTCAAGGAATCGATGATAAAGTGCCAATGCCTCGCCGCAGCGTAACAGAAATTAAGTAAGCACTTCCTGCATTCATTAATTGGAGTCCTTCTGGAGTGAAAAATGGTTAGAGTCAGCTTGCAGCTGCTTGCGGAGATCTGCTCTCTTTGGGGAACTCTCTTGCAAGAGCAAGAAATAGGCGTGGTCGCGATATCGACCTGGCATATTGCGTGCCCTTTATATATTCTGCGAAGTGAGATCGCGGATATTCTCAATGGCTGAGCTAGCAGTTGCACTCTTCGAAAGCACTTACTCGATGACCATAGATTTGGACGGACATCGGTAAACTGAAGATGGGCTGCCCTTAGATGCGTCAGTCGATCGGTAGATGCTTTGGTAGCAATCGCGACACCGTTTTGCTTTGTTAGTCATCCAGACCTGGTGATTAAAGCTATAATACTTCAACCAGCTCCACGTGCGCGTAGGCTTAATGTTGTCCGGCACAACGATCTCTCGATGTTGATCCAACAAACTCATACCGAAGTTTGTTGTGTGCTCGGTATTGCCCACCTAACTCACGAAGGAACTTACAATTCTGGATGCAAGTCTCATTGCTGGACTGCACTTCAAAATGGATCCGACTATTCGTCGATCTAGATCCAGTGACTCTAATCGGCAGGTACAGATCGACTGGTACGGTGTGTTTGGACCAGCAAAGGTGAAGCGGGTCGAGCGTTGCTGCAGTTCAACCGAAATTTGGTTCTCCAAGGGTGGCACAACTCTCTATTTTCAACTGTAGAACTCAATGACACCAAGAGCGACACCAAGACGCAACACATCAAATTTGACTTTCAGATTTCGGAAACCATCAATGAGCACCGCGCAGTGGCATCGAAGTCATTCAAGCATGATGCACTGGAGGGTGAAATGAGAGTGTGTCTAGCGAACGCATTGGAATTGGAGACGTCGTGGTACCTCCAACGCAGACATACGGACTAAATCATGTTCGACTTGGCTGCAAGAGAGCTGTTGCAATCTCACACCCACCCTGCCGCCAGTCACTCCATCAATTGGCGACGGCGGGAAGGTTTCGTGGAGCGATAGAAGCGCCAAGTGTGTCCTGAGGTGCTGCAGCCTCGGCACCATGTCAGACCCCACCGAAGTCACGTGGCACACTCGCTCAATGACAATGTTACCGGAGCGACTGCCATTCGCTTGAATGGCTGCGGGATCTATCGCGCCGCAGCCAATCAGGCGATCAAAATGGTGCGTGTGGTCGTTCAAACGCTGGTTTGTCAGGATGCCGCTCGTTTTTGCTCAGCGCAACAAATCCCCGCCAATTTGTCAAAGTTGAAGATGTGTTAATCCAGTACTGTTATGCGCATGAGATATTCAGCACATATTATCTACTGATAGAAGATAGACATCCGAACCGTACATCACCGGACCAGATGATGGGCTCGCCGCGTCTATGGGGCTCTGGCTCAAGGTTCCGGCGAGCAGTCACTGCTGCCGTGTGCCGCCGGCCCTTCTGCCGGAAAGGCGGCGATCTGCCACGGGCGCTTCAGCCACGGACTGAAAATGGTGGACAGGCCACCGCACAATCCAATTTGAGCCCACCATGGCGCTCGCGTCGCCCCTCAAGACTCCCGAACAGGCATCGCCTGCCGTCGGATACACCTCGCTATGGGACGCTCGACCGCGCAAGTTCAAGAGCGTGCTCTTCGAAGTCACGCTCTTCATCCTCGTCATGGAGCTCTCGGAGCGTCTCAGCTACTACGCCATCAATCAGGGTCTCAAGAACTTCATGCAGAAGATCGGATGGAGTCTCGTCTCGTCCAGCGCGCTCAAGTCGACGTGGACGTCGATCTGTTTCGTAACGCCGCTGTTCGGTGCCTACATGGCTGACGAGCGTTGGGGTCGGTTCAAGACGATTCTGGTGTTCGGTATTTGGTACTGTATCGGTGACTTCCTTGTTGCTATCGCTGCCTACCCGAGTATCATGGAGAACAAGGCTGTTGTGAACCCGATCTTCATCATTGGTCTGTTCGTCGGTATTGCCGTTGGCACGGGTGCGATCAAGTCGAGCGTCATCACCATGGGTGCCGACCAGTTCGACCCGAATGACCCGAGTGAGCAGCACCAGAAGGACACTTACTTCAACTACTTCTACCTGTGTATCAACATCGGCGCTGCGTTCTCGTACGGCTACATTTCGGTGCTCTCGGTCGACGGATCGTCGCTGATTCCCAAGGAGTACGGCTACTTTGCCTCTTTCTTGATCGGCGCCGTCGTCATGGCGATCGCCATCCTCGCCTTCCTCGTCGGATCGCCTCGCTACGTGTACGTTCCGCCGACAGACAAGTCCATCTCGACTTTCCTGCAGTTGATCTGGGCCAATGCTCGCGCGACACGGAAGGGTTTCATCCTCGTCGCGTCGACGGCTCTGTTGTTCTTCTCGCTGTTTGTCAATATCGCGGCCGCATTCACGACCGAGGTTGGTCGAACTGGCGAGGTGTTTTCGTGGATTGCTGGCGCCATGGTACTGCTCGGCATCATCGGTTGGGTGTACGTGGGTCACGACCAGAGCTTCTTGGACGCCTCCAAGATCTCGAATGGCGGCGAATTTACTGAAGAGAGTGTCGATGACTACAAGAAGATGATCAGCGTTTTGCCGTACGCTTCGTACATGATCATTTGGTGGTGTGCGTATGACCAGACTGATGCCAATTTCCAGTCGATCACGCAACAGTGTGATTTGCGTCTGGACCGCAGCGACCCCGACAGCAAGCAGATCCCCGGCGCCACTCTCGGCGTGTTCGATCCGATCTTCATCGTCGTGTTCATTCCGATCCTCGACTCGATAGTGTACCCGCTCGTCGAGAGGATCAACGGCCGTGCCCCCAGCCAATTCACGCGCACTGCTGTCGGTCTCTTCATCGCCGCGATTGGTCTCTTTTGGGCCGGTATCTTCGAAGTCATCCGGCGCAATGCTGGCCCTCTCCGTGATGACACCGGCGCCTACATTCTCGATGGCGGCAGCGACCAGCCGATGAACAACGTGTCGTGGGGTCTCGCCACTCCGCAGTACATGCTCATCGCTCTGGCTGAGTGTCTGGTCAATGTCACGGCATACGATGTCTTCTACTCGGCCGTGCCGATCTACATGAAGAGTTTGACGATGGGAGTCAACATGTTCATGACGTCCATGGGCAGCATCGTCACATCGGTGTTTACGATCATGTTCTCGCCGTACCTGCCGACGAACAACCTGAACGACGGTCACCTCGAGTACATGTTCTTCACGGTCGGTGCAGTATCGCTCGTCAACCTGGTCGCGTTCATTTTCACGATGAAGAAGATGGACTTTGGCATGAAACACCGGTCGCACAAGGCTCCAGAACTGGATGCTAAGGTGTCAGTGTCCCGCCGTAGCATAGCAGAAACGAAGTAGGCTAATGGAGAGTATCTAGTGTTCATATAGCACGAATAGATACGCTCAAACCGTTGATTCGAAAGCTACAAGTTCATACTTTGGCGAGTGTGCACCTCCTAACCAGCGTCTACTTGCTACCCGCAAAGCTCTGACGCGACGAGACAGACACCTTCTCGGTCAACAGGCCGTCCTGCGGCTGGGAGTTGTAGGGCTCCAGCGCGAAGTTCATCTTCTTCATGATGAGCACAAACGCGACGAGGTTCACCACGCTCGCGCATGCCATGCAGAAGAACATGTACTCGAGGTGACCTTCGTTCAGGTTGTCCGACGGCAGGTACTTCGAGAACATGATCGTGAAGACCGACGTGAGAATGCTACCCATCGACGCCATGAGAAGGTTGAGCGACTGCGACGAACTCTTGAGCGTAAGCGGCACCTCCGAGTAGAAGATGTCGTAAGCCGTGACGTTGATCAGACACTCGCCGAGCGCGATGAAGACGTAGTTGGGAATGGCGGCACCCCACGAGATGTCGTTCATCGGCTGATCACTACCGCCATCAAGGATCTCGTTACCCTGATCATCGTGGAGAGCGCCAGCGCCGCGACGGATGATCTCGAAGAACGCCGTCCAGAACAGACCGACGCAAGCGATCACGAGTCCAGTCACCACCTTACCAAACGGTGTTGGCTCCGTACCGCGCCACTTGGTGTACATCGGGTACACGATCGAGTCGAGGATGGGGATACAAATCACAATCACGATCGGGTCGAAGACGCCAAGCATCGCACCGGGGATCTGCGAGCTGTCCGGGTCGTTGCGGTCGAGACGCAGGTCACACTGCTGAGTGATGGACTGGAAGTTGGCGTCGGTTTGGTCGTAAGCACACTGCCAGATAATCATGAGCGCCGCGAACGGCATCACACGGATCAGACGCTTGTAGTCGTTGACGCGCGAGTCTTCGAAGAGGCCACCGTTGCCGATCTTGGAGGCGTCGAGGAACGACGTATCCTGACCGACGGTAATCCAAGAGACGATCCCCACCACCACCAGAATGGCGGCAATGTACGCGAATACGTTGCCGATCTCACCGTGGCTGGTAGTGAACGCAGCGACGATGTTGACGGCAACGGCAGCGATGAAAGAGAGCGAACCCCACACGAGCATCTTTCCCTTGCCAGTAGACTTCGAGTTGGCCCAGCACAACTTGAGCAACGTCGAGATCGTTCGGTCGTTCGGCGGCATGTGCACATAGCGAGGGTAGCCAATAACGAAGGAGCAGACCGCCAAGGCCATGACGACTGCGCAGATCATGTAGGTGGCGAAGTAGCCGTACTCGGCCGGGATCTGAGCCGAACCATCGACGCACAGGATCGACAGGTAGCCGTACGAGACGCCGGAGCCGACGTTGACACACCAGTAGAAGTAGCTGAAGTACGTCACCTTCTGGTGAACCTCGTTCGGGTCGTTCGGGTCGAACTGGTCGGCACCCATGGTGATAACGCTCGACTTGATGCAGCCCGTGCCGACACCAATGCCGACGAATAGACCGATCACGAAGATCGGGTTCACAGCCGCAGAGTCCGTCATGATCGTCGGGTAAGCCGCGATGGCAACAAGGAAGTCGCCGACGCAGTACCAAATGCCGAACGTCAGGATCGTGCGGAAACGACCCCATCGCTCATCAGCCAGGTAAGCACCGAATAGCGGCATCAAGTAGCAGATCGACGTCCATGTCGACTTGAGTGCGCTGGCCGAGACGAGACTCCATCCGATCTTCTGCATGAAGTTCTTGAGACCTTGGTTGATGCCGAAATAGCTGAGACGCTCAGCCAGTTCCATCATGAGGATGAAGGTCGTGACTTGGAAGAGCACGCTCTTGTACTTTCGTGGCCGGGCATCCCAGATCGTGGTAGTGTAGTCGACGGTCGGCGACGCCGGCGACTTGATCGGAGTGGAGGACTCCATCTTGCTTCGAGGCCGGCAAATTGAATTGTGAGACTGGTGGCATCGGCTCCAGCAGAGGAAAGGAGAGAAACCGGGACCTATCAGTCATACTAGCCAGAGGTATCGTCGGCGCAATAGAGATGGAGGCTCTGGGACCACAAGAAGCGCTTGCATGCAAAGCGGAGCTTCAGCGATACCTTCTGAATATTCGATGCACTTAGATTTCTGATTTAGTTGTGCGATCTGCACTATAGAGTTCATATGAATATCTGGACTGCACAACCAATACCGATTTAAATATGATGGGACTCTGCGCGACGCTATGCCTTGCGTTGCACGTTGTCGGGTGCGCCGTAGACGGACGATGAGGTGACACAGCCGCAGTGACACAAAACTGCAGACGAACGGCTCTGCACCTGTCACACACACTTGGGACAGGCCACTGTGATGAGATGAGCGGCAGGTGCACCGTAGTTTACCATATAGATGCCCGTGTCCGCATCAAGAGCTGCTTGTGCTGTGGCGTGCGCCAGCTACTAGTGCTTGTGCAGCAGAAACACCAGTACGAATCGCTCGTGCTTCTTCAGTCTGCGGCCACCACAGCGTGACGGTAATGTTAATGCACCAGCATCGCAGGCGTTGATTCATTGTCGAAACTCGAGTTCGGTCCCAAGTTGATTCACTCGAGGACGTCGCATATTTGTCAATGCGCTAAAAGCAGTAGACGAACAAATTAACGCCGAGTTAATCGTATGAGCCTTTGATAATTTGTTCATGCTATTTTCTGCTCGCTTCATAATTACTATTACAGCATTAAATCAACTGTAAAATACAATAATTATGCTCAATCGATTTGTTGACTGAGTCTCGTCTATGCGACTAATGGAACGGCAATCTATCTTACCGTAGTTTTCACTCTTATTTTCCATTATAATACGTTATAATTAGCAAAATAGTATTATAGTTGTAGCCTTCGATAAAAATACATCGATATTTTGAAAATCTCCCAAATTTGTAGAAAGTCAAAATCGTTCATTTTCTGTCACCACTTAGGTTGTTTTGATGGGTACAGCACCAGTGATCGCATTCTGCCCAGTCCCCATTTGCCTCCTTCTTTGCAAGCATTCGACCGCAGCACTTCGCTCGATATTTACATACGTATATTCGGTCAAGAGAGCTCCTCGACACCCTGATAAACAATCTCTCTACTTCGTCCCCGCAAAGCTCTGGCGAGAAGACACAGACACCTTCTCGTCAAGCAGCCCGTCAGCCGGACGATTGTTCGGCGCGTCCATCGCGAAGTTCATCTTCTTCATGAAGTACACGAACGCACCAAGGTTCACCACGCTGACCGACGCCACACAGAAGAACATGTACTCGAGGTGACCTTCGTTCAGGTTGTCCGACGGCAGGTACTTCGAGAACATGATTGTGAAGACCGACGTGAGAATGCTGCCCATCGAGATCATCAGCAAGTTGATCGACTGCGACGAACTCTTGAGCGTAAGCGGCACCTCCGAGTAGAAGATGTCGTAAGCCGTGACGTTGATCAGACACTCGCCGAGCGCGATGAAGACGTAGTTGGGAATGGCGGCACCCCACGAGATGTCGTTCATCGGCTGATCACTACCGCCATCAAGGATAAAGTTGCCTTCGTCGTCGTGGAGGGGACCGGCGTTACGGCGGATGATCTCGAAGCAAGCCGACCAGAACAGACCGACGCAAGCGATAATAAGACCCACCAGAACCTTGCCAAACGGCGTCGGTTCCGTACCGCGCCACTTGGTGTACATCGGGTACACGATCGAGTCGAGGATGGGGATACAAATCACAATCACGATCGGGTCGAAGACGCCAAGCATCGCACCGGGGATCTGCGAGCTGTCCGGGTCGTTGCGGTCGAGACGCAGGTCACACTGCTGAGTGATGGACTGAAAGTTGGCGTCGGTTTGGTCGTAAGCACACTGCCAGATAATCGTGAGCGCCGCGAACGGCATCACACGGATCAGACGCTTGTAGTCGTTGACGCGCGAGTCTTCGAAGAGGCCACCGTTGCCGATCTTGGAGGCGTCGAGGAACGACGTATCCTGACCGACGTAGATCCAAGAAACAATACCAGCAAGCACCAGAATGGCGGCAATGTACGCGAATACGTTGCCGATCTCACCATGGCTGGAAGTGAACGCAGCGACGATGTTGATGATAATGGCAGCGATGAAAGAGAGCGAACCCCACACGAGCATCTTTCCCTTGCCAGTAGACTTCGAGTTGGCCCAGCACAACTTGAGCAACGTCGAGATCGTTCGGTCGTTCGGCGGCATGTGCACATAGCGAGGGTAGCCGATGATCAAGCAGCAAATGGCAAACGCCATCACGCCAGCACAGATCATGTAGGTGGCGAAGTAGCCGTACTCGGCCGGGATCTGAGCAGAACCATCGACACACAGGATCGACAGGTAGCCGTACGAGAAGCAGGAACCAACGTTGATGCACCAGTAGAAGTAGCTGAAGTACGTCTCCTTCTGGCGAAACTCAATCGGATCGTTCGGGTCGAACTGGTCGGCGCCGAGAGTGATCACATTCGACTTGATAGCACCAGTTCCGATGCCGATGCCGACGAATAGACCGATCACGAAGATCGGGTTCACAGCCGCAGAGTCCGTCATGATCGTCGGGTAAGCTGCGATGGCCACGAGGAAGTCGCCGACGCAGTACCAAATGCCGAACGTCAGGATCGTGCGGAAACGACCCCATCGCTCATCAGCCAGGTAAGCACCGAACAGTGGCGTCAAGTAGCAGATCGACGTCCATGTCGACTTGAGTGCGCTGGCCGAGACGAGACTCCATCCAATCTTCTGCATGAAGTTCTTGAGACCCTGGTTGATACCGTAGTAGCTGAGACGTTCGGCGAGCTCCATGAACAGGATGAAGGTCGTGACTTGGAAGAGCACGCTCTTGTACTTTCGTGGCCGGGCATCCCAGATCGTGGTAGTGTAGTCGACGGACGGCGACGCCGGCGACTTGATCGGAGTGGAGATATCCATCTTGACGCGCAGCAGGCGAATTGGAAAGTGAGACTGGAATCAAGGACCGTCACGTCGATCAAGGGTCTTCAGCAGCAGCAGTTGGCCTCGGATGCTGTCGCTGGCTTTGTCTCGATACCTTCTGATGCGGAAAGAATTGCAGGCACTGGATGTGGTGATTTCAACGGACAGACGGCTGTCAGTGCTGCGACAGGCGCGTCTCGAGTGCCGTTTCAATTTAGATTCGGTGCATCAGCTTGGTAAATTGGGCGATTAATCGAGTAATCTCAAAATAAATATTTAGCATCATTACAAGGATAATGCTCCATTCAATTGTGTCAAAATAGCCTGCCTTTCAGGTTTTGGCAGAGAAACAGCGATCAAATGCGCAGCTTCATCGAATCAGCCAAAATACAGCTGCAGTTTGGTCGACTCAAAGTTCATATATTTTCGGTAACACAGCAAGAGATGCATTACGGGGTCGCGCTATCTTACTTGGTGCCGGCAAAGCTCTGGCGAGAAGACACAGACACCTTCTCGTCAAGCAGCCCGTCAGCCGGACGATTGTTCGGCGCGTCCATCGCGAAGTTCATCTTCTTCATGAAGTACACGAACGCACCAAGGTTCACCACGCTGACCGACGCCACACAGAAGAACATGTACTCGAGGTGACCTTCGTTCAGGTTGTCCGACGGCAGGTACTTCGAGAACATGATTGTGAAGACCGACGTGAGAATGCTGCCCATCGAGATCATCAGCAAGTTGATCGACTGCGACGAACTCTTGAGCGTAAGCGGCACCTCCGAGTAGAAGATGTCGTAAGCCGTGACGTTGATCAGACACTCGCCGAGCGCGATGAAGACGTAGTTGGGAATGGCGGCACCCCACGAGATGTCGTTCATCGGCTGATCACTACCGCCATCAAGGATAAAGTTGCCTTCGTCGTCGTGGAGGGGACCGGCGTTACGGCGGATGATCTCGAAGCAAGCCGACCAGAACAGACCGACGCAAGCGATAATAAGACCCACCAGAACCTTGCCAAACGGCGTCGGTTCCGTACCGCGCCACTTGGTGTACATCGGGTACACGATCGAGTCGAGGATGGGGATACAAATCACAATCACGATCGGGTCGAAGACGCCAAGCATCGCACCGGGGATCTGCGAGCTGTCCGGGTCGTTGCGGTCGAGACGCAGGTCACACTGCTGAGTGATGGACTGAAAGTTGGCGTCGGTTTGGTCGTAAGCACACTGCCAGATAATCGTGAGCGCCGCGAACGGCATCACACGGATCAGACGCTTGTAGTCGTTGACGCGCGAGTCTTCGAAGAGGCCACCGTTGCCGATCTTGGAGGCGTCGAGGAACGACGTATCCTGACCGACGTAGATCCAAGAAACAATACCAGCAAGCACCAGAATGGCGGCAATGTACGCGAACACTTTGCCAATATCACCGTGGCTGGAAGTGAACGCAGCGACGATGTTGATGATAATGGCAGCGATGAAAGAGAGCGAACCCCACACGAGCACCTTTCCCTTGCCAGTAGACTTCGAGTTGGCCCAGCACAACTTGAGCAACGTCGAGATCGTTCGGTCGTTCGGCGGCATGTGCACATAGCGAGGGTAGCCGATGATCAAGCAGCAAATGGCAAACGCCATCACGCCAGCACAGATCATGTAGGTGGCGAAGTAGCCGTACTCGGCCGGGATCTGAGCAGAACCATCGACACACAGGATCGACAGGTAGCCGTATGAAAACCCAGCGCCAACATTGATGCACCAGTAGAAGTAGCTGAAGTACGTCTCCTTCTGGTGCGCTTCGACCGGGTCGTTCGGGTCGAACTGGTCGGCACCGAGAGTGATCACATTCGACTTGATAGCACCAGTTCCGATGCCGATGCCGACGAATAGACCGATCACGAAGATCGGGTTCACAGCCGCAGAGTCCGTCATGATCGTCGGGTAAGCTGCGATGGCCACGAGGAAGTCGCCGACGCAGTACCAAATGCCGAACGTCAGGATCGTGCGGAAACGACCCCATCGCTCGTCAGCCAGGTAAGCACCGAACAGTGGCGTCAAGTAGCAGATCGACGTCCATGTCGACTTGAGAGCACTAGCTGACACGAGACTCCATCCAATCTCTTGCATGAAGTTCTTGAGACCCTGGTTGATACCGTAGTAGCTGAGACGTTCGGCCAGTTCCATCATGAGGATGAAGGTCGTGACTTGGAAGAGCACGCTCTTGTACTTGCGCGGCCGAGCATCCCAAACAGTCGCGGTGTAGCCTGCCGACGGCGATGCCGGCGACTTGATTGGTGTGGACACGTCCATCTTGACTTGGGCCGGGCGAATTGGAAAGTGTGACGGTCGAGGTCCGGACGAGCGCACGAGCTGAGGACAGGCTCCGTTTCGTCGACGTCGTTGGGGAGAGCGGCGAAAGCTGCTGTGGCCATGGAAGGAACGACGAGGATGTGCTGTTGAGCTCCATGAGGGAGGGGGATGAGAGCTTGGCGTCGATCTGCAGACGGATGATCGACTGGGATGTTTGGTCGTGCCACAATGCGGTATGTGTGTGCTCTCGAGAGGTGGACGGGTTGACCCGAGATGGGCGGCATTCTACTAAATTCGGCTGAAATGGCAAGCGCGAATTTGAAGCCCCTGACGGTTTGCGACTCCGAGAGATCCATCGGACTTTCTTTGGCCAGACCATTCCGCCGGCGGATGACGAGTTAAAATGTGCGTCGCTGATTGGCGAATGATGCCGGTCCCGCTTTCTCGTTTAGCCAAAGACAGGTCAACACCAGAACGGGAACCGAATTTAGGACGGTTGACAGTCCCAAAAGTAAAGTCTCACTTTAACCACATCTCCACATCTGCTTGACTCCCATCCCGTGCGCCGGGCATTCGTGAGATGCGCTCGAGCTATTCTGAGCTTGTCCGTGCTCAGGAAGAGCGTCTGTCGCACTTGATATCCACTGTGACACCATAGTGCACTCGTCAAAACTCGCAAGCGCGGACGTTCGCTTCCGGAACGGCGACGCTCGCAATTGGTTTGCAATTTCTCCATCTAAGCTAATTTAACAGTCAGCATTCTTTCCTTTTCAGAACACGCTCAATACCTGCAAATGTTTGAGTACTATGTTTAGTTAGCTGGCATCATTTGCCGGTGTTCACACTTGAAAAAGAACCGTTGTTTAGCTCGTCTGGGACATGGCTGTCACCCCCAACACCTGAATGCACACGCAGAAATCCAATCGAGAGATCCGGACCGCGACCGCCAGCTGTGGCCGCGCCGCGTCTCGCACCCGAGCAGTCAAATTGCAGCGAGCCGCCAGCGGCAACGCTCTGCTCGCGGTCAGTCATCGATTCGCGTGCAGTCGCTCGGTGCCGGCTCTCGGGTTGCAAAATGCTTACTGTACAAATTAGCCAACGCAACACACCCACTTCGCGGGTCGCTGTGATCGGTGGCGCTTGTCTTTTGCGCTCGAAGTGTAGGTTCTAGGGAGGGCAGACTCGACTGGAAGGGTGATTGAAATGCGGGAATGATCTCGTGCTTCCGCTCGTGTCGGACTCGCTGGCAGTTCGATTGGCGAGGGATGGATGTGCCGGAAGGATGGGCGACAAGTCCTGTCTCCGCGTTTTTATTGTTGCTTGTCGCCCAGCTGCGTCGAAGCAACTCTTGTAGACGAAACCCTCCAAGCTTGATCTCGGACAGATTGCTGCAGTCTGAGCAAATGCCCGCGAGCTGACCAGTGTGACCCTCGGCAGCGAATGCGTCAAAACGCACTCCAACAACAGAATTGCTGGTGTTGGAAGTAGCCCGCGCGCACTATCAGCTCGCACGCGCTATCAGCCCATGGAACCAACACCGGCAGTGAAGAGTGAATGTGAGCCGGGACTTGTCAGCTCGACTCGTTCTCCACTCTGTCACGAAAGAGTCCCACAGTTCAGCAGCGCTGGGAAAGTGTGAGAGGTGTGAGAAGATAGTGTACCGGTATAAAATGAGTTCCGGTTGACAGATTGCACTCTCTGCAGCTGGCAGTTGAGGGTGTGTGGACCCTGTACCCGCACCTCGAAGTGAGTTCGATTACTCCGCCGCGGCAAACTCTCAAGAAACTGACGAAGAGAGTTTCGTCGTCTCATCCACGCATCAGACGCCAGACCTTCCTTACCGTCAGCAAGTGCGACTCGTGATCACGACAACCCGTCAATCAGTGGCTTCAACTTGAACGTGATGCACGAGCTGTCACACCCGACCCTGCCAATGAATACGAACAGACGTTGATCGGCTTCGGACGCACAACAATGTGACTGGATTCACTTTGGAGGCACACTTTCTTGCCCGCGATGTGCTGCTATTCGCGCCAGGCATAGCCCGTGTTTGGTTGGCGACGCACACCACCGGCGCACTGCGTCCATCGACATGAAGGGACCGCATCAGGGCCAACTACAGTACTACTGGTCCGCACGGTCTTCTCAGAGCGCGCTCACCGCAGCTTGCGCGTTGACGCGTCCGTAGCCGAACTGGTTGTTGGGGAACTGGTAGTCCGACGTGCCGCCGCACGAGCCGCCCGACGGTGGCAGGTTGTCGGTCTTGGCGGTGCTGGATAGCACGGCCTTGACGGCGCTGAAGGTCATGTTCCGGTTGGCGCTCAGCATGAGCGCGATCGTCCCAGCCACCTGCGGCGACGCCATGCTCGTGCCCGAGTACGACTTGTACGTGACGTTGTCCGTGTTCCAGGCTGACCGAATGCTGACGCCTGGCGCCGAGATGTCGGGCTTGATGATGCCGCTGGAGGAGGGGCCGCGGCTGCTGAAGCTCCCAAGCGCGTCGTTGATGTCCGAGGCTCCGACCTCGATAGCGTTGGCAACGTCACCCGGCGAGACGTTGGAGCTGCAGCTGGGACCAGAGTTGCCAGCGGCGAAGACCGGGATGATCCCAGCGGCAACCCACGCGTCGATCGCCGACTGGAAGTACGTGAGGCCGCGACCGCCGCCCCAGCTGTTGCTCACGACGTGCGGCGCCTTGGAGCAGTCCTTGTTGTAGCCGTTTGTGTCGGTCGGGCACAGGATGAACTGCGCGCAAGCCAGGAGCTTCGACTGCGCGCAGCTGGTGGAGGAGCATCCCTTGCAGGCCATCCACTTGGCACCGGGAGCGACGCCGATGCCCTTGGAGCCAGCGAGCGACCCCATCGTGTGCGTGCCGTGGCCGTTGTCGTCGTACGGGGTGGCCGCAAACGAGATGGGGTCGTACCAGCCGTAGCTGCCGCGGTAGTTGCCGATGAGCGCCTCGTGCGTGTAGAGCACGCCGCTGTCGATGGTGGCGACGACGATGTTCTGTCCTGTGTTGTTGGTGCTCCACACTGCCGGCGCTCCGATCTTAGCCTGCCCCCAGCCGGCCGCCTGCGTATTGTTGGCCGAGTCCGCGGTTGGGGATGGCTGCGGTATGGGAAATACAAGTTCCTCGACGACGCTGAGCACGCACGGCAGCGCGCGGATTACAGGGATCAACGCCGGCGGGCAGTTGTCGACGACGATCTGGTTCGTGATCCACAGTACATGGAATACGCACCCAAGGACACCATTCAACAGATTGATGACGGGGGCCAGTTCAGTGAGCGAGTTCTGTTGGAGCGCGTCCACGACTTTGTTGATCAGGTCGGTTCGGGTCGGGCAGGTTGTAGGGTCAACGCTGGCGAGCGCGCTTCCGATGCCGGTGCGCACCGTAATGATGACGGTCGTGGGCGGCTTGAGGAGACTGGCGATGGGGTCCAGAAGGCCTAGGCCTTCTTCTTTGCCCGACACTAAGACGAGCGTTGCAGCGAGCAGTACCGCTGCGACGAGGATGGAGCGCGCCATTCGGAGACGACTTGTCGACGGCGTGGGGCTGGGAACTCGATGGGAGGCGTCGAGTCAGTGCTTCTAGTCACCAGGAGGCGAATTGGGGAATGAGCGAGAACCGATACGTCCGGGCGGCGGACGGCAGCGCTTGACTCACGAGCGCTACGACGGCGCAAGCAGGGAACGCGTTGGATGGTTTTGAGCGCCTCGCCCGCCCCGCAATCGATGATTGTCGTCGTCCGTGGAACTGTAGCGAGACGCCAGGGCAAACGCCGCGACGCTCCCCATATTATAGCCTTTCCTCTTTGGAAAGCGACGTGAAGCTGCAGCCGAGCACGCCTATCTGGGTTGCTTTCGCCCACTGCATTGCCAGAATCATCCGCGCCACCACGAACGCGGCTGTGACGACGGGTTGCCTCGGACCGTGCCTTCGAAAGGAACTGTGGCGGCTGTCGACGGCCGAGCGCCAGCGCGGACGCGTGTTACTCACTGCGCGCCACGCTGAACCGGTGGAACCTCCGCCGTCTTCTCCATTCGACTCATAAAGATCCGTGACGCGCGCTGACGATCTTCAACCCCGGTGACCGAATGCCTTGCCCGAGCGCCTGGCCCGAGCGACTGCCTTCAGGCTTCCAGACAAGCAGGCACAATGCCTGACGTTCCGCGGGTGCTTGAGGAAGTGCGCAAGGAACGTTGAGTAACTGGGTTTTGACGAGAGCCGGTGATCGAACGCCGGCAGTGGCCGGTTCTCATCGAGATTTCGTGGAAAGCGCCGCTGGACGCTGCAGCCGCACGCCACAGGCGACCGGCGACGATTTCTGGGCCGACGCGACTGGCCGGTTTGCGGTGCCTGCAGATCGCCGGCATGGGCATTCGCCTTCGTTCCTCGGACAGCCAACACGCGCGCGTGTTGCACAGGAAGCGGTGGCGTTCCGCGAGAGCGTTCCTCGAGACCGGCCGCGACATTTGGAGCTAGAGTTGCAGGAAGGATCATGCGATGAGTGTGTAGGCGTTTTGAAACAAGGCATTTATTTTGCCTACCTCCTCAATTCAAGGTGCAGTTTGTATGCTGCATGCAGGCATAAAATATCTGAACAAGGTCAATTCGATACCCTATTTGGGTAAGATCGTCCCCGCTATTTGGTAAATACGACCATCAAACATCATGAGCGACCCAGCTGGCGGCGAAAATGTAAAAAAGCGTCGGAAGCTGCGTCGTTGTCATACCCGAGATGAGGACCAGCCTTTTCATTGCTGCAGACAGAGGCGACCTGTGTGGTGGTGGCTGGCGAAATCTAGCTGACTCGCGGGCCTCGGCGATCGCACTCTTGCAGTTGACGCGTGGGCCGAGTTCTCGCTGTGCGAACGCGACAGTAGCCTGTTGGAATGCGAGTGCTGTCCCTTGTTGCTCTTCTGGCGGCGGCCTCCGCTGCGGTCGCCCATGCCAGCGCAGCGGCGAACTCCACGAGCGAGAGCGTGGGCTTCTCTATCCTGAACGGCACCTCGTCAGAAGGCACCGTCGTGCCGGCCAGTGCGTCGTTGATCGACGACGACGAGACTGCTGAGCGTGCTGCCATCAACGCGGCGGACCGCTCGGGCGACGATGAGACTTCAGAGCGTGCGGAGATTGACGCCAACGACAAAACTTTGTCGACAATAACCTCTGCTGCGAGCACTACTGCCGTCGACGACGATGAGACGGCTGAGCGCTCGGCCATCAACGCAATCGACCGGTCGGGCGACGATGAATCCGAGGAACGTGCTGCGATTGAGGCCAGCGATGCAGCCAAGTCGTCCTCTCGAGCGGCTTCGAATGCTACAGTCGTCGAGGACGACGAGACGGAGGAGCGTGCTGCGATCGACGCTGCCGATTCGGTCGACGACGAGACTTCAGAACGTGCTGCGATCGATGCCGCGGACTCGCTCGATGACGAGACTTCAGAACGCGCCGCGATTGATGCCGCCGACTCGGTCGACGATGAAACCGAAGAGCGTGCCGCGATTGATGCCGCCGACTCGCTCGATGACGAGACTGCAGAGCGTGCCGCTATTAACGAAGCGGCTGCATCAACGTGGGAAGCGGTAATCAACGCCACGGTCGTTGTGGACGACGAGACGGAGGAACGTGCCGCGATCGATGCTGCGGACTCGCTCGACGACGAGACCGAGGAGCGCGCTGCGATCGACGCCGCCGACTCGGTCGATGACGAGACCGAGGAGCGTGCTGCGATCAATGCCGTCGACCGTGAGAACGACGACGAGACCAACGAGCAGTCTGAGATTGACGCCAACGATGTGGGCAGCTACGACCGCGTGTAAAGGCCGACCAGGGGGAAGGCACGACGTCTCTGTGAATTGCGTGTGGATAAAAGCTCGTTCGGTAACGTCCTAAGCGCTCGCGCGCAGGAGCGCAAAGTTCGCCAAAGTGTTCAATGCGAGTTGTGTTGAAAATCAGCAATCTCATGTAGAAATTTGCTCCTCCATGGCGTAAATTGCTCGTCAGGGAGCGAAAACAGAATTATCATCATCTTTTCAACAGCAAGAGGCACACGCAAAGGAAAGCAGGCAGGGCAACAACGCAGCTAGCAGCTCCAGGATGCAGCATAGATACCGGCTGCCAAACGCACAGGCACGAGTGCGCTCCTGCTGCTTGACCCCAAAAATGAACGACTGGATGTGTGGCCGGTTTGATTGGCTGTCTCGAGTTTGGTCATTCTATCATACCGTATCGGACTGAATAATCATGCAGATGTCGCGGTTCAATTGGTGAACCGTGCGAACCGTGACCGTAAGATAACAGGTTATCCCGATCATGCACAATCGAAAATGGTCGCTCACTCGCGGCAACTTGCTACCCTCACGGATGGTCCAGTCTTGCTTCATTACAGTTGTGCTGGCATGCGTCTGTGCCTGTGTGCTAGTCGACGTCTGGCCACGCCTGTCTAACGAACACCCGACTGTTCCTTTTGTACCATCCCACCGATGCGTGACCTACTGGCTGTGTATGATCTCCACGAGTGGAACACCAACGCAACCAAATGCTCCGACCAGAATCGAAGAGCTAGGAGGCGATCGTCTGCGCGACGATCGTGTTTCCGTGTCTGACGAGCATAGCCAGACCGTCCCGTTTTCACAGTTGCGCGCCGAAAGTGGAGGCATTCTATGAAGTGCTGCTGCGACCGCCGACGCGACGAACACTTTGTTACTAAATACCACGCGTGGACGACTCTCTTCAGCATCTCCTGACCAGACGATAGCTTGTGCTTGAGATGTCGCGTGCTGGAGGAATACCCTTCGTGTCGGCTAGCGCTTCCCGGATGTCCTCGTTGGATTTCATGCAGATGCTGAACATAGCGAAGCCAATTCCGTTGGCGCTTGCATGCTGCACTGTAAACACACCAGCTTCGTATGCATTGCTGCAGCAGTTTTCGCTCCACAACACGCTGACCACTGTGTAGGCGGTACTCGATTCGCCACGACAGCAACATCTTGCGCAGAAGGAGGCGCGAGTTCCTTCGAGACACGTCGTGGTATGCCTGCCGCGTGAGTGTAAAGCGCCGCAGCAGAGCGAAGCATCGCCGCATCCAGTGATACCGATTTCTCCCCTCACGCTTTATTCTGAACGCTTCCGCCGCCAGAACAAGTCTCCAGCTCGAAAATGAATCTTGAAGGCGCCGTCGATTCCAGATCCAGCGCAGATTTATCACTGACGATTGCAAGCATCGACGTTTCTGAGCGTACCACTTCCACGCGCCAAATCCCTGCGCTTGTCGAATTCGCGCCATTGTGTATCTCCACATTGCTCGAGCGACAAGCCGGCGCTTTGTGAGTTGTAGAAAGGAGTTCCAACACCGCCTCAATATCGCACGGCCATGAAGCAAATCGGCAGATTGATATTTGCGCCTCATGATCAGCGCATCCCACCACTTTGAAAAATGTGTGCTTCCCACGCTGCGCCAGCACAATTGGTGGCCAGCGAGGCGCAAACGTATACACTGCAGCGTGAAGTGTCTCCATCGATCGAATGTTGTCTGGAGAACGACGGCTCCGTGCCACGCCTCGGCGCGTTGCTGATCAACCTTAAGCGTCAACGACTTGATTGCGTGAGTTTGCAGTGCCGCTATCGCTTTGACCAATTTTTTTCGTCGAAGTTGCGCGATTGCCTCAACTTGCACTTTCACTCGCCGGTGCTCTTGGCGCCACCCGGCCCATATTCGACACAGCTGACACAGTCGGTTATGCTTCTTCGCCTGTAAACCGATGCCCACGGTGACACGATACAACGAGCGGAGGCAGCGCCGTTGTACGAGGCGTTGATAAAACACGCCAGCCTTCAATCTGTCAGCTTGACGCCAGCGCCACTGCTTCCATCTGGTGAAAGCTTCGGTGAGCGACATTCGTCGAGACAGAGTGCACAGTCTCCTCTCGGCGCGACGATACTGCTTGCACTTCAGTCGCCAAGTCCCGATGAAGCATCGGAACAAGAGCCGCTTCTCCATCGAGGTGGTCACAGCTTGTGACTTCTGCTGCAATTTGATCGCGTGTTCTGTCCAACTCATCCATCTCTTGAAGTGAACAGCAAGCTGAACAGAAAGCGCCACTGCTGCGAGTGCTCGACGAGCGATATTCAGTCGAGTTTCGCGAAGCCACACAGCGAATACCCACCGAATACGGCGGTCGTTTTGGTACTTGGTGTTCTCAATCAGTTGCTGGAACACATTGCTCATCATAGTTACTCTCCATTGCCCCTCTGCAGCAGCGAGTTTGGTCGTGCGCTGGTGGAGTAGATCGCTGGTCCTGCGACGCCAGTGCAAGACTGTCCTCGCGATCAAGTAGCCGTTTGCCATTGCATGCATTTCAGTTTCTTTCCGCTTGAGAGCGACCCACGACGACCAAGTCGCCAAACTCCATTGCATCAGCTTGAGATTGTACTTGAGCAAGCATTCTTCAGTGGTGCGGCGCCTTGTCGTTGACGCTGTTGAGTATTGTCGCCATGTCGAAATCGCGTGACCTAGTTTCCGTTCCTGAATCGTACACTTGGCCATTGTCATAGTCAATCGAAGCTGTCTTCTGTCCATCACTGCATTGCAAAAGGCTTCCCAAGCAAGCCGAAGCTCTCGAGATCGCCGCCTACATGAAAGCGCTCGGAAGTTAACAGACCGACGATGCGCCACACGCCATGGGATCCAGCCCAAATTCGCCTTCACAAACCGCTCGTGCCTATTCGCAACCATCCCAGCTCGAGTTTTCAAAGACCGCCGTTGGCGAGAGCGAGAAAGCCACAACTGCAATGCCCGGCGCCTTTTCCACTGCAAGAAGTTGTGTTCGGACCTGTTCATTATGTTGGCAAAGCCACATAGACTCTCGAGTCCGGCACGGAGGAGAGTCTTGTGGACGATTCGCTGTGAAGCACGGCACACACTTAAGTCAGCACCACATGCGATAGAAAGCAGCACCTGCATGACCGTACCGTGACAAGCTCTAAACGTCGGCGGAAATAAAGGGTCGACGACAGCCATTGCTGAATGCCTCGGTGCAGCCAGCGGCGCAGTATTTTTCGTCGTAGTCGAGTCTCCAACATCGCAATGCGACGAGATCGAGCATGTTCCGTGTTCCAGCAGTCGAAAACCGATGCTAGAGCGTGCTGACGGTGCCATTGTGCTGCAAATGCGCGTCGCTTTCGTTGCTCACAGCAGTTGGTCCAGCACTCAAATGCACTCACCGCAATTCGGAGTTTCTGTCGCGCTAGCATCCACTCAGCCACTCGTCGTCTTTCGTTCCCACGACGCACGTTCGCCACCAGTTTATCCCACTGACACCTCAGGAAACGTCGTTGTGCAGCTGCATTGAGGCGACGAGCTCTAAGGCGCCGACGTCGACTGGTTTGCCACTGATTCCAAGCTCCATCTAGTGCATGTTTGCGGACTCGTTGCTGAATGGTCCGAAATTGACAGCACGATCGAGCATTGAGTCGCCAGGCGGCAAGAGTCGTTGACAGAAGCGAGCGTTGCTGTGAGGCTCGGATCGCTCGGACGGTCATTCGAACTCGAAATGCATACGCCCAGCGACGATACGTATGAGCGGATACTCTGCGCTGAGCCCTCGTGGCCACAACCTGAGCGGAGCACATCAGGTATTGCTGGTAGCGCCAATGAAGTTGCCAGCAGTGAAACGCTCGCTGAACCACTGTGCTGCAGTGGTGCGACACCGCACGCCTCGTCAGCGCTCTCGCCACAGCTGTCGCTCGAGTCAAATCCCTCCATATTAGCAGGTACTTGAACGCGATCGTTGCTCGGTCGCTTGGTGTTGCATCAGTTGACCTGCAGATGCGTCGAGCGCTTTCGACAACTTGCTCCGGGATCGTAACCTTGGTTCGTTTCCGAGGCACGGACGCCGATCCCCCGCCTCGAGTTTTGACGTTGACGCCGTATCTCTCGCATGATTCGAACTTCATGGAGGCCAGAGTCGTGTCCAGCTCTTGCCACCTTGGCTGCAAAGTTGGTGTTGGATTGTCTGTCGTCGGATTCTTCAGTGTCGCGGCATATCCACGCAGCTGCGATTGATAGGCGACTAATGACGCATCCAGCTCGTCTCGCAGCCTTCGAACTCCATGGTTGCTGCTCAGTGCGACTGTGCGAGCACCACGAGCTACCAGGCGCTCGTCGTCACGGCTGGTCATGCTGCGAGCACTCTTCAAGATCGCAAAATACCGCAATAGTAGCCTCTTTGCGTGTCATTGGTCAAAGTCTGTCACAGGCGGCCACTGATTGGCGAAAATGATGCTCGTCCGTTTTTGGCGGGAAGCGCCAGCTCACACATTTCGAGCATTGGGCAATGGCATCACAGTCGTTCGGCGGAGGCTTCCGTGGCGCCGGTGGAGCGTCCGGCGGCGCGTTCTCGCGGTCGTTCGGCTCCAACGCTGGCGCGTCACAGGCGAGTGATGCGACGGGGGCGGGGGTGGCCGCCAGCGCCGTCTCGGGCGGCGTGGGGCAGTCCAACTACATCGAGGAGAAAGGTGCTTGGCGCCAATGATGACGGAGCATTACACAACAATGGTCTGACGGCGGGTGCGCGTGTGGTTTGCTATGGTGTACAGCCAAGTGCGTGAGCTTCCTGCTCACCTTCGTGTCCAACCTGGACGATCCCGCCGATGGACCCAAGTACGCGCGCATGATGGTGCGAGCGTTCGGTGATGCTATGATGTCGACAGGAGCTGTTCGGCTGACCTTCATGTGGTTGTCTGCTGGGACCACAGCAAGAAGTCGCGAACCGCGAGCGCACGTCGGTCCCCATCTCGCTCGATGATGTCCAGATCGTACGCTCGTGTCTGTGTTTGCTTCGGCTAATCGTTGATACTGACACTGGCATACCTATCTATCCCACCACCGCAGTTCGAGAGTGACGATGCGTTCGTGTCGCGGATCGTGCGCAACACGCGGCGGTACATCGCGCTCTTCTCCGAGGCCATCGACGAGAACCTGCCACAACCGACACGCGACATTTCCGACTCGCAGGACGTGCTGGACGTGCTGCGGCTGCACCGCGCGCAGGAGGTCGCGCAGCAACAGCAGCAACAGACCGGGAGTGCGCAGCCGACCGACGACAAGGTGTTCCCGCCCGCGCTCATGCGCCGCTTCGAGGTGCGGCTCGTGCCTGGCGTCAAGATGAAGGCCGTGCCGATCCGCGAGGTCAAGGCCAGCAAGGTCGGCAGCCTCGTGCGCATCAAAGGCATGGTCACGCGCGTCTCGAGCGTCAAGCCGCTCATCACGGTCGCCACGTACACGTGCGAATCGTGCGCCTACGAGGTCTACCAGGAGGTCAACTCGCGCCAGTTCAACCCGCTCAACCAGTGTCCGAGCGAGCGGTGCCAGACCAACAAGCAGAACGGCCGGCTGCTGCTGCAAACCAAAGCGTCCAAGTTTGACAAGTACCAGGAGGTCAAGTTCCAGGAGCTTCCCGACCAGGTTCCCATGGGCCACATCCCGCGCTCGCTCACTGTCTATTTGCGCGGCGAGCTCACGCGCACATGCGAGCCTGGTGCGCTGATCACGATCTGCGGCATCTTCCTTCCGCTCCCGTACTCGGCGCAGCGACAGATGATGATGGGGCTCATCACCGAGACGTACCTCGAGGCCACGGACGTCATTAACCACAAGAAGCGCTACTCGGCCATGGAGTCGAGCGAGGAAATGGAGCACGAGGTGCTCAAGCTGCAGGAGAGCGGCGCCAACGTCTACGAGGTGCTCTCCCAGTCGATCGCACCGGAGATTTACGGCCACGAAGACGTCAAGAAGGCGCTGCTGCTGCTCATGATCGGAGGAGTCACCAAGCGCATGGACGAAGGCATGAAGCTGCGCGGCGATATTAACGTGTTGCTGATGGGTGACCCTGGTGTTGCCAAGTCACAGCTGCTCAAGCATATTGCGACTATTGCGCCGCGCGGGGTGTACACGACGGGCAAAGGTAGCTCTGGTGTCGGTCTGACGGCCGCCGTCGTGCGCGACACGATGACGAAGGAGATGACGCTCGAGGGCGGCGCGCTCGTGCTGGCGGACATGGGCATTTGCTGCATTGACGAGTTCGACAAGATGGAGGAAGGAGACCGCACGGCGATCCATGAGGTCATGGAGCAGCAGACCGTGAGCATCGCCAAGGCCGGCATCACGACCACGCTGAACGCGCGCACGTCGGTGCTTGCGGCAGCCAACCCGATCTACGGGCGGTACAACAAGAAACTGAGCGCGTCGCAGAACATCAACCTGCCGAACGCGCTGCTCTCTCGTTTCGACTTGCTCTTTCTGCTGTTGGACGTGGCCAACTTTGCCAAGGACGAAGCGCTCGCGCGCCACGTCACGTACGTTCACCGGTTCTCCAAGAATCCTGACATGACGTTCGATCCGGTGCGGCCAGAGGTGCTGCGCTACTTCATCGCCATCGCCAAGCAGTACCAGCCGAGCATCCCGGAGGAGCTCTGCGGGTACATTGTCGAGGCGTACGTGAGCCTGAGACAGCAAGATGCAAATGAGCAGGCGCGGCTGCAGCAGGGTTCAAGCGGCTTTGGCTACTCCCGCGGCGGCGGCGCTCCCAACGACGCCAACCACGCACAGACGGCCATGACGGCGCGGCAGCTGCTGAGTATCCTTCGCCTCTCGCAGTCGCTCGCTCGGCTGCGGTTCGCGACCGAGGTGATCCAGCAGGACGTGGACGAGGCTATCCGCCTCGTGTACGTGTCCAAGGCATCGCTGACTGAGCACGATGAGGAGAGCAATGGTGCAGGTGGCGCCGGTGGCTCCGTGGGCGTCAGCGGCATGGGCGGTGCTGGCGGCTCACAGGACGCGGTCTCCAAGATCTACCGCCTGCTGCTCGAGTACGCGACGGACCGGAACACGACGGTCGTGGCCATGAGCGACGTCGAGCCGGCCGTGCTGCGCAAGGGCTTCACGTCGCAGCAGCTGCAGACGTGCATCACGTACTACGAGCGGCTCGAGGTGATGCACCTGAGCGCGAACGGCACGACGCTCTCGTTCGTTCGGTAAAATCTCATCAGCAGGCTCATCGCTCGTGAATAACCCACCACCAACTCTAGTGACACTCTCCCTCCAGTCTATTGTCGTGTGCACACTGCCATCCCTGGTGCTGTCCTCCCTTCGTCTACAGGTTTCCTGCGCCGACCACTACTGCAGCCACAGCTTGAGGCGGAAGGCGTCGCCGCCGTTTAAATAGTACCGCACCAGCCGCTCGTCGCGCACGAAGCCGAGGTTCTCGTACAGGCGGATGGCGCCGCGGTTGTCGATCTCCGTCTCGAGCGTCACCTCCTCGCACCCGGCGGCCTTCATGCGGTCGATCGCGCGCTGCGCGAGCTGCGAGCCGATGCCGCGGTGCCGCGAGTTTTGCTCGACCGCCAGCATGGCGATGTATCCTCGCCAGCGCTGCGGCTGTCCCTGGCCCTGCTGCTCGTCGGACTGCTGCACGGCGGCGTCGGCCTCCTCGGGGCTCGCGCCAAGCGGCTCGAGTCGGCAGATGATGACGCCCACGAGCTTGTGCTGCACGCGCGCGAGCACGCACAGCTCCGGCCAGTTGTAGAGGAAGAACCGGTACGTGAACACCGAGTAGGGCTCTGACAGGTCCTTGTCGATCAGCTTCACCAGCTCCGCGAGCTGCTTCTCGCCCTGGTACTGCGAGAACTCGACCGGCGGCGCGGTTGCCGTCGCCGTCGCCATGGTGCTGCTCGTCGTCGATAAGGTCGATACGAGAGCGGGGTACACGGTGATGGATCTGTAACCCATCAAAAGTAACCTGCCTCCAGATTCGGTTACGTTTGCGTCATGCGAACTTAGTGATGGGTTACACTGCCAGAGCGAGGACAGCAGCGTCGCCCAGCTCGATAACCCGCACGCAGAAAACCTGCATGCTCGAGAGCGATAAATCCTGCAGCTCCATCTGTCCTCGTGCCATTTGCAGCGGCATTGTCGGTAAATGCCTCGCCGTCTGTCCTAGGCATATGCGAGCTCGGCAAATGCACACGTTGGATCCGTCCTCGTGCGTGGCCAGGTCCACAATTCCCAAAACACGGTGTTTCTTATTCAACATTTGTCAATGCACGGTCCATTTTTCAAACCCCTACAAAAACCAAGTTTAGGAACACCAGGTTTACTGCCCAGAGCCAAAATACGAGCGACTGCCGCCCACGATTTGCACACCCCCGCATTTGGAAATTAAATCACTTTCAATTTGTAAGAAAGCCAAAGGTACAGGGTATACTCTTTTATGTGCGAATGTATAGTCTTGTGTTGTAATCCACTTGTATATTATCTAAAGTAGATTCTACTGACAGAGATTTTATTAGTATAATCGCAGGCAGTAGCATTCGCGGTTAGTAGTGTTGTAACAATGGTTTAACTGTCGCCCGAGAAAAATTGTGTACAAAATTGTGGCGACTACCACCCGCGATTTGCACACACCCGCAAATGTAAAATTGCTGTGATACCTTTTCCTCTTGCGGGGGTTGTCATTCTGAAATTATTTTAAATTCATGTTATCGGCTCTGATTACAGTGCGCGGCGCTTGCCGACCAACCATCTCTTGCCATGTTCAATGGCAATCAAACCGGGAAAACGGGGCCATCCGGCTCCCCCTGAAGCGGCAACTCGTTCTCCTACCCGCGGTGGCAGTATCCCCGTATAGTTGCTGAATCACGACTGCGTGGCTCTCGGCGCTCGCTCGCTCTGCCCCCCTTCCGCGTCGGAAATGCTTGGTGGCGATCATTTTCCAACTCGGACGGCCCCCGGCACCTCGCCCTCCCCAGTTCGCAGCGCCTCAGCAAAGCACCATGGCCCCGAAGCGTCGCTCGCGCAAGACCACCAAGGACGTGTACGCCAACCTGGACAAGGCCGAGCGCGCCAAGCTCGGTGGCGAGGCCAAGGAGCGCGGTAACGCCGCGTTCGCGGCTGGCGACCATGCCACTGCCATCAAGGAGTTCACGACGGCCATCGCGTACGAGCCGGCCAACGTGATCTACTACTCGAACCGTTCGGCCGCGTACCTGAGCGCTGGCCAGGCGACGCCGTCCCTGCAGGACGCCAAGACGTGCATTGAGCTGGACGCCAAGTTCGCCAAGGGTTACGCGCGCCTCGGTGCCGCGCACTTCTACATTAAGAACTACGCCAAGGCCGTGTCTGCGTACACGCAGGGCCTGACGGTGGAGAAGGGCAACAAGCCGCTCCAGGCCGGCCTGACCCAGGCGCAGGCCGCGCTCCAGGTGCAGGAGGAGGAGATCTCGGGCGTCGAGATGGACGAGGCCACGCGCAAGATGAAGCGCATGGAGATCGAGGAGAAGATCAACAAGGCCCGCAAGGAGCGCGAGGAGCGCGCCAAGCGCGCCGAGAAGGGCTTCTCGGAGGTGATCGGCATTGACCTCGGCACGACGTACTCGTGCGTGGGTGTCTGGAAGGACGGCCAGGTGGAGATCATCGCCAACAGCGAGGGTAACCGCACGACGCCGTCGTGGGTCGCCTTCAACGAGAGCGAGCGTCTGATCGGTGAGGCCGCCAAGATCCAGGCCGCCTCGAACGCCACCAACACGGTGTTCGACGCCAAGCGTATCATCGGCCGCAACTTCAGCGACGAGGTCGTGAAGAAGGACGCCACGCACTTCCCGTTCAAGATCGTGGAGGGTGACGACAACAAGGTGCTGATCGAGGTTGAGTTCAAGGGCGAGGCTAAGCGCTTCACGCCGGAGGAGATCTCGTCGATGGTGCTGCTCCGCATGAAGGAGACTGCCGAGGCGTACCTTGGCCAGCCGATCAACCAGGCTGTTGTCACGGTCCCGGCCTACTTCAACGACCAGCAGCGTCAGTCGACCAAGGACGCTGGCTCGATCGCGGGTCTTGACGTCAAGCGTATCATCAACGAGCCCACGGCCGCCGCTCTCGCGTACGGTCTGGACACGAACGCCGGCTCGGACGGCAAGGCGTGCAACGTGCTCATCTTCGACCTGGGTGGCGGTACCTTCGATGTGTCGATCCTGTCGATCGAGAACGGCATCTTCGAGGTGAAGGCCACGGGTGGTGACACCCACCTTGGTGGTGAGGACTTCGACAACAACATGGTCGAGCACCTGCTGACGGAGTTCAAGCGCAAGAACCGCAGCCTGGACCCCTCCAGCTCGGCTCGTGCTATGCGCCGTCTGCGTACGGCCTGTGAGTCGGCCAAGCGCATGCTTTCGACGACGACGAGCGCCTCGGTCGAGGTTGACTCGCTCTTCGAGGGCGTTGACTTCTCGTCGACGGTGACGCGTGCCAAGTTCGAGTCGCTGAACGAGGAGCTGTTCAAGCGCTGCGAGGAGACTGTCCTCAAGGTGCTGTCGGACGCCAACATGAAGCCGGAGGACGTGACGGAGCTGGTGCTTGTCGGTGGCTCGACGCGTATCCCGAAGGTGCAGACCATGCTGTCGACTCTGTTCGGTGGCAAGGAACTGTCCAAGTCGATCAACCCCGACGAGGCTGTCGCCTACGGTGCTGCCGTGCAGGGTGCGATTCTGTCGGGCATCCGCAACGACGCGACCAACTCGCTGCTGCTGGTGGATGTGACCCCGCTGTCGCTCGGTATTGAGACGGTCGGCAAGGTCATGTCGGTGCTCATCAAGCGCAACACGGCCATTCCGGTGCGCAAGACGCGTGTGTACACGACGGAGGAGGACTACCAGACGTCGGTTGACGTGTGCATCTACGAGGGCGAGCGCGCGTGCGTGGACTCGAACAACAAGCTCGGCGAGTTCAACATCTCGGGCATTGAGCGCGCCAAGCGTGGCGAGCCGCAGGTCGAGGTGACGTTCGAGATCGATGCCAACGGTATCCTGAACGTGTCAGCCCGCGACAAGAAGACGGGTGCCCGCGCCGAGACGACGATCTCGAACAACCGCGGCCGTCTGACCCAGGAGGACATTGACCGCATGGTGCAGGAGGCTGAGAAGTTCAAGAAGGACGACGCCGAGATGCTGCGCCGCATCGAGGCCCGCAACGACCTGGAGCAGTTCATCTACCGCGCGATCGAGACGGCTCGCGAGAAGGGTGACGCGAACGTTGAGAACGCGATCCGTGACGCGCGCGACTGGCTCGAGGACCACGAGGAGGCCACGCTCCGCGAGCTCGAGGACAAGAAGCGCATGCTCGAGCGCATGATCCGTTTCTAAGCGGCTGCTTCGTAGAGAAGGCGAGGATGTTGCTTTCTTCCTGGCAGGCGACGGAATGCGATGGCGGGGTCGGTGCGAGTTCTCTCTAGTTGAGAGCTAGTCTGATGGTCGCTTGGTGTTGCTGTTTTGGCGAGTTTGCACATTATTATAATAATCGGCATTTTGTTTTACACAACACTCTTTTGTTTTGTATCCATTTTGCTAAAACAATTGTGCATATTTTTGTTGCTATTTTGAGATCGAGAGTGTTGGTCAGTATGTTGAAGTTTTCGATGGTACAAGAACACAGGAACGAGATTTGGTTGGTCGCAAGGCGCTGCAAGAGCTCGATCGTGTGGATAATTTACGCGTTCTAGTTCGCCGCTGGCAATATCTCGGCCGGCATCGGACAGCTGTCCGAGCCTCTGCAGCTCAGATCGTGAGCGACTGCTCCTCTCGCCGCCGGAAGAAGAGCATGTAGGCGCTCGAGCTGTTGAGCTCGGGCTTCTTGACTGCCGAGACGGATCCGTCGTTGAAGTCGTACCATTCCTGCGTGTCCGTGTTCAAACACTCACTGTCACAGGAACCGCCATAAACCAGGTTAGCAACTTGGATAATCGCAAGGGTTGAAAGCGCAGGCGAAAGCGAAACTTACGCTGTGTAGTGGCCACCGTTGAGCGAACCCATGTGGTGCACAACGCCCGTGAGGTCGTAGAGCGTGCTGCCCTCGACGACGGCATCGCGCGCGCAGTAGTCGGCGAGGTCGAGTCCGAGCGCAGGGTAGCTCACGGCTGTGCTCACCTTGTCGCGGCTGAACATGGAGAAGGAGAAGCGCTTGAGGTGCAGCACGAGCACCTCCGGCAGGCGGTAGACCGAGATCTTCTTGGAGACCGCGCGGTGGGCCTTGCACTTGGAGCAGTAGTACGAGTCATCGTTCAGCATCTCCTGTTCGGTGTACGCTTTGAGGCAGTCGTACAGCGAGCAGCCACCGTTGGAGCTGGCTGCATCGCTGCTGTCGCTGCCTCGGCCCGTCGACGAGGATGACGACGACGATGAGAAGAAGTTTCCCGGCATGCGCAGCTGCGTGGTGCTCTTCTTCTTGGGCACGGGCACTGACAGGTCCCAGAAGACGTCGAAGCACAGCGACCGATGGTTGCACGTGTTGCAGTGGATCTCGGAGCGCAGCTGGCCGCAGAAGAGGTCCGAGAGAGTACTCGAGTTGCGCTCCATGTAGAACTTCCAGTACTCGTCCGACACGTCGCGGTCCTTGGCACCGTCGCGGTCCTTGATCTCGTAGTACGCCGGCTTCTTCTGGATCCGGTTGAGGTCTTCGTGCAGTCCGTCGAGCAGGAAGCGCAGGAACTCCTGTGCATCCTGCTGGTCGTAGCCCGTGAAGCGCTCCGCCACCTTTCCGATCACGCGCTTGAGCTCGGTCGGGCGAGTCGAAGTGAACTCGGAGCCGGTCCAGAGATCGCGAATCAAGTCGGCAAACGCGCTGAAATACCCCACAGAATCGGTCAGCATCTCAAATGTCCTGACGAGTAAAGCAACACCTGCAAACGAGCAACTTACTTTGCCAGAGCGCCTTTGGTTGGACTCTTGCCGTTGATTTCTCGCGAGTGAAGACCCGACTGGAAGTACTTGGCGATGGCAGGGACGTTGCTCACGCACTGCAGGCAGCTGTTCATGAAGCTAAAAGAGAACGCCACAGTCAGATTCCCATCGCGAGTGGCTCAAAATCTACCTGAAGCAAACGCACCATGTGTTACCGAGGTTCTGCAGTCCGACGAGGCCCTTCGGGTTGGTCTTCTTGATCGGCTCGCTCGCGGCAGACGACAGCGGCGACGTCCGGGTGTTCGAGTACTGCATCCGGTGCTGGTAGGACGGGGACTGACCCGAGGCGGAGTTTGACGCGACGATGTTGCTGTTCTGATTGTAGTTGGCTCCCGCGATCATTGGAAGACTGTTGCTGCTGTTGACGATAGCAGTGGAAGTGGCGGCTCCGGCCGAGTCGGCTTCGTCTTCGTGCGGCTCTCGGCTTGAGTGCGCGCTGTCGTTGCGCTGCGAACGCGACGACGTGGCGCTGGCGGCTTGGCCGGCATTGCGCGGGTTGAAGCGTGAGAGCGTTGTGCCCGAGGAGGCCGAGGTGCGGCAGATACCCGAGTCGGAGGGTGTCGGCTTGGGTCGGCTGCTGGAGCCGCGGTTTGTTGAACGCATCGAGAACGTGTTGGCCGTCGACTTGGAGCCGATCACGTGCTGCTCGGTGTCCGCGATCGGCGACTTCCGTGTCCGCGAGAACCCCATCGACGCTGTCATTGTCACGACTCGGTCAGATGTTGCGCGAGCGCTCCAATCGGAAGTGAAACGCCGCCGCCTTACCGATGCGGTTGGCCATGTCGTCCGCCGAGTACTGGTGCTCCTGCGGCTCACCGCTGCAGATCGCGATCTCGCTGTCTGTGGGGCGAGAGGTCAAGCGTGAACCAGCCATGCGCAGAGCGCTGCAGCGACTGCGGAAGCGAGGCGTTCACAGACGGAGAGGCAGGCGCGGCCGCTCGATCGAGCACCTGCGGTCTCGGTGTCTTATCCTCGCTTGAGGTGCGGCTCGAGCTCGGCGAGCTGGCTGCTTTTCGGCGGATCGGCGGCTAAACTTAGCTCAAATATTCAGTTCAGGAACGCGCCGAAGCCATTTCGGGAACGCTCGAGGGGTCACCAGAGATCGTGGTGCGTCTCATATTCCTCCACCGTCGTAGAGTTGCATCCAGCATTGGCAAAATGCTGCCTCACTTGCATCATCAGTGGCTCACCTTTCCAATAGCATAATTTGTTAAGCACCACAGCCGACCGAAAGCCACAAGCAGAAAATGGACCTATTATACAGACTTCCCCGCTCAAACCGATCGATGTCGAGTTGATGTAAACAAGACACATCCACATTGAAGATCCATCGACTTCCGTCGATCACAGCACCAGAAGCCACTTGGCGTTTAACATTCGAGCAGAGATGGCGGCGGAGGAAGCGACGCCGTTCTGGGCCGCGTGGCCGCACGCGTTCGTGGAGACCGCGCCGGGGATCCGCCTTCACTACGTGGACGTTGGCCCGCGGTCCGCGCCGCCGGTCGTGCTCGTCCACGGGTGGCCGGATTTGTGGTTCGGCTGGCGGGTACGTCCATTGAGCACGATGAACGCGGAAGGCAGGCGCTAACGTTGCTCGAACTGGCGGACATCAGTACCAGATCCGCGCGCTCAGCTCGACGTACCGACTCATCGTCCCCGGTATGTGGTGCAGTTGGCATTGGTGGAGGGAGGACCGACAGTTGAGCCGATTTGTGTGGCAGACATGCGCGGCTTTGGGCAGAGCTCGGCGCCGAAGAACGTCGAGGCGTACGGCGGCAAGAACGGCACGAGCGACCTCGCGGCGCTGCTCGGTGAGTTGTTGTGGTTCCCTCGAATGGATTGGCTTGATGTCTAACCCACGCGCTTCCTGTTAGACGCGCTCAACATCCCGCGTGCGGTCTTCATCGGCCACGACTGGGGCGGCGCCATGGTCTGGCGCATGTGCCTGTACCAGCCGAGCCGCGTGCTCGCCGTGTGCGGCATCTGCACGCCGTACACGCCGCCGAGCAAGAGGTACCTGCCGCTGGACGTGGTCGTCGCCAAGGTGCCGCAGTTCGCGTACCAGCAGATCCTGGCAGACACCGAGAGCACGGGCAAGCGCCTGGACGTGTCGCCGCGCCGGTTCTTCAACGCCATCTTCCGCAAGCACACGGAGAACAACGAGCGCGGCAACCGGGTGGGCATCCGCACGATCCTCAAAAAATCAGGCACGGACTCTGGCGAGGCCATCTTCCAGCATCACTCGAGCATGCTGACGGACACCGAGCTCGACTACTACGTGGAGCAATACTCGCAGTCCAAGTTCCAGGGCACGTGCCAGTACTACGCGACGCGCAAGATCGACTTTGACGACGAGCTGGGGTTCGATCCCGTGCTGCCGCACCGCGCTCTCTTCATTGCGGCGGCACAGGACGATGTGCTGAAGCCCGAGATGGCGCGCAACATGCCCAAGTTCATCCCCAACCTCGAAATGAAGCTCATCGATGGCGCCGGCCACTGGGTGCTCTGGGAGCAGAAGGACCGCGTGAACGCGCTGCTCGCTGAGTGGCTCGCCAAGGTGGCGCCGGTGACTGTCGCCAAGCTGTGATTCTGTCTCCAGCCAACCAGTGCGATGTCGAAGGGAGGACTGCCAGCCATGCAGCATCTCTGTGTGTGAACTTGACGATCTGTGACTCAATGAGCTTTCAATGGTCTGCTTTGATTCTATTGACATTGGCGAGTGTCCATGAGTTAGAGCGACGAGGTCGGTGCTGGCAAATGGCCATCGACCGCGAGCTTGTCGAGCCAGGACTCGATCACGGCCGTCACTTGCTCCTTGTGGGACCAGAGGATCCAGTGGCCGGCGCCTTCGACGAGCTCCTCGTGGAAGTTGGGCAGTACGCGACCCATTCCCTTGGCGAGCTGCGGCTTGAGGATCGGGTCGCTCGCCGCGCCAATGTACATGGCCTGGTGCGGGATCTCGCGGGGCAGCGCCTTCTCGTCCTCGAAGTCCTGCTCGCGCATGGCGTAGTAGGCTGAAGCTCCGTAAAAGCCCGTTCGCGAGTACTCGCGCACGTAGTAGTCCATCTCGTCGGCGGTCAGCAGCGCCGAAGGCGTCGTGTAGAGCGACTCGTCGCTGGTCACGAGGTTGCGCAGCACGTTGAGGTAGACCATGTTGACCGGGTGCTCGTGAGGGTGGCGGTACGTGGCCGTGAACAAGCGGCGCGGCGCTGCGTCCAGCAACTTGGCCGCTTCGTCGGGCTTGCTCAGCAGCTGCATGTAGGTGAACTCGGGGATGGCGGCCGTAAGCGCCTCGGTCGAGACGCAGGCTTCGCCCTGCGGGAAGTAAGGCGTGCAGATGCCGCACACGGCCAGCACGCGCGCCGGGTGGAACATGCACATGCGCCACACGATCGCGCCACCCCAGTCGTGGCCGATGAAGACCGCCTTGGGGATGTTCAGGATGTCTGTGGTGGCGATCAATCAAATGGTCAGAGCTGTGTCCACGACTGTCGCGAGTTGAGAGTGTGCAGGCGTTTACCGAGCAGCTTGGCGAGGTCATTGGTGACCTTCTTGGTGCCGTAGCCATCCAGCGACTTGGGCACCGAACTCTTGCCGAAGCCGCGAAGGTCCGGCGCGATCACGCGGTAGCGCTTGGAGAGCGCCTGGATTTGGTACTGCAGCAACCAAGACAAACACTTACTGTGAGATTTGAACCGCATGCAGTTAGACAAAGAAGTGTAAGCCATTCTCACCCGCCAGCCGAACCAAAGGTCGGGCCATCCGTGGCAGAGCACGAGCGGCGTGGCGTCGCGCGGGCCGAGGTCGACGTAGTGGAGCTCGATGCCGTCCGCCACCGTGGCGAAATGGTGCGGCCACTGCTCCCAGAAGTTGGCCATCGTTGTTGATCAGGGTCTGCTGTGGCTCAGGCCAATTGAGGAATGCCGCGGTCTGGCGTCGGCCATCGTCGCCGGCGGCGGAGGCGGCGCATAGTCACGAAGAGGATGCCTCCGCTGCTCAGGCGGTGAGAGAACGGGAGGCGGCTCGAAAGCGTCTAGTCAACACTATCTCGAGCCAACGGCGCCGCACCTTTTCACGCGCTCATCGATGACATGACAGCTTGGCTGCTTGGATTCCGATGCGTTCAAAACCCATGCAATACCATAGGCATGTATATATTTATATTGTACTGCAGTCGCATTAATATAATACAATGCGTTTAGTCATGTAAACATAGATAATTGAGGTTAATTGATGTTGTGCCAATGCTTCAGCTTTCCCTGATGGTGGATGGGACAAGTGTGGCCGCCATCAGCTGGCTCACGCGCGCCAATTCCTGCCGATGAGCGCGCGTCTCCAACGTGGCGATGGTGTTGACGAAACACCGAAAGCGCCGAGTCGCTCTGGCTGCGTGCTGTTTCCTCCGGAGCTGGACTGCAAGGTGTGGATTGGGTACAGATCCGCAGCATGAGGAGGTCCTGAAGTGCTGCAGTGCTCATGCTCGCACCTGAGTTCGATATCTGAGAGGCGTTCGATCTGCGCCGTGGTGTGACCGACTATCCTAGCGCTGTCCTCAGTCGACCACTTGCCGTGCAAGACGCGCCAATTTGTCGAGCATAGAGATCAACCACGAGGCTTTCAGCACCTGCAGCTGCACGATCGCTCAAATCGCACGTGTTGTGTACAGCCACAGCCACGACCACGACCACTGTGCCTTGGGCTCTGTAAGCTCTTTCAACCTCTTCAAGCCATGGGGTAAGAGTCTGGCTGCGTGAAGAAGCATGTTGGTCTGTTCGAAGCAAAGCGCGAAAGCATCGGAGCCCCAATCACGGTGGAATAAGTCCGCCACGACGAACTTGTCATTGCATCTATCCCGCCTACGCCTGTGTCTCCTGACTCTCCGCCTTCTTGGCGGCGTTCGCCTTGTAAATGTCGCTGCGCTCGTGCAGCACCAACTTGATGCGCGCCATGGACTTCTTCACCTGCTCACACACACACACACACAAGTTGCAATCATCAGTCACTCGTCACCGCCGTAACAACCGTTGGCGCAGCGGCCAATCGACTATAGCCGCCGCCACAGCAACAGGCGGCAGCTACCAGTCCCGCTCCATACCTTAGTCCGCCGCGACGGGTTCGGCATCAGGATGTTCTTGGAGCGGCACTGCTGCAGCTCCGTCAGCAACGCGTTGCGCTCCTTGAGCAGCACGAACCATAGCTTGTGCAGGTCGTCCGTGCTCTTCTGGCGCAGCATCCACGCCTTCCACTCGCCGCCGACGACAGGACGCTTCGTGCCGACATTCGTAGGAACCTTGTTCAGGCTGTCAGCCTTGGCTCCCTCCCCGGCCATCTCCTGGATCGGGAAGAACTCTTCGATGCCGCGGCGAGGCAGCGCCGCCGCGTTGCCGCCCGACAGGCGCAGGCCGCCCATGAGCCGACGCAGCTGGAACATGGTCGCCGCTAAGGTGGTGTCGCGTCTTGAGTGGCTCCTGCGCAGGACGAGCGGTGGACCGAGCGCTACATTCGCGTTACATTCGTTGTGATTCGATTTAGTGCATATTGATGGATCATTTTAGTGACATCTATGTATACCATGCTTCCCATTATAGTGGACTGTCCATCTGTAGCCATTTGGCGAAACACCAGCACAGCGCGATCTGCTGCTGTCATCGTCAGCGAGCGCCGTCGGCAGATTCGGAGGAGATGCGAGGCGAAGTCACTGCTCTGAATCTAGAGAAAGGCGGCAAATCCCACGACATGATCTACGCAAATGGTTCAAAGCATAGTCCAAACTCAGGTGGCGTCACGACTGATTCGAAGTGGACGGCGGTCGCGTCGCCGCCGCCCTCTTGAGCGACAGGCGTGGCTGCCGGCAGCATGCGCAAGATGTGCTGCCGGCCAGCATTGGATCTGGGCGGACGCTGGGAAGGCACGCCGCCGTGGCTGTATCCTGCGCTGTGGCCGCGAGTGGCCGCGAGTGGCCGCGATGGTGGGTGAGATGTGGCACCAAAAGAGACAGACCCGCCTTGACGCCGAGAGCACTTCAAGGTCCCGCCCGACGTACGTCAAAGCCTTGCATGTGACAAGGCATGGGGTGCCTACGAGCCAATCGCCCGCCGCTCAGCAACTGTGTCATCGCGCACAAACTGTCCACCGCGCGGTTCGCGCAATTCGACCAGGCTGCTTGGGCCACGAGCGGCCCACGAGCCGAGGTTCAAGCACGTGGCAACTGGCGAGCGCGCAACACACCGTTGAGCGCAACCCAGTGTTTGGCCATCGATCACAAGCCTCGATATCCGGAGCCTCGAAAACACCTGCACGGGCGAGGGTTCAACTTGAACCTTCGCAAACGCAAGCACCGAGCGAGCCACGAGAATCGTGCCATCGCCGGCAGCGTACAGTACAGCGCCAGCCTTGAACTGTGCCCACACAAACTTTGATCTCACGGCAGAGCCTTCAAGTTGCAGCTTGAATCTGGGGCTGGCGGCCACCTCACACATCGGAGGATCGACTGTTCCAGCTCGAGTCATTCGGCGACGAGACCACCGACTTTCGGCATGAGACACCGCCGATCGGAGCGCGGTGATTGGCTGGCGGCCACGTAGGAGATTCACTGGTGGTGACGTCACGTGCATCACCGGTTGTGGCCTGCATGTGACAGGAACTCTGTTGGGTCAAAAGGCGGTGCAAACACAAGGTGTTTTTTAACTGGAGCAGTGCACTTGCGATTTGTATGGGGTGAGGCAGATCAGTCGGGAGAACGGAAATAGGGCAAGGGGTGCAGCTTGCAGTTGAAGCCGTGACGAGGCAGGCCAGTCCGTGCGTACCCCCCAATTGCCGCACCTGCTGGCGCGCCGAGTAACCCTCCATAACCACTTGGAGTTTGTATCGATGCGCGATCAATCGACCGCTGCCTGCAGCGCGTTGTCTGCCCGCACACCCCACTGGTAACTTTTCACCCAACGGCAACATGCTGCCAAGCGTCGCCAAGCATGGGGGCGGAAGCCCTCCTTCGCCAGCGCTGGCATTGGTTTCATTGCAGAATCTGCGTCGTCGGGGCCAAGTCGTCGTGTCAACTCCGCTTCCACCCTCTCCCGCGACAACATGGCGAGCCCGCGCCGCGACATCCGCAAGAGCCGCTCCATGGACATGGGCGTGCCTCGCCGCATCAACCTCGACCAGCAGGTGGGTTCCTCTCCATGGCGAGCTGATGCTGCGATGGAGGGGCAATGGGGACTGATGCAACGCTGGGGAATTTGTAGATGGACGAGGTGACGGCGCTCATCAAGAAGACGGAGCTGTTCACGGACGACATGATCCGCCGCGAGGTCGACTGGTTCTACGGCCCGCTCGGCATCCACGACTACTACTTCACGAGCCACAAGCCGGACGTCATTTCCGCCCACATCCAGAGGTACTGCACCCCTGCGCTCAATTGAATGCAGAGGAATGGAGACTGAATGCTCACTGTGGTGCTCTCGGTGCAGTCTGATCGCCGCCAAGCTCATGACTCAGGCGTCCGGACGCTCGATGGACGTCAACCTGCGCCAGGAGACGGACAACGGCGCCTTCTTCGCTGCGCGCAGCAACGTGCTCGGCGACAGCTACTCGCCGACGACGCGCGCGACCCAGAAGGAGTACGGCCCGACCGAGGTCGAGACGCTGGAGCGCCACATTGAGAAGCAGTACATGAGCGGCAAGTCCGAGTGGATCGGCGACGGCGTCAAGTCGGGCTACCAGTATCTCGAAAAGGCCGAGGTCGTCAAGAGCCGCAGCTACCGCCTGCAGTGCTACCGCTCGAGCGGCATGCTCGACCCCGCGATTGTGCCCTACCACGTGCGCATGTACTTCCTCCAGCAGCCCGAGTACGCCGACCCCGACGCCGGCGAGAACGAGTCCGACATCAACAAGGTCGGCGACAAGACCTTCCTGGCGCGTGCCGGTCCGGCGCTCAAGGCCGTGTACCAGGAGTGCATCACGAAGGCCATGCACCAGATGACGCCGGCGTTCCACACGGAGGTCTGGACGGAGGACGGCATCAAGAACGCGCGCCTCACAATCGCCTACAAGGCCGGCTCGACCCACTCGTACTTCTCGGCCATCGCCGACGTGTACCGCCAGCACGGCTTCTACACGCAGCGCAAGTACTCGGAGTTCTTCTCGAACGGCATCGTCATCTACGGCTTCTACCTCCAGATGCTGGACAACCCGTCGCGCGGCAAGGGCACGTTCGAGCAGCGCCTCGAAGCCGTCGTCCAGGATGCCTCGATGCAGTATGTGCTTCCCCGCACGTCGCTCACGCCGATGCTCACGGGCTACCTGCTCAACCCGCGCGAGGTTGCGTACGCCTACGCTGCGTGGAAGTTTACGTTCCACTTCATGCACCGCCTGCCGGACGCCTACACGGTCGTGTCCAAGTCGCTCCGTGACCGCGACCCGTCTGCGTTCGCGCGTCTCGAGCAGCTTCGGTCGACGATGAAGCTCAACACCTTCACCGAGTCGCAGATTCTGGACCACATCCTCGCGTCGGCGCCGATTGTGAAGATCCTGTACGAGGAGTTCGAGGCTCTGCACTCGCCCAGCCACCGCCGCGAGGTCGATGCTGCTGCTACCATGTCGACGCTTCGCAAGTCGATTGTGGCCGAGCAGGCGTTGACCATCTTCACGCTGTTCCACAAGTTCAACCTGTCGATCACCAAGACCAACTTCTTCCACGACGAGAAGGCCGCGCTCGCCTTCCGCCTCAACTGCGACTTCCTGTCCAAGACGGAGTTCCCGGACGAGCCGTACGCCATCGTTTACGTGCTCGGCTCCGAGTTCCGCGGCTTCCACGTTCGCTTCCTCGACATTGCGCGCGGCGGCATCCGTATGATCCGGTCGTCGCATGCTCAGGTGTACCTGAACAACGCGTCGTCTCTATTCGACGAATGCTACGGTCTGGCGTCGACGCAGCATCGCAAGAACAAGGACATCCCCGAGGGCGGCTCGAAGGGTGTCGTGCTGCTCAACCAGGTGCACCAGGACAAGGCGGATGTCGCGTTCCGCAAGTACATTGATGCTCTCCTCGACATTATGCTCATTAAGGACAACGGCCCTGAGGACATTCTGTTCCTCGGGCCGGACGAGGGCACGGCTCACCTGATGGACTGGGCCAGTTCGCATGCCAAGAAGCGCGGGTACAACTACTGGAAGGCTATCACGACGGGCAAATCGGCAAGCCGTGGCGGTATCCCCCACGACATCTACGGCATGACTACCCACAGTGTGCGCGAGTACGTGACGGGTATCCAGCGCAAGCTGAAGCTCGGTGAGGACGGCAAGGCCATCACCAAGGTGCAGACGGGCGGTCCCGACGGCGATCTCGGCAGCAACGAGATCAAGATGAGCTCCCAGGAGCAAACGATTGCCATTGTGGATGGATCGGGCGTGCTCTGCGACCCTAAGGGCATCGACCGCGCGACGCTGGTGGCGCTTGCCGACAAGCGCATCCCAGTTTCAAACTTTGACACGTCGAAGCTGTCTGCGGAGGGCTACGCCGTGCTGATCACGCAGAACGACGTCAAGCTGCCAAGCGGTGAGACCATCGAGAACGGCGTCGAGTTCCGCAACTTGTTCCACTTGCGTCCGTCGCTCACCGCCGACTTCTTCGTGCCGTGCGGTGGCCGACCCGCTGCCGTCAACCTCAACAACGTCGAGCAGTTCATGTACCAGGCGGACGGCCGTACGCTGCGCTTCAAGTACATCGTGGAAGGCGCGAACCTGTTCTTCACGCAGGACGCCCGTCTGCGCCTGGAGGACGCTGGTGTCGTGCTCTTCAAGGACGCGTCGGCCAACAAGGGTGGCGTGACGTCGTCGTCGCTGGAAGTGCTCGCTGCGCTGGCCATGGAGGACGTCGACTTTGCCGAGCACATGCAGGTGGACGAGGCCACGGGCAAGCGTCCGCAGTTCTACGCCGACTACGTCAAGGAGGTGCAGCGCCGCATCGACCTGAACGCGCAGCAGGAGTTCGAGTGCATCTGGCGCGAGCACGAGCGCACGGGCACGTACTACTCGGTGCTGACCAACATGCTGAGCGAGCGGATCACCGACTTGAGCGCCAAGGTGCAGGAGTCGTCTCTCTGGGAGAACGCCACGCTCCGCGAGAAGATCTTCGCCGACGGCTTCCCGAGTATTCTGCTGCAGAAGGTGCCCAAGGAGAAGCTGATCGAGCGCCTCCCCGAGTCATACACGCGCGCCTTCTTCGCGTCGCAGCTCGCGAGCCGCTTCGTCTACTCGGCCGGGCTCAGCGCTCCCGAGTTCGCCTTCTACGAGTTCGTCCAGGCGCTCACTGGCGGCAACTAATGTGCGCGAGCTTCGTATCCGTGGCACTGGCAGCGTGCCGCGCATTGAGCGCTCGGTTGCGTGGTTTATATAGATCTAGATGCGTGTATGGCTTTGGCGATGGGAGGGGCTGCCTGGGGATTTCAATCAACTCTTTTACCAATTCAATCAAGTGCACTCGCTGGCTGGCGCACACTCCAGGTCGCGCATCGAGCAAAGTTGCTCTGCATCACTTTCGAGCCATTTGCCATGACGCAGCCCGCGTCGATTGAGTGGAGTCGCCGACGTCACTGCGGCAGCCAGAACGCGTCACCGCCTCGACGAGAAACAGTCAATGCATCTCAGGCAACGTCCCTCCAGCTCCATGAGCCGATCAACATCGTGCAGCCAGCCAGCCATTGTGGCGGTCAGGTACAGGGTGCCGCTGTCGTTAACGGTGGTGACATGTCGCCGTTGCGTGTCTTGTGGGCGGCCATAGAGGCGCAGTGTCTGGACTGGACCTCAACATTGAAGCTTGCAGTGCATGGCCGTGCTGATTGTGTATGGCCGCTACAGATACGAACTCAACAAGGCACGAATGAGGAGGAAATGACTGCACGTTGGGAATGGCGACAAGCGCGTTCTGTTGGTTGCGGGTTTAGCTCGTGATGGCCGGTTTCCTCCGCCGCTGCGCCGCTGTCCTCCAGTTGCATCTACTGGTAACGCACCACGGCAATCACACCCACTCCGACGGAGCCGGCGCGAGAACTTCCTCGTCGCCACGCGCCTGTGTCGGTCTGCAGCATTGGTCCGCTGATTTACAATATCATCTTGAGCGGATCCTCGACCAGCTCCTTGAACACCGAGAGCCACTGCGCGCCGACAGCGCCGTCGATCACGCGATGGTCGCACGCCAGCGTCGCCGTCATCACCTGCGCGTACTTGTAGATCTGCTCCGCGTCCGGGTCTGTGCATGCCACAACCGCCAACAATGAGTATCCCACCTCAACACACTACGCATCCATCCATTCCAACGCCGCTGGAAACGTACCGTCGTTCGGGACGACCTTCTTCTCGATCGTGCCGAGTCCCAGCAGGCAGCCCTGCTCGGGGCGAACAATGCCAGCCAGCGACTTGACGTCGTACATGCCGACGTTGCTGACCGTGAAGGTGCCGGTCGCGACGTCCTCGCCCGAAAGCGTCGAGTCGTTGGCCTTGGCGACCAGCTCGTTCACGTCCTTGCTGATGTCCGACAGACCCTTGCGGTTCACGTGCTTGATCACGGGAGCGACGGCGCCGCCCGCAGCCGTCGACACGATCAGGTTCACGTTCACGTCGTTGTACTGGCGGATGAACGAGCCCTTCCACACCGAGTTGGCGTCCGGCACCTGGCGCATGGCGAGCGACACGGCCCGCACGATGAAGTCGTTGACCGACAGCTGCTCCTCCGGGCCGCGGCCCGCGTTCAGGCGCGCGCGCGCGTCCAGCAGCTTGTCCAGCGTCAGGTCCACCGTCAGGTGGTAGTGCGGCACCTCGAGCTTCTGCTGCGCGAGCTGCTGGCCCAGCGCCTGCGCCTCGGCGCTGATCGGGTAGTCAACGTAGTCGCCACCGACGCTCGGCGACGCCGGCGCGGCAGCCGCCTGCGGAGCCGCCGTCTCAGCAGCGGCAGATTCAGCAGGCGCGGCCTGGCCGCTCGCCAGCGCCGCCTCCACGTCCGCCTTGACGATGCGGCCGTGCGGGCCAGAGCCGTTGATAACCGACAGCACGGCGCCAGACTCACGCGCGATCTTCTTGGCCAGCGGACTGGCGATCACACGGCCGCCCGGAGCCGATGAAGCAGCGGGAGCAGCCGCAGGGGAAGCAGCAGGAGCGACCGGAGAAGGGGCGGACTCCGCCGGCTTGGCGGCCGCCGGCTCGGACGCGGGCAGCGCCGCGGCGCCGTCGAGAGCAAAGTCCTTGAAGGCGGCCACGTCGTCGGCCTCGTTGACCGTCACGCAAATCGGTTCGCCGACCTTGATCTCGCCCGAGCCCTCGCCCTTGAGGATCTTGGCCAGGAACGTGTCGTCCTGCGCCTCGAAGTCCACGACGGCCTTGTCCGTCTCGACCTGGCAGATGACGTCGCCGGCGTTCACGGCCTCGCCCTCCTGCTTGAGCCACTTGGCGATCGAGCCCACCTCCATCGTCTGTTGAAACAGGGAAAAAAGACAACCAGCGACGTCAGCACCGGCGAGACGATCCAACAACGTCCTGCGGCATTCGCGCTCGTACCGGGGAGAGCGACGGCATGCCGACGACCTCGTGGTCCGGAAGCGAGCTGAACGAGCGCGACGCGAGCACCGCGGCCGCCTGGCGCTGGCCGGCGACGCGCGCGGCGTGGCGGACTTCCAGCGCGCTCGCGCGCTGCAGCACCGAGTTGTTGCGCAGGCAGATCTGCGGTCGGGGACAAAGCACAGGCACACACCACCAGTCAGCTCAGGACCGCCGTAACCTCGCGTGTGGGCTCGCCGCAAGGATGAGAAGCTATCGGCGAAGCCCCTCGGCCCCCGCGCGGCGGCCATCGAGCGCCGAACGCACCTGGAGACGCTGCATTCTGGGCTTCGACCGGGCGATCTCCCTTCCTTCACTCGCTTCTTGCGCCGAGGATTTTGATTTCTGCTTGGTGGTGGGTGGGCGGCTCCAAAGCAGCGGGTTACGCGCTGGTGCACACCATCGGAGGGAGGCAAGCGGCGATTGTAGGGTGAAGACGGGCAGCGGGTTACATGGCCGGGTTACGGTGCCACGCGCGTGTCTCTGAAAGCGGCACCAGGTGCCGGAAAAGCGGCACACGACGCAGATCCAGAGTTGACGATCCGGCTGGTACACTCTAGCGCATCGATTGGGCAAAATGATATTGGTACCACGGTGACATGAATCGGACATTGTCGAGATATTACTGTATTTATCGGATCTAGCCGGTATTGTACTGTGCTGTCCCTCTTAGGTCCGAGATTTGACAAACGCACTTAACTGAATGCACAATTTCAATTTTGTTGTGCAAATTTGCTCAAGTTACGACACATTTGAAACGTGTTTTAGAGCAAATTCGTTCGACTGCTTCCTACCGATGAAGTAAAAGGCTCTCAAAGAGAATCAGATTCGGTCACATTTGCTGCAAATTTGGCAGGGTTCATGGCTAGCCAAACTTTTACTCTCCCCTCCGAAATTTTACCCCACAAGACAAAAATTCCATTTTACAACACGCTTGGTGTTTTCGCTGGTGCGCAAAGCGGTGGGTCAAGGAGCAACAGACAGTGATTACTCAAACAAATATTTTGAAAATGTTGCGTGACATGCACGTTCGCACACGCAATTACCGCACTTCGCATTGACTCCATCATGCAATACCGACGTTCGCACACGCAATTACCGCACTTCGCATTGACTCCATCACGCAATTACCGCACTTCGCATTGACTCCATCATGCAATACCGACGTTCGCACACGCAATTACCGCACTTTGCATTGACTCCATCACGCAATTACCGCACTTCGCATTGACTCCATCATGCAATACCGACGTTCGCACACGCAATTACCGCACTTCGCATTGACTCCATCACGCAATTACCGCACTTCGCATTGACTCCATCATGCAATACCGACGTTCGCACACGCAATTACCGCACTTCGCATTGACTCCATCATGCAATACCGACGTTCGCACACGCAATTACCGCACTTCGCATTGACTCCATCATGCAATACCGACGTTCGCACACGCAATTACCGCACTTCGCATTGACTCCATCACGCAATTACCGCACTTCGCATTGACTCCATCATGCAATACCGACGTTCGCACACGCAATTACCGCACTTTGCATTGACTCCATCACGCAATTACGCACTTCGCATTGACTCCATCATGCAATACCGACGTTCGCACACGCAATTACCGCACTTCGCATTGACTCCATCACGCAATTACCGCACTTCGCATTGACTCCATCATGCAATACCGACGTTCGCACACGCAATTACCGCACTTTGCATTGACTCCATCACGCAATTACCGCACTTCGCATTGACTCCATCATGCAATACCGACGTTCGCACACGCAATTACCGCACTTCGCATTGACTCCATCACGCAATTACCGCACTTCGCATTGACTCCATCATGCAATACCGACGTTCGCACACGCAATTACCGCACTTCGCATTGACTCCATCATGCAATACCGACGTTCGCACACGCAATTACCGCACTTCGCATTGACTCCATCATGCATACCGACGTTCGCACACGCAATTACCGCACTTCGCATTGACTCCATCATGCAATACCGACGTTCGCACACGCAATTACCGCACTTCGCATTGACTCCATCACGCAATTACCGCACTTCGCATTGACTCCATCATGCAATACCGACGTTCGCACACGCAATTACCGCACTTTGCATTGACTCCATCACGCAATTACCGCACTTCGCATTGACTCCATCATGCAATACCGACGTTCGCACACGCAATTACCGCACTTCGCATTGACTCCATCACGCAATTACCGCACTTCGCATTGACTCCATCATGCAATACCGACGTTCGCACACGCAATTACCGCACTTCGCATTGACTCCATCATGCAATACCGACGTTCGCACACGCAATTACCGCACTTCGCATTGACTCCATCATGCAATACCGACGTTCGCACACGCAATTACCGCACTTCGCATTGACTCCATCACGCAATACCGACGTTCGCACACGCAATTACCGCACTTCGCATTGACTCCATCATGCAATACCGACGTTCGCACACGCAATTACCGCACTTCGCATTGACTCCATCATGCAATACCGACGTTCGCACACGCAATTACCGCACTTCGCATTGACTCCATCACGCAATTACCGCACTTCGCATTGACTCCATCATGCAATACCGACGTTCGCACACGCAATTACCGCACTTCGCATTGACTCCATCATGCAATACCGACGTTCGCACACGCAATTACCGCACTTCGCATTGACTCCATCATGCAATACCGACGTTCGCACACGCAATTACCGCACTTCGCATTGACTCCATCATGCAATACCGACGTTCGCACACGCAATTACCGCACTTCGCATTGACTCCATCACGCAATTACCGCACTTCGCATTGACTCCATCATGCAATACCGACGTTCGCACACGCAATTACCGCACTTCGCATTGACTCCATCATGCAATACCGACGTTCGCACACGCAATTACCGCACTTCGCATTGACTCCATCACGCAATTACCGCACTTCGCATTGACTCCATCATGCAATACCGACGTTCGCACACGCAATTACCGCACTTCGCATTGACTCCATCATGCAATACCGACGTTCGCACACGCAATTACCGCACTTCGCATTGACTCCATCACGCAATTACCGCACTTCGCATTGACTCCATCATGCAATACCGACGTTCGCACACGCAATTACCGCACTTCGCATTGACTCCATCATGCAATACCGACGTTCGCACACGCAATTACCGCACTTCGCATTGACTCCATCACGCAATTACCGCACTTCGCATTGACTCCATCATGCAATACCGACGTTCGCACACGCAATTACCGCACATCGCATTGACTCCATCATGCAATACCGACGTTCGCACACGCAATTACCGCACTTCGCATTGACTCCATCACGCAATTACCGCACTTCGCATTGACTCCATCATGCAATACCGACGTTCGCACACGCAATTACCGCACTTCGCATTGACTCCATCATGCAATACCGACGTTCGCACACGCAATTACCGCACTTCGCATTGACTCCATCATGCAATACCGACGTTCGCACACGCAATTACCGCACTTCGCATTGACTCCATCATGCAATACCGACGTTCGCACACGCAATTACCGCACTTCGCATTGACTCCATCACGCAATTACCGCACTTCGCATTGACTCCATCATGCAATACCGACGTTCGCACACGCAATTACCGCACTTCGCATTGACTCCATCATGCAATACCGACGTTCGCACACGCAATTACCGCACTTCGCATTGACTCCATCATGCAATACCGACGTTCGCACACGCAATTACCGCACTTCGCATTGACTCCATCACGCAATTACCGCACTTCGCATTGACTCCATCATGCAATACCGACGTTCGCACACGCAATTACCGCACTTCGCATTGACTCCATCATGCAATACCGACGTTCGCACACGCAATTACCGCACTTCGCATTGACTCCATCACGCAATTACCGCACTTCGCATTGACTCCATCATGCAATACCGACGTTCGCACACGCAATTACCGCACTTCGCATTGACTCCATCATGCAATACCGACGTTCGCACACGCAATTACCGCACTTCGCATTGACTCCATCACGCAATTACCGCACTTCGCATTGACTCCATCATGCAATACCGACGTTCGCACACGCAATTACCGCACTTCGCATTGACTCCATCACGCAATTACCGCACTTCGCATTGACTCCATCATGCAATACCGACGTTCGCACACGCAATTACCGCACTTCGCATTGACTCCATCATGCAATACCGACGTTCGCACACGCAATTACCGCACTTCGCATTGACTCCATCATGCAATACCGACGTTCGCACACGCAATTACCGCACTTCGCATTGACTCCATCACGCAATTACCGCACTTCGCATTGACTCCATCATGCAATACCGACGTTCGCACACGCAATTACCGCACTTCGCATTGACTCCATCATGCAATACCGACGTTCGCACACGCAATTACCGCACTTCGCATTGACTCCATCATGCAATACCGACGTTCGCACACGCAATTACCGCACTTCGCATTGATCCATCATGCAATACCGACGTTCGCACACGCAATTACCGCACTTCGCATTGACCCATCATGCAATACCGACGTTCGCACACGCAATTACCGCACTTCGCATTGACTCCATCACGCAATACCGCACTTCGCATGACTCCATCATGCAATCCGACGTTCGCACACGCATTACCGCACTTCGCATTGACTCCATCATGCAATACCGACGTTCGCACACACGCAATTACCGCACTTCGCATTGACTCCATCATGCAATACCGACGTTCGCACACGCAATTACCGCACTTCGCATTGACTCCATCACGCAATTACCGCACTTCGCATTGACTCCATCATGCAATACCGACGTTCGCACACGCAATACCGCACTTCGCATTGACTCCATCATGCAATACCGACGTTCGCACACGCAATTACCGCACTTCGCATTGACTCCATCATGCAATACCGACGTTCGCACACGCAATTACCGCACTTCGCATTGACTCCATCATGCAATACGACGTTCGCACACGCATTACCGCACTTCGCATTGACTCCATCACGCAATTACCGCACTTCGCATTGACTCCATCATGCAATACCGACGTTCGCACACGCAATTACCGCACTTCGCATTGACTCCATCACGCAATTACCGCACTTCGCATTGACTCCATCATGCAATACCGACGTTCGCACAGCAATTACCGCACTTCGCATTGACTCCATCATGCAATACCGACGTTCGCACACGCAATTACCGCACTTCGCATTGACTCCATCATGCAATACCGACGTTCGCACACGCAATTACCGCACTTCGCATTGACTCCATCACGCAATTACCGCACTTCGCATTGACTCCATCATGCAATACCGACGTTCGCACACGCAATTACCCGCACTTCGCATTGACTCCATCTGCAATACCGACGTTCGCACACGCAATTACCGCACTTCGCATTGACTCCATCATGCAATACCGACGTTCGCACACGCAATTACCGCACTTCGCATTGACTCCATCACGCAATTACCGCACTTCGCATTGACTCCATCATGCAATACCGACGTTCGCACACGCAATTACCGCACTTCGCATTGACTTCATCATGCAATACCGACGTTCGCACACGCATTACCGCACTTCGCATTGACTCCATCATGCAATACCGACGTTCGCACACGCAATTACCGCACTTCGCATTGACTCCATCATGCAATACCGACGTTCGCACACGCAATTACCGCACTTCGCATTGACTCCATCACGCAATTACCGCACTTCGCATTGACTCCATCATGCAATACCGACGTTCGCACACGCAATTACCGCACTTTGCATTGACTCCATCACGCAATTACCGCACGTCGCATTGACTCCATCATGCAATACCGACGTTCGCACACGCAATTACCGCACTTCGCATTGACTTCCATCACGCAATTACCGCACTTCGCATTGACTCCATCATGCAATACCGACGTTCGCACACGCAATTACCGCACTTCGCATTGACTCCATCATGCAATACCGACGTTCGCACACGCAATTACCGCACTTCGCATTGACTCCATCACGCAATTACCGCACTTCGCATTGACTCCATCATGCAATACCGACGTTCGCACACGCAATTACCGCACTTCGCATTGACTCCATCACGCAATTACCGCACTTCGCATTGACTCCATCATGCAATACGACGTTCGCACACGCAATTACCGCACTTCGCATTGACTCCATCATGCAATACCGACGTTCGCACACGCAATTACCGCACTTCGCATTGACTCCATCATGCAATACCGACGTTCGCACACGCAATTACCGCACTTCGCATTGACTCCATCATGCAATACCGACGTTCGCACACGCAATTACCGCACTTCGCATTGACTCCATCACGCAATTACCGCACTTCGCATTGACTCCATCATGCAATACCGACGTTCGCACACGCAATTACCGCACTTCGCATTGACTCCATCACGCAATTACCGCACTTCGCATTGACTCCCATGCAATACCGACGTTCGCACACGCAATTACCGCACTTCGCATTGACTCCATCATGCAATACCGACGTTCGCACACGCAATTACCGCACTTCGCATGACTCCATCATGCAATACCGACGTTCGCACACGCAATTACCGCACTTCGCATTGACTCCATCATGCAATACCGACGTTCGCACACGCAATTACCGCACTTCGCATTGACTCCATCACGCAATTACCGCACTTCGCATTGACTCCATCATGCAATACCGACGTTCGCACACGCAATTACCGCACTTCGCATTGACTCCATCACGCAATTACCGCACTTCGCATTGACTCCATCATGCAATACCGACGTTCGCACACGCAATTACCGCACTTCGCATTGACTCCATCATGCAATACCGACGTTCGCACACGCAATTACCGCACTTCGCATTGACTCCATCATGCAATACCGACGTTCGCACACGCAATTACCGCACTTCGCATTGACTCCATCACGCAATTACCGCACTTCGCATTGACTCCATCATGCAATACCGACGTTCGCACACGCAATTACCGCACTTCGCATTGACTCCATCATGCAATACCGACGTTCGCACACGCAATTACCGCACTTCGCATTGACTCCATCATGCAATACCGACGTTCGCACACGCAATTACCGCACTTCGCATTGACTCCATCACGCAATTACCGCACTTCGCATTGACTCCATCATGCAATACCGACGTTCGCACACGCAATTACCGCACTTCGCATTGACTCCATCATGCAATACCGACGTTCGCACACGCAATTACCGCACTTCGCATTGACTCCATCATGCAATACCGACGTTCGCACACGCAATTACCGCACTTCGCATTGACTCCATCATGCAATACCGACGTTCGCACACGCATTACCGCACTTCGCATTGACTCCATCACGCAATTACCGCACTTCGACTCCATCCTCATGCAATACCGACGTTCGCACACGCAATTACCGCACTTCGCATTGACTCCATCATGCAATACCGACGTTCGCACACGCAATTACCGCACTTCGCATTGACTCCATCACGCAATTACCGACTTCGCATTGACTCCATCATGCATACCGACGTTCGCACACGCAATTACCGCACTTCGCATTGACTCCATCATGCATACCGACGTTCGCACACGCAATTACCGCACTTCGCATTGACTCCATCATGCAATACCGACGTTCGCACAGCAATTACCGCACTTCGCATTGACTCCATCATGCAATACCGACGTTCGCACACGCAATTACCGCACTTCGCATTGACTCCATCACGCAATTACCGCACTTCGCATTGACTCCATCATGCAATACCGACGTTCGCACACGCAATTACCGCACTTTGCATTGACTCCATCACGCAATTACCGCACTTCGCATTGACTCCATCATGCAATACCGACGTTCGCACACGCAATTACCGCACTTCGCATTGACTCCATCATGCACCGACGTTCGCACACGCAATTACCGCACTTCGCATTGACTCCATCATGCAATACCGACGTTCGCACACGCAATTACCGCACTCGCATTGACTCATCACGCAATTACCGCACTTCGCATTGACTCCATCATGCAATACCGACTTCGCACACGCAATTACCGCACTTCGCATTGACTCCATCATGCAATACCGACGTTCGCACACGCAATTACCGCACTTCGCATTGACTCCATCACGCAATTACCGCACTTCGCATTGACTCCATCATGCAAACCGACGTTCGCACACGCCTTACCGCACTTCGCATTGACTCCATCACGCAATTACCGCACTTTCGCATTGACTCCATCATGCAATACCGACGTTCGCACACGCAATTACCGCACTTCGCATTGACTCCATCACGCAATTACGCACTTCGCATTGACTCCATCATGCAATACCGACGTTCGCACACGCAATTACCGCACTTCGCATTGACTCCATCACGCAATTACCGCACTTCGCATTGACTCCATCACGCAATTACCGCACTTCGCATTGACTCCATCATGCAATACCGACGTTCGCACACGCAATTACCGCACTTCGCATTGACTCCATCATGCAATACCGACGTTCGCACACGCAATTACCGCACTTCGCATTGACTCCATCATGCAATACCGACGTTCGCACACGCAATTACCGCACTTCGCATTGACTCCATCACGCAATTACCGCACTTCGCATTGACTCCATCACGCAATTACCGCACTTCGCATGACTCCATCATGCAATACCGACGTTCGCACACGCAATTACCGCACTTCGCATGACTCCATCATGCAATACCGACGTTCGCACACGCAATTACCACTTCGCATTGACTCCATCACGCAATTACCGCACTTCGCATTGACTCCATCATGCAATACCGACGTTCGCACACGCAATTACCGCACTTCGCATTGACTCCATCATGCAATACCGACGTTCGCACACGCAATTACCGCACTTCGCATTGACTCCATCATGCAATACCGACGTTCGCACACGCAATTACCGCACTTCGCATTGACTCCATCATGCAATACCGACGTTCGCACACGCAATTACCGCACTTCGCATTGACTCCATCACGCAATTACCGCACTTCGCATTGACTCCATCATGCAATACCGACGTTCGCACACGCAATTACCGCACTTCGCATTGACTCCATCATGCAATACCGACGTTCGCACACGCAATTACCGCACTTCGCATTGACTCCATCACGCAATTACCGCACTTCGCATTGACTCCATCATGCAATACCGACGTTCGCACACGCAATTACCGCACTTCGCATTGACTCCATCACGCACGCAATTACCACGCATTCGCATGACTCCATCACGCATTACCGCACTTCGCATTGACTCCATCATGCAATACCGACGTTCGCACACGCA